>JAGFNQ010000792.1:279136-310150 GCA_024364735.1 Boesenbergia rotunda | reverse complement strand
ATCTTTCCTTCTTTAGCCCGTCGAGGGCCCCATGAAAGCCCTGTTGTAAACGCTCCATTACTTGATCGGCTACGATGGCGTGAAACTCCTCTGAGCCCAGGAACTTTGCCTTGAAGCCCCTCTCGATCTCCCGAGAGGCAGAAGCCTCGGCAGCCTCAGCGGACCGTCTTAGCCACCTTAGCTCGGCAGACATATCATCTTGCTTAATTAGGGCTTCCCGGAGCTGCTCAGACGCTGCCCGCGCATCCGCCCGGGTTTGGATTAGGTCATCCTCCAGGACAAAGGCACGCTCAGTAGCCATCAGGAGCCGTGACTCCATTTGGCTCTGTAACTCCTTCTCTTTCGCCTGGAACTGGTCTCTCTCCTGTGTCACCCGAAGGAGATCCTGGGTAACCGACACACCCTTCTCGGAAGCTAGGCGCTCCCGGTGACGGGAACTCCCGAGGGCCTGCTCGGTATCGTTCAAAAGCTTCCTCAGCCGCTCTACTTCTTCTCGGAGAGCCCTGTTGTGGCCGACCTGCTTCACCCCGGACTAATGCTCAAGACTTGCAGCTGCCTCCGCCTTTAGGGCTCGCTGGAGTAGGGCCTCCACTTGGGGCTCGGAACACAGGCCCCGGTCGATCACCAGACAGTCCTCAGCTGCCTGACATTGCACCAAAGTATTAGTGGCCGGACCGAAAGGCAAGCAAATACTATAGTAGTTGGCACCTGCAGCAGGATCTTCCGAAGACTGGCTAGTGGTCCGGCCGAGGCCCGCATGACTACCTCGGCTGGAGGACGGAGTACGTCGTCCTGCTCTTCGATCAGCGGAGAAGGAGGGCTAACGGGAGGAGGCTGGACGACAGGGGCCTCAGGAGGCGAGCCGGGGGAACTGAAATTCTTCCATTCAGGACATGAAATCCCCTCTGGCAAAGTTCCACCAGTCGAAGACTCCTTCAATTGCACCATGGAGGGGGACCGCAGGGAGGCCTCCAACGCTGCATCTAACCTCTCCCTTAGTCGATCTAGTTTCATACGAAATTGAATATGCGACGCCTCCTTACCCGTCGGAGGCACAGCTGGAGCGACAGAGTAGGAAGGGGCCACCTCGGGAATGGAAGCAGGCGAGGCCGAGGCTACCTCGGTAGGCAGAACCATTTCCTCGGGCACCGAGGGCAGAGTAGATGAACGAATGGGACATCGCTTTTTCCAAGCAGGACCCAAGCCCTTGGGGATCCGCTGTATCTGTCGGCCGAAGGATCGGATAGTCATCGGGGTGACGGAGGAAGTGGATTTCTTGTCCCCTCGGGCAGGACTACTTGTACCCGAAAGAGAGCTGCCCCCGAAGGTGTGGTCCGTCGCGGGTGCAGCCGGCGGGGTTGGGGGCATTTGCCTTACGGGTGGTGGGGATGTAACAGTAACATTGACCCCCTTGGTGGGAGCAACCCCATGAGTCGAGTCAGCG
Organism: Boesenbergia rotunda; assembly: GCA_024364735.1. NCBI lineage: Eukaryota > Viridiplantae > Streptophyta > Magnoliopsida > Zingiberales > Zingiberaceae > Boesenbergia > Boesenbergia rotunda. The sequence goes on along the minus strand of JAGFNQ010000792.1, from coordinate 308,706 downwards.
GGCTCCTCGACGGGCTCGGCAGGGCGGAAGGAATGTCAGAAACAATAGGGGGAGAATTCAGGGCTTCTTTGCTGGCCTCCTCCCACTTGATGAGCTAACTCATCGCTTTGGCGTACATGACTTCCTCTGCAGAAGCCAAACAGAAAAAGTATTAGTCAGCACCAATATGCGGGGAAGACAAAGATAGGCATACCTAAGGAGGGACTGATCGGCGTCATTTTAGGGCTAAGGCCCGCCCGGTAGATAAGCTCTTCGCTTTAAACCAGCCCCGGGCCGCTGAACTCCATGCCCGAAAGTACCTCTTTAGCATGACGATACGCGGGGTTGTGAAGGAAGCTCTCCAAGGGGGGAGGGGTTGGCAAATCCGCTATCCAACGTAGAGGGCTGAAGGGCAATGACGATAGCCGGATGAAGAAGAATTTCTCTTTTCATCCCTTGTGCGAAGAAGGAAACCCTCCCTAAAACCTATGGCCCGGACGGGCCGCGAAGCTAAAAACTCCTCTCGATCCTATCGGCGTGAAGAAGGAATGGAAAAGGGGCGTAGTTAGAGGGAGACCGAAAATCTTGAAGATGATAAATGCCCCCCCTCATCTGGGCGAAGGCATTGGGAGCCATCTAGTGTAATGGAATGCTAAAATAGGCAACTATGTTCGCAAAGAAGGGGGGATAGGAAAACGAAGCTCTAGCTCCATCTGTCCTAAGAAGAAGGTCAGCATGTCGGTCGGAGGCTCTAGGGGTTTCTGGTCTACTTTAGGGATGACCATCGCCATCTCGCTCGGAACCCCATATGCCTCAATGGTCGTTTGTAAGGCCTCGGGCCTCACTCTCGAAGAGGCAGATTCATACCATTCCGCACGATAGTCCTCCATGGCCCCTAGACAGAAAAGGAGAAGAGGAAAGATTACTCACACGCAGAAGAAGCCTTGCAGGGAAGGAGGACGAAGTACACCCAGTCGCCGAACCAGAACTGGACGACGACGCCTATTTTTCCCCTCTTATATCTCGGCAGGCATCCGTCTAGGCACAATGGGGATAGGACACGTGGAAAGCTAGGAACCGCCTTGTCTAGATTGCCGATCGTCGAGGGTTAGCCGGACCAACCCACAACCAGAGGAACTTGGGGGATAGCCGTTGTAATACGTGGCAATAAGGCATTCGCGCGGACACCCCACTACCCTCCAAATATAAGATCATGTGTTGTTAATCCCGAAAAGAAGGACACCACTACGAACCTTCGGGAAGCAGAGAAGACCTCGGAAAGGGAGTTCCTCATAACTCTGGACGACACACATATGATTCAAAGAGGCTTCCCCGCTTATGGGGAAAACGGGTGCAACATCACAGATCTAGGCGAATGCAACTTTTTCATCCCGATACCAGTCCGATCAGTCAACCACACTTCCTTCGATCAGACTTGAAGGGAGGGACTTGTGATAGGGTTGGAAAGCCTGTGCCCGGCACAGGAGATGAAGAAGTCGAGGACTTGGCATAACCTCTTGTCCCGGGCCCCGGCCCCCCCCCCCTTCGGGGGTTGCGCTCGAGAGGGTCAGGGCTTACCTCGGGAGGTAGGGCCCCGAGAGTATTTGCAAGAGATAGCACATCCGTAGATCCCCGAGCCCGCCTCGGGAGGTGGAGCCCCTGTAATTACCGACCTCGGGAGCCCCGGGGGCCGCAACTAAAGAAAAGAGTGATAATGACGCGGACTATGTCCAAAGATATCCCTTTATCACCGAAAGCGGCGGATGCAGCCCGAAGATTGAAAACGTGGCCGCAGTAGAGGAGGTACGACCCGTCGATCGACCACAAGATAAAAGGGAAGTTCAGCCCCTCCGAGAGGGGGGCTAGCATCTTTATACTTTCGCCTTTCTTTCTCATCATTATTCAAACACCCTCCTAACTTTAGCGTCGGAGTGGACTCCGCCGGACCTTTGCCGGCGTGTCCCCTAACGCTTGTGTTATTCTCGCAGGATCCCCCAGTTCATTGACGATGCGGTCATCTCCGCAGGAGTTAAGCCTCAGTGATTGGCCATTGCCGACGAGTCCTTCCGGAACAGAGGTTAATTGAAGTGGGGAGTGTATGCAAAGGTCAATTTGAGATTAGGTAGTTTTCTCCAATTAACCGTTAATTGAATAAACTAAATATACTTATTTAAATATTTAAGTCAACTAAACATACTAACAACCATGATATAACTCATCTATGAGAGACTATTTTATACCTCATCTTGTCAGAATCGGTGAGAACTAGAATACCGATGAGTTAGCTTTATAGTTGATGGGAAGACGACCTCTCAACAGTAATACCTACAAGCCCACCAAGAGGAGTGGAAAAGGAGTGTTAGCTAGCAGCAAGAGAGTGTTCTGGCTCAACTACTTCAATGCTCAAGTTAGTAAAATAGAAAAAAGGTGAAGGATGAATAGTCGAGAAAATGAAGACGAGTTGTGTACGTAAAAAGTGGGTTCCTTTTATAATGCCTCTCTAACTTCTCTCCCTGTAATCTTCCTCATTAATCGTGTATCTTACCTTGATCATCAAAATATCAATTCATCGTATTTTCGCCATCCTATCACCCGCACCTTGTATGTGTATAATCACCCCTACCATTTGACATCTCCACATGAATGTGAGCCTACGAGCCTTAGAGTCTATTGGGCTTTTAGGGCCCCTACCCGATGAATCTTAATGGGGCTCATTGAGCTAATACATGCTACAAGAGTCAAACCTTGGGTTAGGGACGAGTGGGTTAGATGACACGTCTCTACACCTATAAGGGTTAAAGAGAAATCGTACCCTTAGAATTGAAGAATCACGTCGAAGCCTAAGAGAATGAGTCAATCGGCTGAGGAGATCAGAGAAGCAATACTTTACCTCCTTGTTAGCTTTGTCAATAAGATGGTGGACTATTTGATCCTACATTGAGACTTTCAATATTACCCAGTTTAATATCGAAATACTTTTTAGAAATATATGAATACAACTAATGAGGATGATAGGTCAATTGAAAAATAGTAAACAAACACCAACTACTAGAAAAAAAAAATACTCGAATTATCTATATCTTCAAAGGATATCCTATTTTAAAAATTATCAAATCAAAACTATTTCAAGGGGCATAAGTAATGTTGATTAAAGATACATCATCTTAGGACAACTTTAACATAAACTATATTATTTTAAAATAATTTCGATTAAAATTATTTTAAATTATAATTTTGATCAAAATTTCTTCAAGAGAATATTTTATTGATATAGAGTTGTTTTCTTTTCAAAAAAAAATCTAGATAGTGATAGATCAGAGCCCACCTTAATAAATCTTTAATTGTCCACATTGTTGTCCCTCTAAAAGAAATTTTAATTTATTTTGATGGATTTTATACAGAGAATATTTTTTGATTTATTTGATCATCGATAAAAAAAATTTTATTCATCCTAAAATTAATGAATACCTTATTAAATCGAACCTGTCACCTCTGAATTAATTAAATATTTAATATAAATTAAAAAAATAATTGGTTGACGTTGAATGGTGGCTAATCAATTCCACATGGCTCCCATTCATGGACTTCGGATGCCAGCAGGGTACAATAATTGATGCGATATTCTTATTTAATACAAATTCATGTCCCGTACAAAAGTAAAATTCGAATAAAATAAATGTTTATATATACTTTTTCTAGTGCTAAAAGAAATATGAAATTTAATGAAAAATGGCTGGAAATTAAAAACAAATAAATAGTGTACGGTCCTATTCAGATTAATTAGTTTATTAGTCGTGCATGGACAACAGTGTAAACAAGAACATATAATATAGAAGAGTCACTACACTTAACTGTTTGCCAAAATAAACAAACAAAAGGACTCATTACAGAGTGCATGGCCCTAGGGCCTAGACATCTGTTTTGTTCGTAGCTAAAACAAACAATACAATGTCAATCAATTCATTGTAGCACCATATTTCTCACAGTTGCAATTGTTAACATCCAAATTGCAGGCAGTTTATAGGGAAAAGGCCTAAATAAAAATTTATTATTTTTTAAAAAAAAATAATTAGAAGTGATATTTTATTAAAAATATTATATTAATAATATCATGTCAAAGACAGGGCTATAAGTTAATATGATCACTTAGAACATAGCTTAAGGATGGTCCAACTACCATTTCAGTGCTTTATTTTCTTAGATCCTTGCTTCGTCCATTGTTCTTTCCAAATGCTATGTATATATCTGTTCTGTCTCATAAGCTAGCTTCTTGGCTGAAGATGGCCTGTTATCTCTGTTTGTTTCCCCAGATTTCTTGACGAAGAATCCTTCTGCGTCTTCTTTCCTTAACAAGTGCTCAGCTGAGAATAGGAAAAAGCAAGAAAAGCCATCTCTCAACCAACCTGAAACTGAAAGAATATTGCACTGAACAAGAAACTACCAGTGGTCTTAACCAGTATAAAGATTCAGAAAAAAAAAAGAACATCAGCAATGTTTATAAGTTTACAAGTCTACTTTGTTCTTTTTTAATCTACCTTTTTATCTCAACCTACGGCCTTAAATTTAGTTAAAGGAAAGGAAAGGAAAGCACACAATAAATGTGCAAAATATACACACAAAATTTGTTAGGAGGAAAGTCGTTTGTTTCTCACTAGTAAAGCCAGCTCTGTGTCACTGATAGTGAATGACTGGTGCTGTTCCATCATCATCAATCTATAAGATGGTCTATCTCCAATACAATTAATTCTTTGTCTAATGGACTGATTCATATGATTCTTAGTGTGCGCGAGTAATATTGGAGTTAAAGAACAATTAGGAAATTAACATGAAGAGGCCGTAAGATTAGTAGTTGAATCGTCTCATCATTTGTTAATTAGCATTCTTCAACTAGATATAATCAGACTTCATTTTCCCTCCATACATCAGACACAGACCCTCTCATCTATGTGACACTAAGCTAGAATGCCATATGCAAAACATAAAGTTTAAAATAAGATCTGTGTTAACTACTGGCATCAAATAACATATATAGTATAATATATAATTATGTGTCCGCGCCAAAGTCTGAAATCTGTGTTAAATCTACCTTTTTCATAGGATGGAAGGAGATGATCTAATCTATCTACTGAAATTCCAAATCCAAAACATGATGGGTCTAACAGAATGGCACGAACCTGGCAAACCATCAAACACATAAGAGACTCCTATAAGGGAAGCATTCCGTTGGCACATCATTAATATTATTATTTGAACACACCAATCACAAATTTGTAAGTTTCTTCCCCAAAGAAAATAATCCTGACATATTCCAAACTACAAATCACTTTATGTAAGTTCACTAAAATAGTTTTTATGTTCAGAAAAAATGCCTCTTGGAGAGAGGATCCCTTGTATTTATGCCCAAAAAATCACCATGTACAACATCCACATCTGTTTATCAAGTTGAGGACAAACTGTTAGATATCTTATGGCTTGACAATAAAGAATAAATATAAAGTTGAAAAATCTGCAAAACATGAATAACATACTAATGTTCAAATAACTGTAAAATGTCAGACAACTGAGCCCCACTCGGAATATGGGAATTGACGTCCTAGTTTATTCAGAAGATTAATAAGTGAAATTAATTTAATGAACTTATGATAGTACCATGGTAATAAAGATTGACAGGTTGACAAATTCAACCAACTGTTACACTATCAGGTTAAAGGGCATGAACTAAACAAAACAATTTTTTTTAGCATGGGCCATAGCAAGAAAGCATAGTAATCATACTCAACAGTCTTGAAACCAAATATTTAATCTCCTAATGAAAATTCACCTTCTAATATAAAACACCAACTTTAACAATCATCCATAAGAAAAACAACACGTTAACATTATATAATTCAGCTTGTTGGATAGAGACGACGTCCTGTATTAAAAAGTTGGAAGTAAATATACTGAATATAATACTTTTGCAAGTAAATAATCTTTAAGAACCTTTCGACATACCCCATTAGTGTTCTACTTAACCGGGTCACAGGCTATGCGTATCAAAGTTGTCCCATTCCTATGACCATACAAAGCATCTAATAAGATTGCTAATGAAACAGAAATAATGAAGGTCAACAAAGAATTATTTTTCAACTGTTGCATGCTCCATATTTGAGAAAAGTAATATGATCCATAAACACACAATCTACGGCTTCCATACTCCAATTACACTTTGGAGCTCTAAAACGAACTCAAAAAGGAGCAAAGAAAAAGAATCATGAGAGCACATATTGAAAACTAAATACAAACAACAAAACATCGAGAGAGAGAGAGAGAGAGAGAGAGAGAGAGAGAGAGAGAGAGAGACCAAAAAAAAAAAAAAAATTGGGGAACTAGAGTTAATGCTAGGGTTTACACGTTACTGTTGATTTTTGTTTAGAATTTTAAATATATTGAAGGAAGTGTGTATGTGTTTAGTCCCACATTGCTAAGCCAAGAGAGTTGGAAGGCCTTATATATGAAGTCATTCCAACCATGCTTAGATAGCTTAGGGGGACCTACACGCATGCGCGGGCTGAGCCCAAACTAGATGGTTTTAGGGGGTCTGGGTCGGAAATCCATAAATCGGGCGCGACACATGCGATTATCGCGCCCAGGAGGGTGCAAATCCCCAGCCCGTGAGCCTCGTGCTTGCGGGCGGCCCAGTTTAGTTTTGCAGTTTTTGGTTTGATTCCTAAACCAATTTGGTTTTATTGGCGCAATGACTCGCGCATGGCCGCGACTCCTCAGCGCGAAGTGGCAAATTGGATGCCTCTTCGGATCTATATAAGAGGGATAGAATGCCTTTACAGGAATCATCTCCTTCCTCAGCCTGCAAACACTTCTCTCTTCTCTTCCTTTCTTTCTTTCTCGATTTTGAGTCTTGAGACTTCGCCTTGTGCGATCTGAGGTTGTGTCCGGAGGCAGTGTTCGTCTTGGAGTGCACCTACGAACGTCGCGAGGTTGTCGGATCTTGGGGAGATTTTGCCGGGAGCCTTTGCACCGTAAGACGGCAATCAATTCTCTTAGGGTAGTCGGCACGTCGGCGCTTCAACCAGATAACTATTTCTAAACTCTGCTCTTTTCTTATCAGATTTCTGCATCTATATATTTTATTATCTGTTGCTTTGGTGCATATTGCATTTACTGTTAAAAATAACAATTACGAGGGGAAGAAGGCAATCGTGGATCAACTAAAGATCAATAACGACTATAGGAAAAAAGACAACTCTGACTTCGCGACGAATCTATAACAAGGACAAAAACTTATTGGAATTGAGAACGGGGACTAAAAAATACACCGTAGATATATTTTGCTCACTTTGGGTATTGAAGAAGCACCAGTTCCCAAATTCAACGAAACATGTGAGAAGAGACAAAAATCACCAGATGGACTAGACTAAGAAGAATCAACAGAAGACTACTCGTTAAGAGCACCCACAGTGAGACATGGCTCAATGAAAGGAGCTCCCTCTTCTTGGAACTTTTTTTTATTATTTCTTTATTAGATTAAATTTTTATTTAATATTTGTTAAAAAAAATATGCTGATTTTTTTTTATTAAATTGATTTTTTTTCAATTGGTTTCTTTTATTAAATTGATTTTAGGTTTAAATTTATAAAAAAGTAATTATATATAAGATAAAATATAAAAGAGAGATGAAAATATATAATGAAAAAGTGTTGGACCCACGAAAGAGTTGTTGAAAGAATTTTTTTTTATAGTGAAAAGATATATAAAATTTTTTATTTTTGACGTGTCATGACAATAAAGTAGTTGGTTAAGAGCTCCAGTAACCATGAATGCTATGAATGCTCTAATATTTTTTTCACTTGGCAGATGATATGAGATAATATGTACAAATCGTTCATTTAAATATTGACACGTCATTAACTAATAGTTATAGGAAAGAATAATTCATTTTATATGTTCGATTTGTCATGAACTTTTTAGCACACGATAGATTTGTTAAAGCTAAAAGTGTCTTATTTGTTGTAATTTATTTTAGTTGTTTTTAGTTAATTTTCAACGTAATTTTTGTTTCAAAGCAACTAAAGCTAAAAAAAACTTGTGGATTATGTAGAATTTGTCAGAGAGTTGTTGAGAAATGTTTTATTTTCTCATGAGAAACTGAGAAAGTTTTGAGTGGGTGTAAAAGCATCAAAAGTCCAAAAGGGTTAAATTGAAAATCTAAAAGAGATTAAGAGAGATCTAAAGGCTTGAGAGATTTATAGTATATGATGTTTATATTATAATTTTTTTATTATAAATTTTATCTATATTATAGGGATGAGATTTATAATTTTCTCTGGAAACTGATCTTAAAATCTTATAATTAAATTTATAGTTTCCTTTTTTACTATAAACAATTTAATTTTTATAGTAACAGGATAATAAAACAAGTTAATAGAGTGGTAAAAAATAATTCGTTCATCCTAGCGTTCTCGTCAATCCGTCTCAGGATCAACACGGAAGAGATAAATCATAAAGCTACAGCTTGGATACTGTGACTAGTGTGTGGGGAAGACCTTATATATCGACTTTGTCATGTTTTAACTCCCGACCTGGACAACACTCAAGTATTAATGATGAGTCTATCTCGTAGGGATAAAAAAAAATTGTTAAAGAGAATTATCATAGTCGAGAGATGTTTTTTAAATTAATAAGATTTTTAATATTTGATGCGAAAGTAATGCTGAAGAACAATCTTTATAAAAGATTTAAGATGGAATTGCTATCTATATTTTAGATAAAAATTTTACAGGCTAACAAAGTATATTATAAAATTAAAAATTATTTAAAATTTTATTTATTAAAAAAATTTAAAAATAACAAAGAAATATATATATATTTCGTTGTTTTTTTAAATTTTTTAATAAATAATTTTTAAAATAATTTTTAATTTTATAATATACTTTATTAGCATCTAAAATTTATTTTTTTAACATTATAATTCAAAAGAGAAGTCTAAATCTTAAAAAAAAAATCTTATTTACTTAAACCCCGTATAATTCAATTCTTAAATCCTAAAATTTATAATGCTAAATACATATAATATTCCTAAATCCTAAATCCTATTAACATTTAAAATTTATTATTTTACATATTATAACTTAATTTTTGAATTTTAAAATGTTAAACGGTAAATATATTCCAAAAATTAAAAAAAATCTATGAATAAACGAATCCAGGGGTGTCAATTCGGGTGGGTCGGATCGGGTTCGGGTCGGGTTGGGAAAATTTTTTTTTTAACTCCCAACCCGAACCCGATTTTAACCCGAAACACCCAAACCCGAACCCGAACCCGACCTGGACCCGAATAATCCGAAAAAACCGATTCAAAACGTCTTTTTTCGCTATTTTCCCTATAATTCTTCACTTTTATCTCAATACTCCATCATAATCATACTAATATTGATATTAATATTCATAAAAAATATCATAATTTTCAAAATAAAATTTGATTTAATCCCAAAAAATCCATTAAACTTTAAATTCGGGTCAATCTGAACCCGACCCGAATCCGACCCGAAAATTTTCAACCCGAAACCCTCCAACCCGAACCCAAAATTTTTCAACCCGAACCCGATTTTTTTCGGGTCGATTCAGGTTAGGTCGTTGGATCGTGTTGATTTTTGACACCCCTAAACGAGTCTTGGGTACCTGTGTGGAATACAGACGTCCATGATTCTATAGGAGCGTTTGTAGGTGCACTTGAATCGGCAAACTCGTCGCTGCTTCTTCAATCTTGCATCTGCCGCTCGCAGTTGCGGATCTGTGGCTGTTCGGCCCCTGCGGGCCCTGTCCACAACAAGCACCCTAGGGACCGGCCCTTTGGAGGTTCGGTTCAACGAGGTGACCTTCGAGCCCTGGACTTGTTTCTTTCGTGCGCTTTTTTGTCTTTGCTTGTTTTTAGTTGAGGTTCTTAGATCGTGTGGCTCAGGTAATTGAGTCGCTCGTGAATCGAATTGATCTATCGGAAGAAAAGGCGGAAGCGTGCCTCAAGCTTCTATTCAATGAAGCCGACGAGGCTTTAATTAGCGCCTTCCTCATGCTTTTGCGTGCTAAAGTAGAGACCTTTGAGGAGGTATGCTTAAAACTGAGACCTTGGATGCTGTAATTCCGGATCCTTTGCTTTCTTTCTAACTTTAAGGAAGATTGTTGGATTGACGTGGGCGATGATAGAATGCGCGATGAAGATCAATGGAATAGGTGATGCGGTTGGCATTGTTGGTACAGGTGGAGACGGGGCTAATACGGTTAACATTTCTACCGGCGCTTCTATACTTACTGCAGCAGCTGGTCTGAATGTCGCAAAGGTAGAAAAGCTTCATGATTCTTGCAATGTAAAGGCCATAAAAAAGTATGCAGAGATAATAATGAAGATACTTCCCTATTCGTTGCAGCAAGGTAATAGATCCAGCTCCTCAGCCTGCGGGAGCGCTGATGTATTGGAAGCGCTGGGAGTGAACATCCAGTTAGGCCCTGAGGTTGTACTCTGGAAGATAAACTATGTTCCATTAAAGCGAAGTTTAGCCTAAAATCTTGTATCTTTTTTGTCCTGTTCCTCTTAGATATAACAACTAATGTGGTATAAGCGATTGAAGTACGATTTATAAGTTTAGCAATGGTTCGATGCAATGTAAAGATTTTTTTTTTCTCTCTTGTATAAACTTTGAGTATTGGTTCAGTGATCAGTCTTAATTTATTGCAAAAGGAGGTAAAATGCTGCGTGAAGGAAGCAGATATAGGATTCATGATGTCTCCACTTTTTCACCCAGCAATGAAAGTGGTGGTCCTGTCAGGAAAAAGCTCAAAGTGAAGACTGTCTTCAACATTTTGGGGCCAATGTTGAATCCAGCACGAGTTCCATACACCGTTGTGGTGTATACCACGAAGACATAGTAAGTGCCTTTTTGTATGTGATATTAGGATTTTAAATTGCTTTTGTTTCCATTGATTAATATGACTTCGTGATATACATAGCATCATCCTCATCAAGTTTTGTTGGACTTGACTGTTGTAAATATAGCACTCAAATCAGTAATATATTTGCACCAATAAAATCAGGCAGCATGCAATAGACAGTAAATGAATAAGCAGGGTTAGGAAATCGTTATCCTCCGGTTGAAGCGTCGGCGCGCCGACTGTCTTTAGAGAATTTATTGCCGCCCAAGGTGCAGAGGCTCGCTGGCAAAATCCCCTCAAGATCCGACAACCACTCACGCCGTTCGTAGGTGCACTCCAAGACGAACACCGCAATTCGGAAGCAACCTCAGATCGCACAAGGCGAAGCCTCAAGACCCAAAACCGAAACAGGAAGAAGGAAGAAGGAAAGGAACTCGAAAACTGCTGATCGCTCAGAGGGCGAAGGAGAGAAGAAAGCAGTGAAATTTAAGAATTGCTTCTTCCCCTTCTCCTTTTATAGATCCGAAGAGGCAAACCTTTGCCTCTTCTCTCTGAGGAATCGCGACCATGCGCGAGGAGTCGCGCCGTGCGCGATTCTGAGAAAGACGCGATTTCTCAAAAAAAACGGTAAAGGAAATATAAAAAAGAAATAAGAAATAAAAATAAACCAAACCAAATTGGTTTAGGAAACCAGACCGAAATCTGCAAAACCAAACCGCGCCGCCCGCAAGTGCGAGGCTCACGGGCTGGGGATTTGCACCCCCCCTGGGCGCGATAATCGCGTGCGTCGCGCCCGGTTTATGGATTTCCGGCCCAGACCCCCTGAAACCACCTGGTTTGGGCTCAACCCGCGCATGCGTGTAGGTCCCCCTAAGCCATCTAAGCATGGTAGGAATGGCTTGATATATAAGTCATTCTACCTTTCTAGGCTTAGCAATGTGGGACTAAAACATGCTTCAATAAATTTGAAATTCCAAACAATAATTCAACAATCCCCCACAAATTTCAAATTATAATAAATAATAAAACAGGTCTTGAGGCTTTGTCGTAATGAGCTTTCAGTGAAAATACCTTCCGGTTTGAATTTTCACCTAAGTAAACCAATCTTATTCACACAGGTTTGAAGTGAACTAAGTCTTGAACTTAAACCTTTAATATGTGAAAATCAATTGGCAACAACTCATCACAGGCGATGGTTGAATCCTTCTGGGTTGGTGCATTACGGCCATGCCACCGAATCTTGTTTCATAAGTGTTAAGGAGAGTTGCCCAGACCCCCCACACTGCGGCCTCACAGTTACACTTACATAGGTGAGTTTTCCAAGGATGTACTGCAAGCATCCTGTCATAAAGACCTCAAACTCATTAAGAGCCTTAAGCTCATCCTTACTAGCAGTCAAGCATCTATCCAGGGAAGAGACTTTGAGATTATATCTCAATCAAATTTATGCTTACGGTTCACCCTTATAGCTTGTTTATACCACATTGAACCTACTTCTTGGGATCTCCAATCAGATAGGTTGGGTTGCCGCTATAGATGAAACCAGAATAGGCCTCAGTCCCATTCCCTTACTGGATCTCTTGATTTTCTCAGAATCAAGTCCTTTTGTGAGTGGATCAGCAATATTGTCTTTTGAACTTACAAAGTCCAAAGACACCACTCCGAGAGACACTAGCTCACGAACAGATTTCAATCTTATTCGTACATGTCTCTTCTGTTTTTGGTTATACTTGGAGCTTCTAATCTGAGCTATTGTTGTTTGATTATCACAGTTCACTGAAATAGGAGGTATTGGCTTCAAAATCAAGGGAATCTCAGTAAGAAGACCCTTAAGCCAATCAGCTTCAGTTACTGTGGTATCCAAAGCACACAATTCTGCCTCAGCTGTAGAACGGGATATGATCGTCTGTTTAACAGACCTCCAAGAAACTGCACCGCCTCCAAGTGTAAAAACATAGCCAGTAACGCCTTTACACTCAGCGGTGTCAGCTATCCAACTAGCATCACTATATCCCTCCAGGACTGCAGGGAACCTCCCATAGCACAAGCCCAAGGATATAGTACCCTTTAGGTATCTGAGTACTCTGTCTAATGCATCCCAATGTGTTCTGTCCGGACAGCTGGTAAACCTGCTCAATTTAGTTATAGCAAACGAAATATCAGGTCTAGAACAATTTGCCAAATACATTAGACTACCAATTATTTGGGAATATCTTAATTGAGACACAGCCACGCCACTCTTATTCTTGTGGAGAGTCTTTGAAGGATCATAGGGTGTGACTACAGATTTTATGTGGCTATAGCCATATTTCTCTAACACTTTCTCAACATAGTGTGCCTGAGAAATTGCTATTCCATCAGTTGAGCGAGTCAACTTCAGCCCTAAAATCACATCAGCACAACCCATATCCTTCATATCAAACTTACCACTTAAGAGGGCCTTGGTCTCATTAATAATTGAAAGGTCAGATGCAAACAATAAAATATCATCTACATATAAACATAAAATAATACATCTATCGCCTTTCAGTTTAGTATATACACATTTGTCAGAGTCATTAATTTCAAAGCCAAACGATAGCATAGCACTATCAAATTTTTCATGCCATTGCTTTGAGGCTTGTTTCAAACCATATAGAGATTTAACTAACTTACAGACTTTATTCTCACTTCCAGAAGCTACATATCCCTCTGGCTGATCCATATATATCTCTTCTTCAAGATCACCATTAAGGAATGCCGTTTTGACATCCATTTGATGGACCTCAAGATGATATATGGATGCCAATGCTATTAACACTCGGATTGTAGTAATTCTGGTAACAGGAGAATAAGTGTCAAAATAGTCAATCCCTTCTTTTTGTTTGAATCCCTTAGCAACTAGGCGTGCTTTGAATTTATCTACTGACCCATCAGGTTTTAGTTTTCTCTTAAACACCCATTTACATCCTATGGTGGTACAACCAGGAGGTAAATCTACTAACTCCCAAGTGACATTAGAGATAATAGAGTCCATTTCACTTTTAGTGGCCTCTTTCCAGTGCTTAGCTTCAGGAGAAGCCATAGCATCTCTATATGTCACAGGATCACCTTCTATATTATAGGTGATAAAGTCTTGGCCTAAATCCGTAGAGACACGTTGTCTCTTGCTCCTTCTCAGTTCTGTACACTCACTAGATTCATCTAGTCTAGAGTGACTTGAGGAAGGTGCACCCACTACGGATAATGGGACATCTACGGAAGCAGGCTCATCTCTAGTAGGAATACTAGAAATGGACTGAGGTGTTCTCATCTTCATAGGAAATATATCCTCAAAAAATGTAGCATCGCGAAGCTCTACAATAGTTTTTGCATCTATTCCAGGAATTTCTGATTTAATAATCAGAAATCTATATGCAATACTATTTTGAGCATAACCTAAGAAGATACCATCTACGGTCTTTGGACCAAGTTTCTTCCTTCTGTGTTCAGGTACTAGTACCTTTGCAACCACACTTTAAGGTATTTCAAACTTGTTTTCCGACCTTTCCAAAGCTCATATGGGCTTTTATCCCTTGACTTCATTGGGACCCTATTTAATACATGACATGCAGTGTATAGAGCCTCCCCCCACATGAAGTTGGGTAACCCAGAACTTCCTAACATGGAATTGATCATATCTTCAAGGGTTCGATTTTTTCGTTCTGCTACACCATTTGATTGAGGACTATATGGAGCAGTCACCTCGTGAATTATACCTGAATTTTGACAAAATTTCTGAAACAGGTTCGAGGTAAACTCTCCGCCCCTATCAGACCTTAACCTCTTAATGGTTTTATTCGTTTGGTTTTCGGCTTCAGATTTAAAAACCATAAATTTATCTAAAGCTTCATCCTTGGTTTTTAGCAAATAAACATAACAATAACGAGAGTGATCATCAATGAAGGTAATGAAATACCTTTTATGGTCTCTCGTTATTACACCGTTAAACTCACAACAATCAGTATGAATTAATTCTAAAACATCAGAATTTCTATCAACTGATTTGAAGGGTTTTCGGGGCTGTTTATATTGCACACAAATTTCGCATTTTTTCTTATCATTTATGGCATGCTTAGGAATCATGTCAAGATTCATCATTCTTTTTACAGTTTGAAAATTAACATGTCCTAATCTATCATGCCATACATCATAAGATTCAATGTTATAAGAACAACCAACATCATTAGATTTATTCAAAGTTACATTTTCTACATTGAGTTTAAATAATCCTTCATTAAGGTAACCCTTTCCAATAAAAGTTCCTAAATGTAATATTACAACTTTATTACATTTAAAGTTCAATTCGTAACCAACACGAACTAGCTTTGACTCGCTAATCAGATTCCGACGGACCGCTGGAACATGATGCACCTCATGCAGTGACAGGACCTTTCCAGAGGTGAACCTCAGGTCAACTTGTCCTATCCCAAGCACCCTAGCTGCAGAATGGTTCCCCATGGTCACGGAAGTGCCTTCAATCACCTGATAAGTAAGGAAGGCAGAGCGATCAGCACAACAGTGCACATTAGCACCTGTATCAACCAACCACTCATTAGGTTGATAGATCAAATTTAGTTCGGGGTTAAAGGTAACAAACCTATCGCTGGTGTCGGCATTAGCAGTCACAACATTTGCTTGTGCCTTGGTGTTGGACGTATTACCTAGGTTTTTCTTCTTGTCCTTTCGGTTAGGACAGAATTTGGCGTAATGTCCAACTTGTCCACATGCCCAGCACGGCTTGGTTCCATTTTTCTTTTGAACCTTTGGTTTGGGTTTCATCTTGTTCTTCATTTTCTGATTTTTGAATTTGTCTTTGTCAGATGAGACCACCACGTTTACCTTTGGAATAAAGTCCATTGGCATTGTCTTATTATCATCTTTATGTTGCTTCCGATGTTCTTCCTCGATATTTAAGGCAATCATCAAATCTTCTAAAGAGATTTGACCTCTCCTATGTTTAAGAGTCATGCCAAAATCTTCCTAACTCGGAGGCAACTTCTCGATGATAGACAAGACCTGAAATTTTTCGGGTAGTAGCATATCTCCTTCAGCAAGACCATGAATCAGAACTTGAAATTCATGGGTCTGCTCAACTACAGATTTTCCTTCAACCATTTTGAAGTTTAGGAACTTTGCCACGGTGTACTTTTCTAAACCAGAATCTTCGGAGTTATATTTTTTATCCAAGGATTTCCACAATTCCTTGGCCGAAGAGGTTGAGCAGTACACATCAAAAAGTGCGTCTGAGAGGGCAGACAGGATTCTCCCATGGCAGAGATAATCCCTTGACTTAAACCTCTCTAAGGCAGCACTACGGCCAGGTTCCTCTTCATCAGGTGAAGGAGGATCTGTTTCTATGACAGAGAATAGCCCTAGCGTGGTAAGCCAGAACTTCATGCGTTGTTGCCAACGCCTAAAGTTCTGCCCAAAAAATCTTTCAGGTCTGGCGCTAGCCTCATCAGACCCAACTACCCTATCATTCATCATGCCTATTGATGCTTACAATAAATTCTCTAAAATTGTTGTAAATATAGCACTCAAATCAGTAATATATTTGCACCAATAAAATCAGGCAGCATGCAATAGACAGTAAATGAATAAGCAGGATTAGGAAATCGTTATCCTCCGGTTGAAGCGTCGGCGCGCCGACTGTCTTTAGAGAATTTATTGCCGCCCAAGGTGCAGAGGCTCGCTGGCAAAATCCCCTCAAGATTCGACAACCACTCACGCCGTTCGCAGGTGCACTCCAAGACGAACACCGCAATTCGGAAGCAACCTCAGATCGCACAAGGCGAAACCTCAAGACCCAAAACCGAAACAGGAAGAAGGAAGAAGGAAAGGAACTCGAAAACTGCTGATCGCTCAGAGGGCGAAGGAGAGAAGAAAGCAGTGAAATTTAAGAATTGCTTCTTCCCCTTCTCCTTTTATAGATCCGAAGAGGCAAACCTTTGCCTCTTCTCTCTGAGGAATCGAATCGCGACCATGCGCGAGGAGTCGCGCCGTGCGCGATTCTGAGAAAGACGCGATTTCTCAAAAAAAGGTAAAGGAAATAAAAATAAACCAAACCAAATTGGTTTAGGAAACCAGACCGAAATCTGCAAAACCAAACTGCGCCGCTCGCAAGTGCGAGGCTCACGGGCTGGGGATTTGCACCCCCCCTGCGCGCGATAATCGCGTGCGTCGCGCCCGGTTTATGGATTTCCGGCCCAGACCCCCTGAAACCACCTGGTTTGGGCTCAACCCGCGCATGCGTGTAGGTCCCCCTAAGCCATCTAAGCATGGTAGGAATGGCTTGATATATAAGTCATTCTACCTTTCTAGGCTTAGCAATGTGGGACTAAAACATGCTTCAATAAATTTGAAATTCCAAACAATAATTCAACATTGACTACCTGAATTTTATCCTTCCATTGAGATCTAGTGAAGTCTATACCACAAGTTATGTTTGGATCAACTCAAATCATTTTTTAATACACCAACTGATGTTTTATTTTGTCTTGCTCGGCACTTTTACACCTTTAACTAATTGATTTAATTCTTGTAACTACAGAATTTATTAGTCACCTTTAGACATGTTCATAAGGTCTCGTTCTATCAGAAGCTGCACCTAATTTCTCTCTAGTACTAGTATAGTTTTGTTTTATTCTTTCTAGTAACACTAAACATCCATTTCAACGTTTTCATATTTACTAAATTAACTTTTTATACGTATTGCTTTCAAACAATTTAACACTCCAATCCATGTAGTATGGCAGGTCGTACCAGATTCATATATAACTTTCCTTTTAACCTTAGTGACTTTTTACGATCACATAATATTCCAGAAACTCTTCTCTGTTTTGACCCCTTATTCTTTATTCTATTAATGATATCTTCATCAATATACCCTTTTTGATGAATAATATATTTGATCCTGTCGACAAGCGGATAGGGCTCTCACTCGGATGACTGGGTCGAATCAAGATGACTCGAGTTGCAGTTGCGTGTGAGTCGGGGTCGGACCAAGAGGGAAACACAAGAGGTGGAGAAGGAAATCTTAGCATCCGGAAGCGTTTCTTTGAAACACCAAGGGGCTTTATATAGGGGAGGAGGAGGCTCCTATCTTGTCAAGCCTGTCTTGTCTTATTAAAAACTGACCAGTTGACAGACTGATCTTTTGACAGCCTTAGCTACCCTGTGAGTTTGTCACAACCGCCTAGATGTCACTCCAAGGTGTCATTTTGATTCTCATTAATGTCTGATCCCCTGCCAAGTCAAGATTACGGCAAATGTCTTTTTCTTATAATGAGAAGATTTGAGAGATCTTATTGCTATTGGGATCCTGATAATAGTTAACCAATCTGGGCCATGTGTTCGCTCGATCACTCGGGCTCGTCTTGTCGGGCAGCTATGAGCTTACCCAAGCCTAACCGACCGAGTGAAGATGGTCGGTCAGGTAAGCTAGGCCTTTCGACTATCCATGTCTTTGGAACGGACCCACCAAATTTGATCCAACCCATTGATCGGGGTAGGTCCGATCGGCCGAGCCCGACCGGACAACTGACCTGTGTAAGTCGCTTCTTAAAGCGGGGTGAATCATTCCGTTAACAGGGTGATTAAGTCGTCTGGCCGGGGAGTTCTCGACCGGGCATGCCCGACCAGGCATTCCCGACCGGACATCCCCGACCGGGAGTGCCCGACCGGGAGCACCACTACATATTTGACACCTCTCATTTTCGAGGGAGTCTGACACGTGCTTTTATCCTCGCCCGACTAAACTTCCCGACCGACGACGCCCGACCGGATATCGCCAACTGGCCTCAACCTAAGCAACCTTGAACTCTGAGCCTTCATGTTAGGTTGACACCTAGCGAGCTCGACTGTCTTTGTCCGACCGAGTCATAACCCAACCAGCCGAGTAACCGCGGCTCATATAACCTATCCGACCGGATCAATATTTAATACTGTTGCTTATTGGGATTGAGATGCTTTACAATGATAGTTTCACTCAGAGTATATCATGTCTGTTCCATATTTCCTCAGATATACTGCAACTATTCCTCTTCTCTGTGTGTATATGAGCACATATTCATGTCCAGATAGCATTTTCCCGTTTACCGTTTCTTTTTCTTCCCATTAGCTTCTAGGATTTAACTCCCACAAAATTGCACTCAACAGATGGATTCTCAGGCTTTGCATCCACTTGCAGTTTAAGTTACATACTTCCTAGTCGTAGAATGTTTAGATATTTATTTAATTTGTGAATTGGTCCTTTCACTGACAGGTGGCATTTCAATAGCCCATTATTGTATTCATATCATTAGTAAATGAAGCTTAGTTGAGCCTTGTGTTGTCCTTTTGATAGCAAGATATTGGTTTCACACTATATGGTTTTTTATTTTTATTTGTTCTCCTTTTGATAGCTTTGATGAACTGACAAGAGTAGTTTGGCTGAGAAAGAGGACGATTTTGTCTACCTTGACATCTGCTCTTTTTTCCATTCTCTCTATTTTAGGGCACCCCTGGGAAGGGAAAGAAGATGGCGATCTTTCTCCTTGGCACAGTTTGAACCTTCTGTTCTGGCAAAGCTATGGCTGTTGCAGGAATTGATTTAGGATTCATTATACAGGAGTTTTCTGAGTAGGACCTCATTGGCATATTTTGGATCTATCTTTTCTTGGGAAAATCCTCTAGAACCAACGATGAACATGAGGATACTGACAAATGACAATGCTGCTACATGTTATCGGAGTCAAATAAGAAATTAGTTCAGGATCAACGGGGATCACAATTACTCAAGCAAGATGGGGTCTTGTAAATAGCCATGCTGACACTTATGCTAGGTCGTCTTAGGGAAGGTTAAAGACCGTGGAGAGGAAAACAAAGAATCTCTATCTTAGACAAGAAAGGTGGAGGGGGTATTTACTGTTCTGATTTTTCATTTTACTTCATCATGGGATCTATTTTCTCTTAACTCAAATGACTACAACAACAACAACAACAACAACAACAAAGCCTTATCCCACTAGATGGGGTCAACTATATGGATCCTTCTACGCTATTAGACTCTATCCCCTATTATATCATCATCTATATTTAAATAAAATTTATCTTATTTTATTGTTGCTGATCCTGTCGCCGAGCGGGGTGGGGCCGCAACCGAATGACGGTGTAGGGATGGATGACGTGTGCGCTGACGGGCTGCCTTCGCTCAGAACGACTCAGCCAACGGGGGTGCCTTCCGATCGGACGGAAGCGGATTCTGCCAGGTACACCTTTGGCCAGATGGATGATGTAACCGCCGAGTGGAACTTCCGAATGGAGGAAGAAGGATCTCTACCGGCGGGGACTGTTCGGCCGAACTGTCAATATTGCGGATGCAGGGGAGGTCTCCGAGTGAAGTTCCTCCGAGGGGATGCTGTCGTCGAGGAGAACTTCGGCCGAAGGAAAGGACCGTTGCCTGGTACGCCTTTGGCCAGGTGGATGATGCAACCGCCGAGTGGGATTCCCGACTGTCCGAGTGAGGATGATGTCGTTGTCGAGTGGAACTGTGTCCGGATGACCTGAGCCTGCTGAAGGAAAGGACCGTTAGCAACCTAGCCGGGAAGCGTCCCGGCAAGGCCCTCCGACGGTCAAGTCAGTACTCCGGTGAACAAGCAAAATAGAGGAGCACTGTAGACGAGAAGCTTCGCGCGCGTACCTGATAATGAGGAGGGGAGGGGCTTATATAGCCGGGGGAAAGGACCAAGTCTGACCTGTGTCAGGATTCTCTGACCTGGTCGAGGGATATTCCCTGACTGTCTGCCGGGTGTCAGGATTCTCTGACGGAGTCAGGGAATATTCTGTGATTGTGTCGACTTGTAGCCAGCATTCCTTGTCTTATACTGTTTGTCCTATGTGAGGACAGAGACAGGTCCTTGTACATCCCCGACCGGCGCCGCCTGGCACCAACGGCCCGACAGGGCGGCGTGCCAGGGAGCGTCAGGTCACACGAGTGGTGACAGCCTGTTATCTGCAGCTGGTGCGGATGTTTTGTCGTTATCCTCGGGCGGTTTCGGGGGAGTGCCCGAGTGTGGGACAGGCGGGGATGCCCGGCTGGATGTCCGGTATGGACCTGAAGGATTACCGGGCGGATTCACCCGGATGATTAGGCGTGAGGCCTTTATATGGCCGGGCGGCAATACCCGGGCGAGGGGATGTAGAGACCGGGCGGAAGTACCCGGATAAGCGAGGTATAATAACCTTATGATGGCAGACCGGGATTGACTGGCCGGCTGAGCCCTGACATTTATTCTGCCCGGGCGCTTGAGTCCGACCGGCCGGCAGGAAATCTAAGACCGGCTAGGGTGTTTATCAGGCCGGCTATCCGTACAATGACATGGACCCAGAAGTTGGCCAGGCTGTTCGCCACGCGGGCTGTCCGTACGGTGACAAAGATAGGGCGGGATCAATAGCCTTCCCCTCAAGTCTAGTCGAAGGAGGCGATCAGTCCGACTGACTGGACTGCTAGTGTGTACAGTCGCCCTACTGCCGAGCGATTATTGCCCTTTTAATATTCGGCCGGCTTAACATGATGCTCAACATCTGGTAATGTGTATGCCTATCATGCCTGGGCGGAAGAAGACTGTTAGTCGAGAGGGGCGTGGGCCGCCACGCACCCCTGACTCTTGTTTAGCGAAGACGTCCGGCTGGACGAAGAATGACTGAGGAGCGTGGGCCGCCACGCATCCTCGACTAACTATTGACATGGTGAAGATGTCCGAGCGGATGAAGATTTTGACCGGAGGAACGTGGACCGCCACGTGTCCTCGTAACTTGTACTGCGTAGGCAAAATAGTTGTTCTCGACTGAAAGGAGCGTGGGCCGCCACGCGTCCGTTAACTCGTCCGACCGGACGAGGGTTGTCAGTTGGTGAGAGACATGCTAGACACGTTTGGGCGGGAGAATGCTTGCCTTAAGTCGCAAGAAATGTGGTGTCACGCGCCCCAAGACGATTTTTTCGGGATAGTCTGAGTGAATCAATTAATGGAGACGCGACATTCTAAGCCGAATGAGGTGATGTGACATGCCCGATGCGACCGGCGCCATAACGGCATCACCTCCGCTTTAATAAACCGGGCCACGTGGCAACCGCTGGCTGGCCGACCGAGATGCGATTTATCCCCATGATTATGAGCTTTTAATGGCCATTAACGCGCGCAATTCTTTCCGCCACGCGGCAGTTCCCGGTTGGCCGGCACGACGACGCGCCCTGTCGCCGCTGCAGGCGACGTCAGCGCGCTTTTTCGAGGCTGATCGTGGGAAGCCACAACGACATGGATGAGGCGATCTGCGTACACGTGGATCGCCATCGGACGGTCTCCCTTCCTTCGGCCTAGCTATAAATAGGCCTCCGCATTCGTCGAAACCCTTATTTGCTTCCACTGTTCTCTTCTCTAACTCGGTGCTTCTCGCTCCTCGCCGCCGTCGTCGCGTGTCGGCGCTGTCCTCGCCCTTCCCCGCCGGTTATTCCTTTCCGCCACCAACTACGGTCAGATTCTCCCTTTTCTTTGTTTCCTTTCCGCTCCATGGCTGTCCCTGCGTGGTACACTTCTGTCGAATCTTCCCTTCATGATGAGACCATCTCCGACCTCCGACTAGCCTACGACATCCCCGCGAACTACCGCATTGCCGTTCCGACAAAGGATGACCGACCACACAAGCCCCCGGCTGGTTTCTTTGCGTTTTTCCGGGATCAATATATGTCTGGCCTTCGCTACCCCCTTCATCCCTTTATTGTAGACTTCTGTAACTTCTTCCATGTTCCTATCTTCCAGCTTTCTCCCAACGCCATTCGTATATTGTGTAACCTAATAGTCCTCTTTACCCTTTATCAAGTCCCTCTCCGACCGGAGGTATTGTATTTCTTTTATTATCCTAAGAAACAGGAGGCCGGGAATTTCTTCCTCCAAGCCCGGGCCAAACTGTCTATAGTGGAGAATATTCCCTCTTCGAATAAGGGATGGAAGACCCATTTCTTCTTCATAAGCCCTCCGACCAGCCCTGGGTTCCCGATCGGATGGGTCGAAGATATGCCCCCCATAGCTCCCTTAAGAAACTTTAAAACCGACCCCTTGTTTATAACGGCTGCTTCCTAATCGGTGGCGTCACTTCGACGGCATGAAACTTCTCACCGACGCCGTCTGTACATATTTGGGCTAAGCCGAGTGCCTGCCGCCCTGCCCTACGCCTTCTGTAAGTTATTTTTTCTTCGTACTCCTTTTTCCCTAACTCAAAATCTCTTGATTTTGCAGCCAAGATGATGTGGGAAGCGTCCCTTGATGAGGCCATGGGTCTGGCGGACGCAGAAATCAACACCCGGGCGGCCGAACAGCTTCGTCTGCGCCAGGCCGGTCCGCCCGACCAACATACGATTCCTGAGAGCGCGGAGCCAGCTCCTCAGGCTCCTTCGTCCAACCAGCGCCGACTGGTTCTAGGGAGCCGGTCGGCTCTTCGAAACCTCCTGCCCCTGCAAAATCCGCCGGCAAGAAGAAGGTTCGGTTTTCCATGGAGAAGTCCCAGCCTTCCAAGCGGAAGGCTAGCGCTTCTATCCGCATTGAGGAGCCGACGGAGGTGGACCCATCCTCTTCCGATTCCCCGGACCCGGAACCCTTGCGGAAGCGCCCGAGGAATCCTGCGTCGGGCTCTGGCGCTCAGCCTGCAGAAGCCGCTGCCAGCCCGGCTAGCGCTAGCCGACCTGCAGACGCGCCGGGGACGTCACGCTCGGGGGGACAATCTTCCCAACCGCCCTGCTATGGCGTATATCTCCCCTCGCTCGACCCCGCGGCCGCTCGGGGAGCCCAGCAGCGACTTTCCCTTTATGGGGAATTGGCAGAATGCTGGGAGCATGGTATGAAGGAAGGGACTTCCAAACCCCCGGTCCGCCTGGCCGACCAATTCATGCAGGATGCTACGCATGTAAGTCCGATGCTTTAGTGCTTAGCTGACTTGCTTTTTTCCTAATAATTCTTATTGTAGTTTTGGGCCACCTGCTCGAGCGTCGCCCATACCTTGGTTATCAACACCAGGGGACGCCGAATGGCCGAGCGGAGGCTCGCCGAACTGGAGCTCTGCCAGGATCACGCCAACTTACCCACCGGAGAAGAGGGCACCGCTATCCTTCGCTCGGAGATACTGGGGCTTAAGGAGAAACTCCGTTCCACTGAGGCGCGACTGACGGAGGAAATTAGCCGAGCGGAGGAGGCCGAGCGGGCGTATGACCGGTCTTCCTCCCAGCACGAGACCCTTCGGCAGGAGAGGAAGAAGGTCTTGGAAAAGGAACGCCGTACCCGGTCGGACCTCGCCAAGAAGACCGCCGAGGTCCAAACCATGAAGGCGGAGCTAGACAAGCTGGTGAAGGCTTCTGAGGAGCTCCGGGAGACCTTGAATGATAAAGAGCAGGAGCTGGCAACTCGGGAGTCGGACTTAAATGCCAAGGAGAAAGCTTTAGACTCCCGAGAAGACGAGCTCCGCTTGTCTGAAGGACTACTGGCTTCTCAAGCGGTTGCCCTGGAAGATAAGGACAAGGAGTTAGCCAGCCTCCGGGCGGAAATTGAAAGCCTGAAGCTGCACCAAGAAGGCGAACCCGCCCGGATGGACGCACACCGCCTGGCCTACATTAACTCCAAGGAGTTCTGCGATAAGCTGGGCAAGCGGACGTCGAGTATGTTCCAGATGGGCATTAACAGCGCTATACTGCAGCTCCAAGAGGGCGGCTATCTGCCTGCTGACATTCCTGCCAACGCTGTAATAGTGACTCGGGTCAAGGAGCTACTCCCCAAGGACTTCTTCCAGCCTTTTACCTAGTTTGAATCGTGTAATCCTTAGCCGCCGGTTGGGGCTCTTTTTTGGTAATGCTGCCGAGTAACCATCAATGCAAAAGCCTTATCCTTTAACGTGTTTTTTTTCACACAATGATTCAGTAGATGTTGTTGATTGGTTTCAATTGTCAGGCTATGTAATGTATTGGCGACCTGAATGAAACTCTTCTTTCTCGCTCCAACTTTGTTTTAGGTGTTTTCGACCAACACCCTCGGTTCTAGAATAGGCCATTTACTTTAGGAGGCTCAATGCCTTAGGAAATGGTCCAGTATATAGTCAGCTGGCGGATCGGTCCGACTGAGGGGTGTGGGTCGCCACACGCCCGGTCGGGGAACCAAACCAAGTTAGGAAAACGGCTAAGTGTAAGGTAGACGGCTGGCTGGTCCGACTGAGGGGTGTGGCCCGCCACACGCCCGGTCGGGGAACCGAGCCAAGTTAGGAATATGACAGCGTAAGTTAACCGGCTGGTTGGTCCGCCTGAGGTGTGGGTCGCCACACGCCCGGTCGGGGAACCAAACCAAGTTAGGAAACGGCTAAGTGTAAGGTAGACGGCTGGCTGGTCCGACTGAGGGGTGTGGCCCGCCACACGCCCGGTCGGGGAACCGAGCCAAGTTAGGAATATGACAGCGTAAGTTAACCGGCTGGTTGGTCCGCTGAGGTGTGGGTCGCCACACGCCCGGTCGGGGAACCAAACCAAGTTAGGAAACGGCTAAGTGTAAGGTAGACGGCTGGCTGGTCCGACTGAGGGTGTGGCCGCCACACGCCCGGTCGGGGAACCAGCCAGTTAGGAATATGACACGTAAGTTAACCGGCTGGTTGGTCCGACTGAGGTGTGGGTCGCCACACGCCCGGTCGGGGAACCAAACCAAGTTAGGAAACGGCTAAGTGTAAGGTAGACGGCTGGCTGGTCCGACTGAGGGATGTGGGCCGCCACACGCCCGGTCGGGGAACCAAACCAGTCTATAAATATGTTAGGCTTCTCAAGCCTCTGGATGGACCAATCTTCCACGTGGGCTGCCACGCTTCCGACCGGGAGCCAATCCAGGCTTCCGAGTGGGCTGACTTTCCAATCAGTCGCCGACTCAGGCTTCCAAAGGGACCAGCCTTCAGCGTGGGCCGCCACGCTTCCGACCGGAGACCGCTTTAGGCTTCCGGATGGACCGATCTTCCACGTGGGCCGCCACGCTTCCGACCGGGAGCCATCCAGGCTTCCGAGTGGGCTGATTTTCAATCAGTCGCCGACTCAGGCTTCCAAAGGGAGCCAGTCTTCAGCGTGGGCCGCCACGCTTCCGACCGGAGACCTAGCTTCAGGGCCATTCCTTTCGGATTTAGGCTTCCGGATGGCCATCTTCCACGTGGGCCGCCACGCTTCCGACCGGGAGCCAGTCCAGGCTTCCGAGTGGGCTGACGCGTAGAGTCAGTCGCCGACTCAGGCTTCCAAAGGGGACCGGCCATCTGCGTGGGTCGCCACGCTTCCGGTCGGGTACCGCCTTTAGGCTTCCGGATGGGCCAATCTTTCACGTGGGACGCCACGCTTCCGACTGGGAACCTGTCCAGGCTTCCGAGTGGGCTGACGCGTAGAGTCAGTCGCCGACTCAGGCTTCCAAAGGGGACCGGCCATCTGCGTGGGTCGCCACGCTTCCGGTCGGGTACCGCCTTTAGGCTTCCGGATGGGCCAATCTTTCACGTGGGCGCCACGCTTCCGACTGGGAACCTGTCCAGGCTTCCGAGTGGGCTGACGCGTAGAGTCAGTCGCCGACTCAGGCTTCCAAAGGGACCGGCCATCTGCGTGGGTCGCCACGCTTCCGGTCGGGTACCGCCTTTAGGCTTCCGGATGGGCCAATCTTTCACGTGGGACGCCACGCTTCCGACTGGGAACCTGTCCAGGCTTCCGAGTGGGCTGACGCGTAGAGTCAGTCGCCGACTCAGGCTTCCAAAGGGGACCGGCCATCTGCGTGGGTCGCCACGCTTCCGGTCGGGTACCGCCTTTAGGCTTCGGATGGGCCAATCTTTCACGTGGGCGCCACGCTTCCGACTGGGAACCTGTCCAGGCTTCCGAGTGGGCTGACGCGTAGAGTCAGTCGCCGACTCAGGCTTCTGGAGGGTATAACGCGTTATCTGCGACCCGTCCAGGTATGGCTTGCCTTACATGGCCGACCGGGAATTTGCGGTCGGGTGAGCCTTTCGTTATAGTTAGAACGCTACGTTTTACAAGGTTGAATCTCTCTAGGGCTCTCGGTACAGTTGCAAGTGTAGGGCACTCCACGGTCGGTCAAGCCTTTTTCCATGTTCATCCTCGAGGTAGTAAGCGCCCGAATGTAATTTCTGCACTACCTTGAAGGGTCCGCCCCACTGTGGGTGTAATTTGTTAACGTCGCCGACCGGCTTTATGCGTTTCCAGACTAGGTCCCCAGGTCGAAACGAGCGCGGTAGCACCTTCTGGTCGTACCTTTGTTTCATACGCTGACGGTACGCGAACATCCGGGCGGCTGCATTGTCCCGGGCTTCTTCTATGAGGTCCAGCTCCAAGCGCCTTCTTTCATCATTCCCCTCGTCATAGTTTATCCGCCGGTCAGATTCACAACCGACCTCGACCGGCACCACCGCTTCACTGCCATAGACGAGATGGAATGGCGTTTGCCCGGTTGCCTCTCTGGGTGTGGTTCTGTTTGCCCAAAGGACCCCGGGCAATTGATCTACCCAGTTGGTTCCTGCATGATCTAGCTTTATTTTGAG
The DNA here is from genome assembly GCA_024364735.1 of Boesenbergia rotunda. Taxonomy (NCBI): domain Eukaryota; kingdom Viridiplantae; phylum Streptophyta; class Magnoliopsida; order Zingiberales; family Zingiberaceae; genus Boesenbergia; species Boesenbergia rotunda. Next base: position 281,208 of record JAGFNQ010000792.1, on the reverse strand, counting down.
TCCTCTCAAGATTTCCCGGTTGGCAACTTCTGCTTGGCCGTTGCTCTGGGGATACGCCACAGATGTAAAGGCCTGCTGAATTCCGTATTCTGAGCACCATTCTCTGATTTTCTTTCCTTGGAACTGCCGACCATTGTCAGAAACCAACTTGTGGGGGATCCCATATCTGCATAAAATGTTCTGCATCAAGAACTTAATCACCGCCTGCTCGGTGATCTGGGCTAACGCCTCTGCTTCCACCCACTTAGAGAAGTAATCCACCGCGACTAACAAATACCTCTTCTGGGCGGGGGCGATCGGAAAGGGACCTACGATATCCATGCCCCATTGGTCAAACGGGCAAGACACCGTAGATGTCTTCATTACCTCGGTCGGCCTGTGCGGTAGGCATTGGTGTTTTTGACATGAGATGCATGTTGCGGCCAGCCGGTCAGCGTCCTTCCGCAAGGTTGGCCAATAGTACCCGGCCAACAGTGCCTTACGGGCGGTGGCACTGCCTCCGGAATGGTTACTGCAGACCCCCATATGGATCTCTCGGAGCACATAATCTGCGTCTTCACTGCCAAGGCATTTAAGCAACGGCCGAGCGTGCGCCCGTTTATAGAGGACATCTCCAACCATAGTGTATTGTGCGGCTCTCTTTCTGAACAGCCGAGCCTCCTCCCGATCGGATGGTACTTCTCCCCGGGTCAAGAATGCAATCAATGGGGATCTCCAATCGGTCTCCAATTCGCTCTCGGCTTGCTGTTCGATTTGCATGACGAACAAAGCATGGCTGGCCGGCCTTGGTACCACCCATGATCCGACTGCGCTAGCTAGTTTGGCTAGCTCGTCCGCCTTCAAGTTGCTTTCCCGGGGGATCTTCTGCAAGAGTACCTCCTTGAAACCCGTCTTCAGTTGTTCAAAAGCGTCAATGTACTCTTGTAGTCGATTGCTATTGACTTCGAAATTGCCGGCTAGTTGCTGTATAGCAAGTTGCGAATCTGAGTATAGCCACACCCGGGTGGCGCCGACATGCCGGGCGGCTTGCAGACCGGCTATAAGTGCTTCATATTCAGCTTCATTGTTCGTCGCCTTGTGCTCTAATCGCACGGACAGGTGTAGCCGTTCCTCTTCGGGCGAAATCAAGAGAACGCCGATTCCGCTGCCAGCCGAGAGGATGCACCATCGACGTATATCTTCCATACGCCTTCGGCCTCATCGGAATGCAATTCCGTCAGAAATCTGCTAGGGCTTGCGCTTTGATAGCCGGCCGAGGTTGATATTGTATGTCATACTCGCTCAGCTCAGTTGTCCACTTGACAAGTCGCCCTGATGCGTCTGGGTTGGTGAGCACTCGACCCAGGTTACTGTTAGTCAATACAGTAATGGGGTGTGATAAGAAATAGGGCCTGAGTCGCCGGGCAGCTAGGAACAGTATGTAGCCCAATTTTTCGAGTGTCGAATACGACACTCGGCTCTTAAATAAGTGGGCAAAGAAATAACCGGCCTTTTGTTCAGTTTTTTCCTGCGGACCAACACCATGCTGCCCGAGTCAGCGGAGGTCGCCAAGTATACATATAAATTCTCCTCAGGGTCTGGTCGGGCAAGTGTTGTAATTCTGACAAGTAAGATTTCAGCTCTTCAAAGGCTTGTCACACTCTGCGTCCCACTGAAACTTAGTGGCCCGGCGTAGTGTCTTGAAGAATGGTAGTCCCCGTTCGGCTGATCGGGAATGAATCTAGAGAGGGCGTTATTCGCCCGGTCAGCCGCTGAGCTTCCCTTAGATTGCGTGGGGCCGGCATCTCTAGAATGGCTTTTACTTTGCCCGGATTAGCTTCTATTCCTCGCTCAGTGACATGTAGCGAGGAACTTCCACTCCGTGCCCGAATAGACATTTGGCCGGGTTAAGCTTCAGGCCAAACCGCCGCAGAGTTTGGCAGGTCTCTTCAATATCGGGGATTAGCTCTTCCGCCCGGGCAGTCTTGATAAGAATATCGTCGACGTATACTTCGACGTTACGCCCAATTTGTGACCTGAACACCTTGTTCATCATCCTTTGGTAGGTGGCACCAGCATTCTTGAGGCCGAAC
>JAGFNQ010000792.1:136087-243488 GCA_024364735.1 Boesenbergia rotunda | reverse complement strand
GGATGGACCGATCTTCCACGTGGGCCGCCACGCTTCCGACCGGGAGCCAATCCAGGCTTCCGAGTGGGCTGACTCGTAGAGTCAGTCGCCGACTCAGGCTTCCAAAGGGGACCGGCCTTCTGCGTGGGTCGCCACGCTTCCGGTCGGGAACCGCCTTTAGGCTTCCGGATGGCCAATCTTTCACGTGGGACGCCACGCTTTCCGACTGGGAAGCCTGTCCAGGCTTCCGAGTGGGCTGACGCGTAGAGTCAGTCGCCGACTCAGGCTTCTGGAGGGTATAACTCGTTATCTGCGACCCGTCCAGGTATGGCTTGCCTTACATGACCGACCGGGAATTTGCGGTCGGGTGAGCCTTTCGTCATAATTAGAACGCTACGTTTTACAAGGTTGAATCTCTCTAGGGCTCTCGGTATAGTTGCAAGTGTAGGGCACTCCATGGTCGGTCAAGCCTTTTTCCATGTTCATCCTCGAGGTAGTAAGCGCCCGAATGTAATTTCTGCACTACCTTGAAGGGTCCGCCCCACTGTGGGTGTAATTTGTTAACGTCGCCGACCGGCTTTATGCGTTTCCAGACTAGGTCCCCAGGTCGAAACGAGCGCGGTAGCACCTTCTGGTCGTACCTTTGTTTCATACGCTGACGGTACGCGAACATCCGGGCGGCTGCATTGTCCCGGGCTTCTTCTATGAGGTCCAGCTCCAAGCGCCTTCTTTCATCATTCCCCTCGTCATAGTTTATCCGCCGGTCAGATTCACAACCGACCTCGACCGGCACCACCGCTTCACTGCCATAGACGAGATGGAATGGCGTTTGCCCGGTTGCCTCTCTGGGTGAGGTTCTGTTTGCCCAAAGGACCCCGGGCAATTGCTCTACCCAGTTGGTTCCTGCATGATCCAGCTTTATTTTGAGTCCTCTCAAGATTTCCCGGTTGGCAACTTCTGCCTGGCCGTTGCTCTGTGGATACGCCACCGATGTAAAGGCCTGCTGAATTCCGTATCCTGAGCAGAATTCCCTGATTTTCTTTCCTTGGAACTGCCGACCATTGTCAGAAACCAATTTGTGGGGGATCCCATATCTGCATAAAATGTTCTGTAACAAGAACTTAATCACCGTCTGCTCGGTGATCCGGGCCAACGCCTCTGCTTCCACCCACTTAGAGAAGTAATCCACAGCGACTAGCAAATACCTCTTCTGGGCGGGGGCGATCGGAAAGGGACCTACGATATCCATGCCCCATTGGTCAAACGGGCAAGACACCGTGGATGTCTTCATTAACTCGGTCGGCCTGTGCGGTAGGCATTGGTGTTTTTGACATGAGATGCATGTTGCGGCCAGCCGGTCAGCGTCCTTCCGCAAGGTTGGCCAATAGTACCCGGCCAACAGAGCCTTACGGGCGGTGGCACTGCCTCCGGAATGGTTACTGCAGACCCCCATATGGATCTCTCGAAGCACATAATCTGCGTCTTCACTGCCAAGGCATTTAAGCAACGGCCGGGCGTGAGCCCGTTTATAGAGGACATCTCCAACCATAGTGTATTGTGCGGCTCTCTTTCTGAACAGCCGAGCCTCCTCCCGATCGGATGGTACTTCTCCCCGGGTCAAGAATGCAATCAATGGGGATCTCCAATCGGTCTCCAATTCGCTCTCGGCTTGCTGTTCGATTTGCATGACGAACAAAGCATGGCTGGCCGGCCTTGGTACCACCCATGATCCGACTGCGCTAGCTAGTTTGGCTAGCTCGTCCGCCTTCAAGTTGCTTTCCCGGGGGATCTTCTGCAAGAGTACCTCCTTGAAACCCGTCTTCAGTTGCTCAAAAGCGTCAATGTACTCTTGTAGTCGATTGCTATTGACTTCGAAATTGCCGGCTAGTTGCTGTATAGCAAGTTGCGAATCTGAGTATAGCCATACCCGGGTGGCGCCGACATGCCGGGCGGCTTGCAGACCGGCTATAAGTGATTCATATTCAGCTTCATTGTTCGTCGCCTTGTGCTCTAATCGCACGGACAGGTGTAGCCGTTCCTCTTCGGGCGAAATCAAGAGAACGCCGATTCCGCTGCCAAGCCGAGAGGATGCACCATCGACGTATATCTTCCATACGCCTTCGGCCTCATCGGAATGCAATTCTGTCAGAAAATCTGCTAGGGCTTGCGCTTTGATAGCCGGCCGAGGTTGATATTGTATGTCATACTCGCTCAGCTCAGTTGTCCACTTGACAAGTCGCCCTGATGCGTCTGGGTTGGTGAGCACACGACCCAGGTTACTGTTAGTCAATACAGTAATGGGATGTGATAAGAAATAGGGCCTGAGTCGCCGGGCAGCTAGGAACAGTATGTATCCCAATTTTTCGAGTGTCGAATACCGACACTCGGCTCCTTTAAATAAGTGGGCAAAGAAATACACCGGCCTTTGTTCAGTTTTTTCCTGCCGGACCAACACCATGCTGCCCGAGTCAGCGGAGGTCGCCAAGTATACATATAAATTCTCCTCAGGGTCTGGTCGGGCAAGTGTTGGTAATTCTGACAAGTAAGATTTCAGCTCTTCAAAGGCCTTGTCACACTCTGCGTCCCACTGAAACTTGGTGGCCCGGCGTAGTGTCTTGAAGAATGGTAGTCCCCGTTCGGCTGATCGGGAAATGAATCTGGAGAGGGCGGTTATCCGCCCGGTCAACCGCTGAGCTTCCCTTAGATTGCGTGGGGCCGGCATCTCTAGAATGGCTTTCACTTTGCCCGGATTAGCTTCTATTCCTCGCTCAGTGACAATGTAGCCGAGGAACTTCCCACTCCGTGCCCCGAATAGACATTTGGCCGGGTTAAGCTTCAGGCCAAACCGCCGCAGAGTTTGGCAGGTCTCTTCAATATCGGGGATTAGCTCTTCCGCCCGGGCAGTCTTGATAAGAATATCGTCGACGTATACTTCGACGTTACGCCCAATTTGTGACCTGAACACCTTGTTCATCATCCTTTGGTAGGTGGCACCAGCATTCTTGAGGCCGAACGGCATGACGGTGTAGCAGTAGGTGCCGTCAGCCGTGACAAAGCTAACCTTCTCCTGGTCAGCCACCGCCAGCGGGACTTGGTGGTATCCCTGGTACGCATCCAGCATTGATATGAACTCGCTGCCTGCCGTTGAGTCCACCATTTGATCTATCCGGGGAAGTGGGTAGCAGTCTTTTGGGCATGCACGATTGAGATCTCGGAAATCAATGCATACTCGCCACTTGTCGTTGGGTTTGGCTACCAGCACCACATTGGCTAACCAGGCCGGGAACTGGACCTCCCGGATGTGTCCGGCCTCCAATAGTCTTTCGACTTCCGCCCGGATGACTTGGTTCTGCGCGGCGCTGCGATCTCTTTTCCTTTGCTTTACTGGCCGCGCATTCGGGTAAATATGGAGCTGATGTTCCGCAACTTCTGGTCGGACCCCCTTCAAATCTTTCGGCGACCAGGCGAACACATCCTGATTTCGGACGAGGGCTTCGATCAGCGATTGTTTCAGCTCCTCGGGAAGTCCTGCAGCAATTTGTACTTTGGACTCACCCCGATCGGGCAGAAGTTGTACCTCTTCCTTGTCCTCCTGCAGTTCCGCCCAAGGGGATGCCTCCACCACGTTGCAGCCGCTATCTGCCCGCCTGGCCTTCTGACCGCCTGATCGGACGTCATCAGCATAGCAACGCCGGGCCACGATCTGATTGCCTCTCACCTCGCCGACCCTGTCGCCGACCGGAAACTTCACCTTGAGGTAGTAGGTGGAAACTACCGCTTTAAATTCATTGAGTGCCGGTCGACCGAGTATGGCGTTGTAGGCAGCCGGCGCATCCACAATCAGAAATGTGGTCAAACGGGTCCTCTTGAGTGGCTCCTCTCCAAGTGAGACGGCCAGTCGTATTTGTCCGATCGGCTGCACTTCGTTCCCCGTGAATCCGAACAGGGGCGTAGCCACCAACTCCAGCTGCGACATTTCAATCTGTAGCTGATCGAAAGCTCGCTTATATAAAATGTTTACCGAGCTGCCGGTGTCCACAATGGTGCGGTGGACTTCGTAATTGGCGATGACAGCCGAAATGACCAACGGGTCGTCGTGTGGCACCTCCAATCCTTGCAAATCCTGCGGCCCCCAGCTGATTTGGGGCCCTTGAGCTTGAGAGGTGCTGACCCCGACTTGGTGAATTTCCAGCCGGCGCACCTGTGTCTTCCGGGCCCGATTGGAGTCTCCTCCGGTAGGCCCACCGGAAATCACATTGACGCCTCCGCGGACGGCGTTCTGGTGATTCGCCTGATCTTCGTCAATCTCCCCCGCCTCTTCCTGCTCGGGCTGAGGAAATAATTGCCGGGCGGCGGGGGTATCTCGCCCTTGTCCTTGGGCTGTGGCTCCATAACCACGCCCGCGCCCCTGTGGGGTTTGTCTTCCTTGACCCCTGCCGCGTGGGGTCCTTGCTCTAGCGCCTGCTCGGCAGTCTTCAGTGTTGTGCGTGTTGCATTGGTGAAACGCACAATACGGTGCCCATCTGTTGGGCCAATTCCCTTGTGCTACTTGCACTTGTTGGGGTCTCATTCCCGGGCGATCGGCCGGTCGGGGACTGCGAATCGGTCCCCCTGGTGATCTGTGATGTTGAGGTGCGGGCTGTGGGTTAACCGCAACTTCCTTCCTTCGGGCGGCTTGCGCCTCCTCTACATTGATATACTTGACAGCCTTCCCGAGCAGGCTGTCGAAGTCCTTCGGTGGCTTCCTGATCAGGGATCGGAAGAAATCTCCCTCCTGGAGCCCTTGCGAGAATGCGGTGACCAATACTTCTGGCGTTGTATTGGGCACCTCTATAGCTATTCCGTTGAACCTCCGGATATAGTCCCGGAGTGATTCTTTCGGACCTTGCCTCAGAGCAAACAAATTGAGGCTGGTCTTATGGTGCCTTCGGCTGCTTGCGAAATGCTGCAGAAACAGCCGCTTCACTTCTGCGAAACTCCCGACTGATCCTCCCGGGAGTCCGTCGAACCACCGCTGAGCCTGCCCAGAGAGGGTTGTCAGGAAAGCGCGGCATTTGACGCCCTCCGGGTATTGATGCAACAGGGCGGCGCTTTCGAATTTCATAACATGCTCTTCGGGGTCACTGGCCCCCGAGTACTCAGGCATAGTGAAGAACCGCAGATGCTTAGGAACAGGATCTTCAAGAATTTGGGGAGAGAATGGGCTATGAGCCGGGTAAGCCGAAGCGGGGTCGGCTAAACCTTTCCCTTTGTCCGGCCGCGTCTGAGGCGCCAGGCTGGTTGCTGAAACTTCGGTTGGGGCCGAGTGGACCGCGTTCCGGAAAAGTGCTCGGGGAAATGTAGGAACGAAGGGGTCGGGCTGAGCAGCCATACCTTCCGAGTTTCCCCTCGTAGAATGCCCGGGGAGTCGGGCTCCTTGACTGCCAATTAGCGGGTGAGATTGTTGCGCTTTCTGTGTCCGAGCAGCCATCAGCATTTCATATTCTTCGGGCGTGAGTGTAACCGTCAAAGGATTAGGGTTTTCCATCCTCCGCTCTCGATCAGGCGGAAGGCCCTCCTTCTAGCGCCAAATTTGATCCTGTCGCCGAGCGGGGTGGGGGCCGCAACCGGATGACGGTGTAGGGATGGATGACGTGTGCGCTGACGGGCTGCCTTCGCTCAGAACGACGCAGCTAACGGGGGTGCCTTCCGATCGGACGGAAGCGGATTCTGCCTGGTACACCTTTGGCCAGATGGATGAGGAAACCGCCGAGTGGAACTTCCGAATGGAGGAAGAAGGATCTCTACCGGCGGGGACTGTTTGGCCGAACTGTCAATATTGCGGATGCAGGGGAGATCTCCGAGTGAAGTTCCTCCGAGGGGATCCTGTCGTCGAGGAGAACTTCGGCCGAATGACCTGAACCTGCTGAGGGAAAGGACCGTTAGCAACCTAGCCGGGAAGCGTCCCGGCAAGGCCCTCCGACGGTCAAGTCAGTACTCCGGTGAACAAGCAAAATAGAGGAGCACTGTAGATGAGAAGCTTCGCGCGCGTACCTGATAATGAGGAGGGGAGGGGCTTATATAGCCGGGGGAAAGGACCAAGTCTGACCTGTGTCAGGATTCTCTAACCTGGTCGAGGGATATTCCCTGACTGTCTGCCGGGTGTCAGGATTCTCTGACGGAGTCAGGGAATATTCTGTGATTGTGTCGACTTGTAGCCAGCATTCCTTGTCTTATACTGTTTGTCCTATGTGAGGACAGAGACAGGTTCTTGTACATCCCCGACCGGCGCCACCTGTCACCAACGGCCCGACAGGGCGGCGTGCCAGGGAGCGTCAGGTCACACGAGTGGTGACAGCCTGTTAACTGCAGCTGGTGCGGATGTTTTGTCGTTATCCTAGGGTGGTTTCGGGGGAGTACCCGAGTGAGCGACAGACGGGGATGCCCTGCTGGATGTCCGGTATGGACCTGAAGGATTACCGGGCGGATTCACCCGGATGATTAGGCGTGGGGCCTTTATATGGCCGGGCGGCAATACCCGGGCGAGGGGATGTAGAGACCGGGCGGAAGTACCCGGATAAGTGAGGCATAATAACCTTATGATGGCAGACCGGGATTGACTGGCCGGCTGAGCTCTGGCATTTATTCTACCCGGGTGCTTGAGTCCGACCGGCTGCCAGGAAATCTAAGACCGGCTAGGGTGTTTATCAGGCCGGCTATCCGTACAATGACATGGACCCAGAAGTTGGCCAGGCTGTTTGCCACGCGGGTTGTCCGTATGGTGACAAAGATAGGGCGGGATCACTCCTGAAAGCAGGAAGCTGAAGGAAGGCATGAACAAAAGCAGAGCATTGCTGATCAGGGAGAACTTAGTCGCCATTGATGATGTATTAAAAGGGAACAGAGATCCAATGAAGAAACAGAGCAGAGGAAAGGAGATCGATGCTTGAGAATTAAAGAGCGGGGGATGGACGACTACTTATAGTAGCAGCCCGCGAGCCTATTCCATCTCCATTTCCTCAAGAAGTGGCCGGCATTGGTTTTGTCTAATTAACTCTTCTCTGAAAAAAGAGAGACAAGTTGGTTGAGGAAACCGATTGCATGCATGTCGAGGATCGTCGTCCAAATCAGGAGCACATGGGATTGTTTGTACTTTGTACTAACTACCCGACGTTGTTTTAATAAACAAATACACCTTCACTTTAGTTTATTTTGTTAATTTCAATCAGTGGTCTGGTCCCTGAATTCGTGGCCTCTTTGTCTACACGTTAGGTTTGGAGATGCTTTGTAATTAACCTACTTTGATACGGAGGATTAACTTTGTCGGACATGAACTGTTCCTGACGGTGCCAAACAACGGCAACACTATTCACGGTCGCAATAAGGCCCTGTTACAAACTGTACGCAGTAAATCAAGCCATAGATCTCTCTACTCATTGCGTAACTAAACTCGATTAAGACAGACTGAAACTAGAAGAGCTAGGGTGCTAGTTACACCTAAAAGGTGGGTGGCCAATCAATTAAGTACAGTACTTATATGATCACTTTAAAATTAATGCTTGTCATTTGCGTCTTTGTATTTATGTTGCGACAGGCTTCTAATCATTTTTGTGTCCTATGCCCAATTACCTAATTAATCTCTACACCATGTGCATGGTTGCTATATGTTTACAAATAAATAAAATCCTTCAATTCGTGCATGCTTTTCTACTTTTTTTTTTTTACTATGCGCCTAAGTTATGCCTTGCAAATGGTCCGCGAGAAACGTGAGATTAAATCCTTAGGAATTTAATCCGTTGGCATTAGAGATCGAACATAAAAAAATTGCTGTGAATCGGGAAGACAAAGGCCTTTCCTGTTGATGTTTTGTGATGAACACAAATAGAGTAAGGTTGCAAAACATGGACATTCATTATCAATTTAATGGTTAGGGACAAGGATCGTATGGTTTTCCTTCCTCCATGGGGGCACCTCGAGTTCAATGAATGGGAAAGGTTTCAATGAGTTTCGGACACGGCAAGTGTTTGGGGACCAAGCACATGTCATTGCGATATTGGCTTTGTGTTGCACTAGGAAATTGATTTAAATGAGTCCATTGACAAAAGATGATTCGTTCATCTCAAACGCTTCTCTACGCCATTACCAAGACAGTTGGAAGGGAAGCGTCTCTTTAGATTGGAGATATTGTATTTCCAAGTGGATTATGCTCCGGGATTCGACTTCTATTTTCATGTGGTAATTTAGCATTATCGGAGTACCAACTTGGCTACCCGCGGGGACTGAGTCCATGCCTACATGCCCCATGTGGGTGGGTGTTCGAAGAGATAATGATGTAGCAAAATGATTGGAGAGGGGCTACCACACCGATATTGTGGCTGATTTGGCACCCTTTAATCCTTGTGGCTAGAAGGGCTTGTGCAATTAATATGCTTGAACTTTACCTTTTGATCTTGAATGGTCAGTACTTTGGTTGTGCGAGGAGATAACAGATCGACAATGGTAGCTAGCTCGGGAAAAATGAGAGGGTTACCTATCTTGTCGTGTCCAAGATTAAAAATTTCAAAGGAGTTGTCATACTGATGAAGAAAGGTACTTAAAAATGTTTGGTGTTGAAGCGTATGGCCTAGGCTTGAAATTTGTTACCAATGCAAACAATCACCATGCGAATCACATTACTTTGAACAAATTGTGCACACTCATTTCATTAGTCTTCTACCTCAAATGTCTCCAGTCTGTTCTGGTTGATAGTTCAAGGCAGGAATTGGATAGTTGAAAAAGGTAGATTGGCAATTCAAGCATGTGGTTGGGATGACCCACACTGCAGTTGGAACTCGTAGCCCAACAAAGCATGTGCTGATATTGCACACTTGATTAGGACAATCGCTACACCTAGGCTATGGTGCAGCAGAAAGGTGAGTAGTTATCATTCTAGGTATCTGCGATTCGATCTTCAACTATTACATATTTTACATGATTTTTTTTTCTCTAAATCGGATGCGAACCCTTAGACCCTGGGCTTCTGAATCGCCCAACCACCACGAGTACTTCCCGATTTATCCTAGCAGTCGGTGGGAAACTTCCGTCGGGTCGGGCCGGTCGTCCGAGGTTTGATGTTACCCAACCTCATTGATCGTTGAAGCAAAAAATAATGCCCCTGGGACTATGGTGCAGCGGAAGGGTCACTAGTTGTTATCCCAATCATCCACAGTTCGATCCTCAGCTATGGCGTATTTTGCAAGAATTTTTCCTCCAAATAGGGTGGAACCCTAGGACGTTGGACTTCTGGACTGTCTACCACGATGACTTCCCGATTTACCCTAGTGGACGATGGGAAACTTCCTTGGGGCTTGCCCGATCGTCCAAGGTTCGACATTACCCAACCTAGTTAATCATTTTTTTTCTGAAGCAAAAAATAAGTTTACGGAGCATGGTTGAATTGATTATTGCGGGTGATCCTGTCCTCGAGATAAAAAGAACAGTGTGCCACCAATGCGAACCAACACGGTAACAATGTGGACTCGCCGAAGACTTGAAGCTACGCCGGAATAATCACTAGAATAATCCTGAGAAATCTTGAGAAAGAAGTCAAAGAAGAAGTCGGCAGCAAGGCCGGGAGGGGGGGACCCGACGTAGGCAGTCCGACATTCAAGTCAAATAAAGGGAAGTGGAATGATAGAAGAAAAAATGAACTGGGATAAGGCAGTTATACGCTCAGTCAACCTTTGAGCTTCTTTTATGTTGCATGGTGGGGACATTTCCAATAGAGCTTGTACTTTGTGGGATTGGCTTCAATACCTCTCTTTGTCACAATATACCCTAAGAATTTGGCACACCTTGCTCCAAATAAACACTTATCTGGATTAAGCTTCAATCCATACTGTTTGAGAGTTTGGCCTGTCTCCTTGATGTCAACGATCAGTTCCTCCGATCAATGAGTCTTGATAAGGATGTCATCTACTATACTTCAATATTTATGTTGATTTGATCTTGGAAGACTTGGTTCATCAGCCTTTGATATGTTGCCCCTGTATTTTTAAGACCAAAGGGCATCATTGTATAACAATATGTACCTTGTGAGGTAATAAATCTGACTTTTACTTGATCTTCTTTAGCCAGGGGTACTTGATGATATCCTTGATACGTATCCAACATACATATAAATTCATTGTCGGCTGTAGAATTTATCATCTGATTAATTCACCGTAGGGGATAGCAATCCTTGGGACCAACCTTGTTGAGATCTCTGAAACTAATACAGACTCACCATTTGTTGTTGGGTTTTGGCATAAGCACCACATTAGTGAGCCAACCAGGAAACTGTACTTCCCGAATATGCCCGACCCTTAGTAATTGATCAACTTTTGCCTAGATAACTTGATTTTGTTTTATACTAAAATCTCTTTTCTTCTGTTTGATGGGTCGTGCATTAGGATACACGTGCAACTTATGTTCCATGATCTCTAGGGAGATACCTTCTAACTCTTGTGGCAACTAAGCAAAAAACATCTTTGTTTTGAGAGAGGCAAGCGATAAGTTCTTGCCGTATAGTAGGTGGCAGGTCGGCCACTATTTTGACCTTGGCCTCCGGATGAACCGGATCAACATGTACTTCTTTTTTCTCCACTAGCTTAGACAAGGACGTGCGAGAAACAAAATTATTTTGATCAGTGGAGTTTCACAAAGTCTTGCGAGATTCCACGTTTACATCATTTACATAATAGCGATGAGCCACAAATTGGTCTTCTTGCACTTCTCCTACATGACTATCGATAGGGAATTTAAGCTTTAAATAGAAAGGAGCTACTACAGCCTTAAAGGCATTTAACGCAGGCAAGCCTAAAATAGCACTATAGGCAGATGGTGCATCCACCACCAAAAAGGTAAATCTCCGCGTCCTCTTCAAAGGTTCTTCCCCCAGAGAGATGGCTAGTTTGATTTGGCCAATCAGCAAAATCTCATTTCCAGTGAATTCGTAGAGGGGGTGGCCACTGGCTGCAGTTTAGCGGTGTCAATCTGCAACTGATCAAAGGCGTGCTTGAAAATAACAATAACTGAACTGCCTGTGTCTACAAGAGTGTAGTACACTTCATAATTGGCGATGACCGCCATAATGACTAGAGCATTCTCATGCGACATCTCAACCTTCTGTAGATCTTGAGGTCCAAAAGTGATCTGCAGGCCGACAACTTGAGCAGAACTTGTTTCAATTTCATGAATTTTCAAGCGTTGAACTTGAGCTTTCCTGGCACGACTATGTCCCCATAAGTAGCGCCACCAGAAATAATGTTTACTTCCCCGAGTGGCATTACGCCTATTTTCCTGCTCTTCGTCAATGGGAGATGAATTAGCATATGGCTGATCGGCTAGAGAAGGAGCCTACTTGGCCGTTGGAGCTTGTTGAGCTTGTGCTCCTGGTGGGTGGTGGTTGTTTTGTTGCCCGCGAGGAGGGGCATGCTATTGTGTTTCTTGAGTTTGGGCAGCTTGTCGAGCTTGTTCTCGTGTCAACTGTCGACAGTCGTTGGTGTCATGAGTGTTGGTACAATTGAAGGTACAATAGGGCCTCCATCGATTGCCTCCTTCTCAATTGTTCCAAGCATTCTCTATTTGCTAAATATGCTTTTGACCGCCCTCAATATTATTGGGTGTCGGTCCGGGGCCTTTCAAAGGGTCGATCGGTGGGTTTGTCTTGATATTCTGTTATGGTGGAATCGTCATGGTCTCCCTCTGCTGAGCAACTTGTCCCTCTCTACACTGATGTAGCTAGAGGTCCTTCCCAAAAGATTATCAAAACTCTTTGGGGGCTTTCTCACCATAGATCCAAAGAAAACCCCATCAATAAGTCTTTGAGATAAGGAACTGATCAATATCTCTTGTGTGATAGTAGGAACATCCATGGCCATTTGGTAGCTATTAGGAGCTCCAAATCTTCGTGGGAAATTATAGTTGTCTATTCTATTATTGGAACTACCATTCTCAGTGTCAAGGATCAGGCTAAGAAACAAGTTTCTCACAGATGACGCCAATTTGATCTCGTCCTCAGCTAAAAAGAACAGTGTGTCACTAATGCGGACCAATACAATAACAATATAGACTCGCCGAAGACTTGAAGCCACGTCGAAATGGTCGCTAGAATAATCCTGAGAAATCTTGAGAAGAAAGCCAAAGAAGAGGTCAGAAGCAAGGCTAGAGGGGTTCCCAGTGCAGACACTCCGACACTTAAGTGAAACAAAGGGAAGTGGAGTGATAGAAGAAAAAATGAGAGCTTTAACATACCTATACTATGGAGGAGGAACCCCTTATAAATATGTGGACCTTAGATAATCCTCCACCGTCAAGGTGTCATATCTATTATTATATAGATGTGATATCAAGGATTTGCTTGTAATTGATTAGGTTAGCAATAATCTGAGCAGATTAGTGTTTCGGTCATTGGGCCACTGAGCAGTTACGTAAACACACTGAGAAGCTGATCCTGTCAGGGAAGCATGTCAAATTTTAAGGAAGTAGCAGAGTGATATCATCCTTGTCTTAATCGAGGCGGCGGGGTAACAACCCTCCATGGCACTTACCTGGAGGCTTAATAGAGAAACCTCAAAGAGGCCTAGTCTAGCCCAATAGGATAACCAAGTTGAGGTCTATGTGAGATGGTTGATTGAACTCCGGCTCAAGTATCTAAAGTGGTCTAGGGAGAGGAGCAGGTCAGCCGTTCGACCGTATATATATGGCGGATCCTGTCGATCTGGGACGTTTGGGTGTATATAAAGGTATTAAAGTTAATACCCTGGTCAAGTAGTCCATTGATCGACCGTTAGGTGTGACTCACCGATCGGCCATTGGGAGTGATATGTCGCTCGACCATATGGAGTGACATGCTGATCAGCCATGTGGAGTGACATGTCGATCGGCTGTAGGGAATGACACGCCGCTCGGCCAAATGGAGTAACATGCTGATCGACCATGTGGAGTGACATGTCGATTAACCGTAGGGAATGGCACGGCGATTGATCAAATGGAGTGATATGTCGATCGACAGTATGAACAGTCTATCGATTTGCAAGGAACCTAATGACTTCACTCTGCTTTATTATTTGTCCGGTCAATCTAGCCTATTCCATTCTGTGAGATCTCTAGTGTCGCATTCCCTCAAGTTGGTTCACGTCAGCCGTTTTACGATGACTTAATCTACGTGATTGAGGAATTCAAAACTCCCCTGTATCACGGGGTATATATTGCTACAACAGATAAAGATTCAAATATGGATAAAGTCAAGAAAAATACTCTCTCCGTATTGGCCAACCGTAATTTTCCAATTTATAGATTTATCTTCTCAGATATGATCGTGAGAGTGAAACCATTGGGGTGATAAATTTCATCTACAATTGAAGCGAAAAAACAAAAAAAAAACAAGAAATTCAGTTGGACAACCTCCGCCGGCCCTCTCCTGTGCTCTCTACTTTCAAATCACATCTATGCATTCTCCATTAATCTATCAAAAAGCTAAGCTCGTGAATGGCAGTTTCCGTTGTGATAAAATGGGCTGATGGCGTGCATGTGTTAAGTTATTGACAAATTTAATTGCTAAGATATCGTTGCATGTGCGTGAATGCTCTATATGCCCACTTGTTAGTTTTTGCAGGTTATGACTATGAGGAGCTAGTACAGATGATGACAAAATGAGTGGTGAAGTCAGTTTGTGAGAAGTTTGCTGTGGATATCATATATTCTAAATTAGAGTTAAAAATTGAAAAGTAGTGCATTAGAATGCCTCGGACAAATTTGTCAAAGATAATTATGTTAAATTAAAATTACATAATTTAATTTTAACTTATTTATTGAGTGATGTGAACTGATAATTTCATGTCGTTAAGTAGGGAAAGAGTTGCTCAGAATGACTCTGCCAGAGTGCAGACTCTCGAGTGCAGCGTCTAAGTGTAAACTCCCGATTTGGAGGCTCCCGAGTTCGACTCCCGAGTGCAAACTCTTGCCTTGAAGACTCCCAAGTGCAGAGTCCAAATGCAGACTCTCGACTTGGAGGTTCTGGAGTTCGACTCCTGATTGTGGACTCCTGATTTGGAGGCTCCCGACTTGAGACTCCTGAGTACAGAGTTTAAGTATAAGGCTTCTGACTGTAGATTCTCGACTGCAGACTCTCAACTGTAGGCTCCTAATTGGAGACTCCTAAATGCAGAGTCTAAGTTGCAGTCTCCCGACTAGAGGCTCTTGACTGTAGGCTCCCGACTAAAGACTCATGCTCCCAACTGTAGACTCCTGACTAGAGGCTCCCGACTGTAGGGTCCCTTCTGGAGAGGAAGAAAGAGTTGCTAAGATCTGTATAATACAATTTCCTTAAGATAAATTCATTTTCTTTTCGGCTGTGCTTTGAGATTATGATAGATGTCCATGTCCTACGATAGAACTGTAGAACCATGTGCACAACTAAGCACTGATCGCTCGTGACAAATTGAGAAAGTACCCAATTGCTATTGTTAGAGTTGGTGACCCAAATTCTGTTTAATCCGTTAATATTTATTAGATATTTTTTTATTAATATGTTAATTAACACATTATTTATAAATCTGTTAATTAACAGTTTCGTTATTAATTTTTTATTTGACTAAGTATTCTAAGGTCCCTATAAATTGTGTATCTCATGGACAAGTTAGATCAATAAATGAAGAAGGTTATTTGGGTACCTCTTCTTCCTTTCTCTCTACCTCTCTTTTCTTTTTACTTCTCTTTACTTTATCAAAGCCGCCGACTTTGTATTTCACCGTTCATAGTGAATTTTTTCCCTCTGTCCGTGGTTTTTTCCCGTCAAGAGTTTTCCATTTAAATCTGGTGAGTTCTCTATTATTCTTGTTGCCGTTTTTCATGTTAATCTCGTTACAAGTGGTATCAGAGCGAGGTTGGTTTTATTTTTTGTGGATGTCAACCGAGATTAATGACAACGGCAAGCATGAAGGAGAAATCCGCTGTTGCAGAGAAGTCTGGTGAGGCTGATGTTGCCGAAAATCACAGTAATGGTGAACTTCTCGTTGCCTCTTATGCTGATTTGAAGCAGAGTGAGAAATGAGTTATTGATTTTGGCTGTACGTTTCATATGTGTCCCAATCGGGATTGGTTTTCAACATATGAAACGGTTTCGAGTGGTGCAGTTTTGATGGGCAATAATGCATCCTGCAGAATCGCTGGTATTGGTACGATCAGAATTAAGATATTTGATGGTGTCATTCGAACACTGGGTGATGTAAGGCACGTCCCTGATTTGAAGAGAAATCTGATCTCTTTGAGTATTCTTGATTCTAAAGGGTACAAGTACACTGGTGAAGGTGGAGCTATGAAGATCAGTAAAGGGTCTCTTGTTGTGATGAAGGGACTAAGGAGAACCGCCGGTTTATATGTTCTGCAGGGATCCACAGTAATAGGTGATGTTGCCGTCGCAAGGTCGTCTATGTCTGATTCTGATGTTACAAGACTTTGGCATATGCGTTTGGGTCATATGAGTGAGAATGACATGGTTGAATTGAGCAAGAGAGGACTTCTTGATGGTCAAAGTATTACAAACCTAAAGTTCTGCGAGCACTGTGTTGTTGGCAAGCAGAAAAGGGTCAAGTTCTCAGTTGGCATTCATAACACAAAGGGTGTGCTAGACTACATTCACTCTGATTTGTGGGGGCCTTCTAGAGTACCATGTAAAGGTGGTGCGCTCTATATGTTGACTATTATTGACAATTTCTCAAGAAAAGTTTGAGCATTCTTTTTAAGACATAAAAGTAATGTTTTTACTACCTTTAAGGAGTGGAAGGTCATGATTGAGAAGCAGACAAGGAGGCAATTAAAGCATCTTCGAACTGATAACTGATTGGAGTTTTGTTCTGATGAGTTTAATACCTTATGCAGAGCTGAAGGTATTGTGAGGCATCATACAGTTCAGCATACTCCTCAATAGAATGGCGTAGCAAAGAGGATGAATAGGACTTTGATGGAGAAGGTGCGTTGTATGCTTCTTAATGCTGGGCTACCAAAGTTTTTTGGATAGAAGCCGCTGCGTTACATGTTATCTTGTAAATCGCTCTCCATCAATTGCTATTGAAAGAAAAACTCCACAAGAGGTATGGTCTGGTACTCCTGCTAGTTATTCTAATTTGAGAATTTTTAGATGTCCTACGTATGCTCATATTGACAATGGGAAGTTGGAGCCTTGTTCGGTGAAGTGCATATTTATAGGCTTTAGACAAGGAGTGAAGGGATACAAACTTTGGTGTCCAGAGACCGGGAAAGTCATCATCAGTAGAGATGTTATCTTTGATGAGACTAGCATGCTTCAGGGGTCTCCATCTAAAACTCTTTTTGAGGAAGATAAGCAGAAGACAAGCACACAGGTGGAAATTGAGAGTGGGCCGATATCTACAGAGACTACTCCAGAGCCTATTTTAGATGTTGTGGATGGAACGAGCTCATCACAAGCATCTTCACAATATTCCATTGCAAAAGATAAGCCTCGGAGAGAAATTAGACGCCCTCGATCAGAGATATGCAGAGGCTGATTTGGTCGCTTATGCTTTAAACGTGGCTGAGGAGATTGATTCCGGTGAAGAACCTGAGACGTATTCAGAAGCAATTAGCTGCGATAATTCTGGTAAGTGGATAATTGCTATGCAGGAGGAGATAGAGTCACTTGGTAAGAACGACACATGGGACTTGGTGAAATTACCTAAGGGTAAGAAAGCTGTTCGCTGCAAGTGGGTATTAAAAGAAAGGAGGGAATACCGGAAGTTGAAGAAGCCAGGTACAAAGCCAGACTAGTTGCTAAAGGCTTTAGTTAGATTCCAGGAGTAGACTTCACTGATGTATTTTCCCCAGTTGTAAAGCATAGTACGATTCGAGCGTTCCTTGGTATTGTGGGCATGCATGACTTAGAGTTGCAACAGCTGGATGTGAAGACAACATTCTTACATGGGATACTTGAGGAAGAAATCTATATACAACAACTAGAAGGTTTTGAAGAATTAGGAAAAGAGGATTATGTATGCTTGCTGAAAAAGTCCCTTTATGGTTTGAAGCAGACAGCTAGGCAATGGTATAAAAGGTTTGATTCGTTTATGATCACTCGTGATTTCAGAAGAAGCAGCTATGGCAGTTGTGCCTACTTTAAGAAAAATGATGATGGATCATTTGTTTATCTACTCTTATATGTTGATGATATGTTGATTGCGACCAATAATAAGGAAGAGATAAGAAAAGTCAAAGCCCAACTAAGTAAAGAATTCGAGATGAAAGATTTGGGAGCTGCAAAGAAAATACTTGGGATGAAGATTCTGAGAGACAGAAATGCAGGAAAATTATACCTAAGTCAAAAAGGGTATATTGAGAAAGTACTTCATCGGTTTAACATGCATTCTGCCAAGTCTGTTAGTACTTTGTTAGCTGCACACTTTAGACTTTCAGCTGATTTATGTCCGCAGTCAGATGATGAGGTTGATTATATGTCACGGGTTCCATATTCTAGTGCAGTGGGATCTCTCATGTATGCTATGGTTTGTACACGTCCAGATTTATCACATGCAGTGAGTACAGTTAGTAGATACATGACAAATCCTGGTAAAGAGCATTAGAAGGCAGTTCAGTGGATTTTCAGATACTTACGAGGGACTTCTGATTTTTGTTTGCATTTTGAGAGTAATAGAGATGCAGTTATTAGATATGTTGATTTTGACTTTGCAGGTGACCTTGATAAAAGAAGATCACTTACGGGATACGTGTTCACTGTTGGTGGTTATGCTATCAGTTGGAAAGCTACTTTGCAGAATACAGTTGCATTGTCCACTACAGAGACTGAGTATATGGCTATTACGGAAGCTTGTAAGGAAGCTATTTGGTTGAAAAGACTCTTCAGTGCGCTTAGCGAAGACTTGCAGATTACTATAGTCTTTTGTGATAGTCAGAGTGTCATTTTCCTCACAAAGGATCAGATGTTTCATGAGAGGACAAAGCACATTGATGTGAGGTATCATTTTATACGTGATGTTATTGCTCGTGGTGAAATTATTGTCAGGAAGGTCAGTACTCATGATAATCCTGCTGATATGATGACTAAGCCACTCCCTATAGCCAAGTTTAAGCATTGCTTGGACTTGGTTGGTACTAGATGCTGAGATTTACCTGTGGGTTTTTTTGTGGAAGAGGTGGAGAATGTTCTTTTGAAGATTTGTGGAATTCGAGTCAAGGTGGAGATTGTTAGAGTTGGTGACCCAAATTCTGTTTAATCCGTTAATATTTATTAGATATTTTTTTATTAGTATGTTAATTAACAGATTCTTTATAAATCTGTTAATTAACAGTTTCGTTATTAATTTTTTATTTGACTAAGTATTCTAAGGTCCCTATAAATTGTGTATCTCATGGACAAGTTAGATCAATAAATGAAGAAGGTTATTTGGGTACCTCTTCTTCCTTTCTCTCTACCTCTCTTTTCTTTTTTACTTCTCTTTACTTTATCAAAGCCGCCGACTTTGTATTCCACCGTTCATAGTGATTTTTTTCCCCTCTGTCTGTGGTTTTTTCCCGTCAAGAGTTTTCCATTTAAATCTGGTGAGTTCTCTATTATTCTTGTTGCCATTTTTCGTGTTAATCTCGTTACAGCTATCATCACTAGTGGAAAAAAGGCTTTTAACACCGGTTATTTTCGACTTTTAACATCGGTTCCGGAACCGGTGTTGATCCAGCCGGCATTGTAAGTATAGACTTTTAACACCGGTTAACAAACCGGTGTAATATATAGATTTAACACCGGTTAATAACCGTTGTTAAAAGTTCAATTATGAGGCGGGAAAGCCATTTTAGACACCGGTTATTTTAAATAACCGGCGTTCAAACATCATTTTTAACACCAGTTCTGGAAACAACCGGTGTTAAAACATCATTTTTAACACCGGGTCTGGAAACAACCGGTGTTAAAACATCATTTTTAACACCGGTTCTGGAAACAACCGGTGTTAAAAATGATGTTTTAACACCGATTCTAGAAACAACCGGTGTCAAAAGTCTTAATTTTTTATATAAATTTCATATTTATTTTTATTTATAATTTTTCTAGACATATAAAAGAACACAATAATATAATAGTTTATCCATAATCAATAACACACCATGAATTAAGTAAATGCAACATCCAATTAGTTTCAAAAACAAAACAATCCATGTATTTTACAACTATATATTCATTTTTCTTTCAACAAAAGCAAAATGTAAATCAAATAACACATTATACTCCTACTCGCTATGTGATTTTCCAAGCAAAGACAATGTAGAAGCTTGCCACACGAGTTTGCAAGTAAACGGTCTAGTCCAAGATCAAATAGTGAGGAGTACGTTGCAGAACTTCGACCAGCTTAGCATTCCATCTCTTATAAGCGTCTTGCATATTTCCATACAGTACTTGAGTCAAGCTTGAATTTCTTTTCATGCTTTGGCGTGCAGTGGCTACCAGTCGATTGCGAAGCAACTGTGAGAAAATTCCAATGAAAAAATATCAAATAATGCTACGGAGAGAGAAGCAATATAATCAATCATTCACAATTTGGAGCTTACTTGGTGTTTGAGGGTGGCCAAACTTTTCGTGTGCATTGGAGATTGTGGGATGACACCATTTGAAGGTGGAACTCCAATAAGACCACATAACAAGGTCTGGCCAGCAAAACCAAGTAAATAATTCAGGAGTCAGATGTCATTTGAGATTTAACCAAAGAACTAGCTAGAGGCAGATAGATTAAGGTATAGTACCAAGAATCCCAAAACCAGTAAATCATAATGAATGATGGGGGCTTTCTCAGATTGAACTCCTTCTGTTGAGCAATCCTTTGGCCCCAGTAAGAACATGCAACAAATTACATGCTCCTGTATCTTGTTCACTGAACATCAAAAGCTATGTGCCTTGAGAAGCAAATCCAAATAAAAAAAAATTGCAAAATGAGACCTTCACTTCCAGTATGATCTTCATGCATAATACATGTACAAACTGTTCAAGGCAGCACAAGTAATTAAATTTTCTATCGGGTGCCACGCTAAATGAAGCATTTTGAATGTGAAATCATAAGAATTCCCATTAGCAAGTGAGTATATATGCTCCTGTGGCATTTAAGCTAACATGAGATGGTATAGAATAGAATATTGCAGGGATGAAAACAAATATAATAAAGAGGTCACAACTCACAAACCTTGTCTAATAATACGTGTTAAGCTGCACAGAGATATCGCAGGCTTCAGGTTTTGCACTTGCAGCCCATACCTGATGCTTCAATCATAAAATAAGACGAACTAATATAATCAACTGAAACTTAATTC
This sequence comes from Boesenbergia rotunda, assembly GCA_024364735.1. Taxonomy (NCBI): domain Eukaryota; kingdom Viridiplantae; phylum Streptophyta; class Magnoliopsida; order Zingiberales; family Zingiberaceae; genus Boesenbergia; species Boesenbergia rotunda. Next base: position 223,187 of record JAGFNQ010000792.1, on the reverse strand, counting down.
CATTGATATCATTTTACTGAATTACAGTTTACAGGAAACGCACAAATGTCACAATGTACCATTAAATATCAACTTTTGGAGAAGGGGAGAAAACAGCTGCTATTCAAGATAACAAACTAAATTACATTAGGCAGAAGAACTCTCTTCGCTTAGCTCATCAAAGAAATGAAGAATGGACAAAGTCGAATGAACAAAATATTACCTTGTACAGTAACAGACAATAAGTGCCTCAATAATAATAGCACTTGTCAAATCTTTGCAATTCGCTATATAATGTTACCTGAACCAATAACAGAAACAAATATTTTAAATCTGGAAGGACCATAACATGCAAGTACCATGAGTGGCACTCCATAGTCGGCGATGAGACCCCGTAGCGCCATGATCGTGCCTTCCTGCTTCTTAACGCAGTGAGCAGAAGCCCAAATGACAGAACCAGTGCAAACATGTCGTTGGCGAACCTCCAAGATGGTGCAAATTCTAGTGCACTTGGGTTGTCCCTTTTTGGCACTCTGAATTCATCAACAAGCCCCTGTGACAATCAAAAATATTATATTTTAAGATCATCGTCGTAGAATAATGCTTGCCCACCTATAATATTTATATGTATGTTCTCACTTTGATAGCCTGTTGCATAAAGAGCATTGCAATCAGTAGACCGAAAAGCTCGCCGGCTAATCGAGTGAATCGGTTGATTATGGAACATGCTCCTAGAATGGCTCTATCATTTAGCTGTAATTCAAAAACAAAAAAAAAAAACAAGTAGCTAGGGAAAAGAAATTTCACAGTTTCTTGCTCTATCATTTAGCTTACTAGAAAAAATCTCTTGAACCTTGGAATTATTGGAAGATGCCATAATCTCTTGAACCTTGGAATTATTGGAAGATACCATAAGACTTTTGCCGGAGGCCCATTTGGGCTCTCATCACAACTAGAATCACCATCCTTCACTTTGTAGCGTGATACCTGACATATGGGGCACTGATGCAACCCTTCAAACTCGTTTCTGTACAAGATGCAATCATTGGGGCAAGCATGTATTTTCTTGTATGCCATACCCATTGGACACAATATCTTCTTTGCCTCATAGTTACGATCCGGTAGTGTATTACCTTCTGGAAGCATAACTTTCAATAACTCAAGCAATTCGGTAAAACTTTTGTCACTCCACCCATTTTGTGCTTTTATCTTGAACAATTTTAATACTGCTTCCAATCGTGAGAATTGAGTGCACCCTGGATACAACGGCTTCTCCGCATCACTACACAAATGATCATATACATGTGCTCGCTGAAAAAAACTCTGGTCCAACATCACGGATCATGTCTTCTAGTCGATCATCCATATCTACATCAACTTGCTCAGTTTGGGACACACTTGGCATGCTTAATGATTCACCATGCCATATCCATCTTGTATAACTCTTGCAAAATCCATCGCAAAGAACATGTTCTTCTATTTCATCCACTTTCAAACGTCTTAGGTTCACACATTTTACACAAGGACAAAAAAATATTTCAGTATTATCACGAACATTTCTTTTAGCAAATTCTAAGAACTCTTTCACCCCATTCTCATACTCATCACTTGTGCGTAAAGCATTTATCCAACTACGATCCATATGTGCACGGACTGTTTGAGAAAGACATTAAAAGGAAGATTAAGAATCGAGTTATCAAAAGGAATATAAAAAAACATAAAAATCAAAATCAATGATTAGGAAGACTTAGCATTGGTACATAAATAGAAAAAAATTAAGTTATCAAAAAGAAAGTTCATCACAAGAAATTTGCAAATGTACTTAAGCAAGTGCCCTACCATGAGTTAAACTAAACATAGTAAGTAAGCACTACTAACACCTATGGAAAAGAAGTCACATAATCAAAATCATAAATACACATTATTAGGTTTTGTGATCAAACATTAGGATAAAAAAGTTTATGAATACCTAGTACGAATCACAAATGAAAAGACATTCAAGTAAAGATCAAGATGGCTTCAATGATGCATAAATGAAGTTTATGAATACTAGTGTCTGGTCTTGTTATCACACCATTAGCTTTATTATAATCTTTTTGAAAAAAATAGTTACCATTTATAAAATCAGAAGATTTTGAAACATTGACAAATTTTCGACACTCAAATAGAATTGTATCAATAAGTTATGGAAATATAACTATTATTAGAGTCTCAAGCCGAGTTGGAAAAATGTTGGCAACCAACATAAAAAGTATCTTAACCTTATGAAGATGATCCCATGTAATTGCAACAAACATGACTTCTTATTCTAGTAATGTAGAGAATATTACGGTGCTATATTGTCATTACAAGTAATTAGACATGAGACCATCTAGATATTGTGTATATTTCCTAAAACAATTCAGCTAAGATAGTGAGGATCACACCATACAATTAAGAAAAGCTAATATATTCAGATTCTTTTTTTTTCATAAATTTCCCTAAGAATGCAACCAAGATTAGCACAATCTCTATTTTGATTCAGATCTAATTTCTAGGAGTTTCTCAGTGATGTTAGTACCAATGACCATTTTCAAAACTACAAAGCATTAACCTCCTATACAAAATCTAGTATGCCTGCTAAGAATGCTATTAGGCCAGTCCTTGAAGCCCTTTAACAGTCCTTATTCGCAAAACCTTGAGAGCAAAATCGCAAAACCTTCAGATTCTTACAAGAAGTCAAGTTCTATGTCACATTCTAGGTCGAAATTGCAAAACCTTCAGAGCACCGTTCAACCCCTTTCGCAGCACCGTTCAACCCCTCCACCCCCCCCAACCCTACTCGAACTTACAAAGTAGAATATACTTGCCTTCCCTTGTCGTCTCGAGCTCTCCTTCAGCCGGGGATGCAGTCGTCTGCGCGCCTTCCTCCTCCTCTCCTCGTCTGTGCACCTTCTTCCTCCTCTCCTCGTCTGCGCGCCGTCTGCGCGCCTTCTTTCTCCTCTCCTCCTCTGCGCGCGCCTTCCGTGTGTCGCACACAGCCCGCTAGGGTTGCAAGAAACAAATTAAGCAGAGGAAATATATGACCGACCAAAAGTTAGACTATTATAATTGACATATATGACTTAATTAAGAACAAGGCATGTGCGCGAAAAACATATGACCACGGTTATTTACAAAACCATAGTCAAATATATTTTTAACACCGGTTGTTAAAAGAACCGGTGTTAAAAGTATTTTAAAGTTCAAATAATTATAACATATGACCCCGGTTATTTATAAAACCGTAGTTAAATATATTTTTAACACCGGTTGTTAAAAGAACCGGTGTTAAAAGTATTTTAAAGTTCAAATAATTACAAAAATGCCACCGCCTTTTTTTTTAACACCGGTTTTAATACAACCGGTGTTAAAAGTCGTTGTTAAAGGTCTTTTTTGTACTAGTGCATGAATATTCTGCCAAGCAAAAGATGCACGACAGAGAGGATTGGAGGGGGAATACAGGTGGATGAAGATCTATTATTGTTCTTTTTTGTCTCTCTTTTGTTCTTGCTCACGATCTCCTTTTATAGGAGACTGATCAACCATTATCGCTGATAGGTTACGAAATCGTCATTAACTTAGATTAATGATTCTGTTATGCTTTTTAGCAGATAGTAAAAAGAGATTTAGGTGGCAAAACGTTAGTTTACTCGCTTTGATAAATTTTACCTCAACCGGTTCGGTATGTACATGGTTGTACTCGCACACAAGTCAACTAGATTTAGTATAAATCTGAGCCCTGTATTTACACCCCTTATGCACTGACACGTAGAGAGAGCAATTAATATGCTTGTAAATAAATATAAATCAACGAATATACTTTAAAACTCTTAATGTAAGACTAAAATTTCATTTACAATAGAGTCTCTTTTCTCTACGTAATTTCTATTTTTATATTCACTTATATTCAATAATACGTGCATTTCAATGTCATATGTAAAATTTATATTGTCGTTGTTAGTTTCATTTGGAAATCTCTTAGCTAAATAAAAAATAAATGAAGAATTAGTCAGCCGAAGTAACACTCAAATTATATCCTATAAGTTTATTCTATTTACAATTATCACTCCACGTGAATTGGCCAACTCATATTATATTATTGAATATCTCTTTAGGAAATTATTTGACTTCAACGAACACGGTTAGAGTGGCTGCTTTGAAGCTAATTAAGGTCTACAGCTACAGCTTAATGTTGTGTTAAGACTGATGGTTTTGAGAGCAAAAAAGAAGGAACTTATAGAGAGTTTCCTTCGTTTGTTTTCATAAAAGTTTTGAAAGTAAAGGAACCGGACTGAATAAATTTATATTATCAAATTTAATAATTAAACAAATCAATTTAAAAATAAAACTATTTTAAACAATCAAATAAATTTAATTGAGTTTGACGATATTTAAATGAGTCAAGTTAAATCAAACTCAAGTTTATAAAAATAAATCAAATCAAACTTAAACACTCACTTGATTTATTTTGGCTCGACTTGATATTCAACTACTTTATCAAATAAATATGCATATATCATAAAATTTGACTAGATTTTACTCGTTTACCTCCTATTTTTCAGCTAAGAAAGTGACCGTGTAATAGTTTGGAACTTAGGAGAGAAGAGCAAGCGTTTAAAAATTTTAGGAGTATACTAAAAGAGAAATGATAGGGAGAGTGAAAATGGGAGAGCGACAAGCATAATGAATGATATGGTATGACGTGACATTTTACATGCACACGTCCGATTATCGCTTGGACACCATCGATAATCTTCGGCCGCCGTTCCGAATCAAACTATACCATGGGAGCACGGTGAACCCGTCAGAAATTGCTGCATGCAAGGTGTCACGTCATTCACTATATTTTTTATTCTCCCATTTTCATTTTCCCTATCATTTTTCATACTAATATGAGGATCACCATTAAAGACATAAACTTTGGGATTGAAAGAAATTTTTTTTTTAATAATGAATTTAGAAAAATAACACTCACTCCCACTCAAAAGTTGGGATTTGCTCGTCGAGAGCCCACTGAGGACCTAACATATTCGTTTAGGTAATAGATAAATTTAAGATTATCAATTCGATCTGAAAATTTTCATTTATCATCAAGATTAAGATAAATCGAAAAACGAGCACATTAAATTAGCTGGAAGCCAAGTCCCGGAGTTCGCGTCTCAGGACCTAACGCCTTGTACTGGTGTTGCCAATCTACTCCCCCCATCCAGCGTTATGGAACAGGCGGCGTCCGACTCGGTCGCGGATAGGGTAGGGTTTTCGACTTCGTCCGCCGGTGGATCTGTCATAACCTTCCAGTTCTCTCCGTTGAGCGTCCTTAAGATCCAGAAAGGGGATATCACCGAGTGGTTCGTGGACGGGTCGACCGATGCGATCGTGAGTATCGCGAAATCCTCGACCTTCTATTTGAATTCATTGCTTTTCTTTTATTGCAGTGATATCAATTGTTGTTGTCCTCTTTTATATGAATTTTTCCGCTAGCCTAGTGTCGTTAAGGAATATCTTTTTGAGATTCAGGCCTGGTACCGAGAAGTGAGTTGTTTTCAGTATTGACTTCTATATTTGTTTAATTGCATATGGTTGCATGATACAAGCGCAAAGGTTTAGTGCCCTTCATGGGAAGACATTGTCATTCCCTGAGTAATAAGATCATGCTTAGGAGGCACGGCCTTCCCCTATGACGTCTGAGATACTGCCACAATGCGACAGACTAGAGATCATATTTGGCAACATATGACTGTTGATATCAAGTGCAAATCACATTGAAGGAGTCAGAGATCTCTTTCAACCAGTTTGAGCAGCTAAACTTCCTGAAAGTAAGGAGAATATAAGAAAAACCAAATACTCATCATTCTCATTCAACTTAAAATACACATTGTTGTATGTGATGGTGTAGTCCCATCACTTTGTTTTATGGAAGATGATGTTTTCTAGCACAACCAAAAGCAGCGGCTTTTGGTAGTTTGGCATGTGGTTGCTGCATTCTAGAATTTTAAATCTTTGTGCGGTTCATTCAGGTGATTTTTGCTATCCAAACGCTATTCAAGGAAGAAAATAAAGAGATAAAGGAAACATACAAAATGGGAAACTACTAATAAGACTGCAAATACGATTCTTATCATTCCACTTTGAAGCTGACGTTTTTCTCCATTGAGTAGCAATGAGCTCTAATTACTCTTATGTTCTATTTTAAATAGATATTTGGCCTAATCAACATGATTCAGCCATGGTCCAACAATATTTGCTTGAGTGACACCTTTCAATAAATGGCTTAAAGGTGAAAGTTTCTTTTTTGCTCACACCAGGGGCATACTCACAACTAAGAGATTTCTTCTCTTCACCTTGTGTCTGTTTGTTTTTTAATTAAGATAATTATTAATTAGATTATTCATATTCTCCATCTAAATAACTCCTATAAAACAAATTTTGGTTGATCAGAATAAATTATCTTGGTTTCATTGAACCAATTGAAATATCTGTAGGGCTGGAAATGAAGTAAACCAAGGTTAATCAGGTCATTGTGTCATTAAAAAGAAAAACAAGCTTGAGCCAAACTCAACAAAGCCAAAAAAAATTGTATTCAAAACTGTTTATTATAACGTTTATCTAGCTCCACAGTGCTTATGCTTTTATTGAGCAGCAAGCTTAACTGGAGCCAATAACCTTATAATTAAGCATTGTAAAAAATGAAACTTAGCTTCTCTATAAATTTGTTCAACATCTTGAGAAAAATTCTAGGCAGATAGACTTGTTTTTTTTAGCTTATTTATTTGTTTGAATATTATGAACCAACACTACAACTTTGGGACATGCGAATATTTTGGTTAATATAGTGCATAAGGATAGTATCTATTCAAGTCTGGCATCTGATTCATAAATAAGATTTGAATATGTACTTTATTAATATAATACATTTTAAATTCATACTTAAACAAAACATTGTGTGTAAAATAATAATACAATTTTCATATAAAACTTAAACTATATGTGCAAGATTGTATTAAATACTTGCTTAAAAAATAACTAAATTTGTAATGATTCTTGTTTGTTAATATTGTTTATTAACTCTCAAGCTATGCTTGCAATAAACATTGAATACTTTACATGTTTATTTGTCAACTTTAGCATTCTTAGCTTAATCACATTCTTTTAGATTGTTTAAACCTACGCTCATTGCATTTGTCCTTTCAAAAAACATATGTGAGTTCTTCCCTAGACAATTACCAAGTTTGTTCATAAATGTTCTGTTCACTCACAAGTGAAAATACTTGTACATGCGGTCAGCATAATCTTGAATGCCATTATTTATAGTGTCAAAGAGTTTCAGACGTGATATGGTGAAGTAATACATATTCATATGCAGCTGAACCACTTTTAATATATTGGTTCCTCATTTCTTAATACATACTGATTTTCCTATCTCTTAGTTATTCCAAGAAACTTGGGCTGTTGTTCCATGGTCAATTTTATGAAATATAGTTGGAAATGTGATGCGGGAATGGAAAAAGTAATTTTAGTATTTTTTTTTACCGAGTTTGGTATTTAGGGTATTTTTGTTAATTTTTGTTTTTTTTATATTTTTGGATTTTTGAGTCCGTTTAAGATATTTTGTATTTTTAGCATGTTTAAATTTTTCCTTTCAGTATTTCTTTGCATATTTAGGGTTGGTATCTATATAAGTGCCCTATTTAGTGGTAAAAGGGAGTTTTGGTTCAATATTATTTTTAGCTGTCATCTCCTTCTTGGAACGACGAGTTTTCCTTTTTCCTAATATTCTTCTTCGAATCAACAAGGATTAGAAGGTCACTTCCAGTATTCGTGCGTGAATCAACGAATTCGATAATTATCCACTATACCAGTTTGGTATCATAATCAAGTCACTCTTGTGGAGTCATGTGCCACCGAGAAGACAACAACGTGTTGACGACATCAACAACGTCTACAAGCGCGATATGGAGCAGCATGTTTGAGCTATTGGCGAACGGATGGAACGGATAGCGGCGAGGTTTGAAAACCAAAATAGAATGTCATCACCGGACAAACTCGGATGTCAAACAGGTGCTGGAGAGGAGGAGGATGCTTGTGAAGAATAAGTTTTCCACCGGCGACAAAGAGCAATAGTAGAGGATAGTGTTCTAAATGGCGATCGAGGCGGTCGCCTAAGCGCCACCTAGGCGGGAGGCGAGCATCAACCGCTCTGCCTCAGGCTGAGGCGGTATTTTAGGCGGTAACTCACCATGTTCCGCCACTGTGGGGCCCGTAGGTGTCCGGGCATGGTGACGGTCTTGGAGGCGTCACTCGGCTTGGCGACGGGCTCAGAGGCGTCGCCCGGGATCTGCGATGGGCCCGGAGACATCGCCCAGTCCCGAGTGGACCCGATGACGCGTCCGAACTAGTCACGCAGTCCCAATGTGCATTGAACTCATCGCTCCGCCGAAATAGGGTATGTGGGTAAGTTGTAAGTTAGGGTTTAATAGGTTTAATTCAATTACTTTAGGTTAATAATTTTAATCAACTTCTAACTATAATTGGGATAATTTAAATAGACTTAATTGAAGCTTAATAAAATTATCTCATTAATTTATAATATATATATATATATATATATTTTTATTTTTAAATATTTAGATTAAATTTTAAATTTTTAATTAATATATTTTATTAAAAGTAAATATTATAAAGAATAATGGTTATTTATAATATTATGTATAAAAAATAGTAAAAACAATTTAATCGCCTAGGCGTTCGAGACGGTAGCTGGTCACTGACCGCCTCGCAACCGCCTACCGTCATTTACAACATTGGTAGAGGATGATCGTAGGCGTTGGGAGATAGCTATGAGAATTGAAATCCCTGAGTTTCTTAGCAGCCTACAACCAGATCTATTCATCTGTTCATCTGACAAGGAGGTGGATGAAGTCGACGACGGTGACCCAATCTATGACAATGATGATGGAGAAGAGGATCTGGTTATTTTCATCGAGAGGAGCAACATCATCGCCTCCTCGCCATGGAAGAGTAAGACTGGAGCGAAGAGGCTATGCAGCCTACAGGGGATTGGAGAGCTATTTCTGATGTTGTTTTGTTAAATATGCAACTTTCGATGAGGCCGATAGAGCACAATGTGTACAAATGCAATATGAGCAGCATGTTCGAGTTATTAGCGAACAGATGGAACAGATGGTAGGGTTTGTGGAACAACTGGCTGAAAGGATGGTGGCGAGGTTTGAAAACCAAAATAGAACCCCATCACCGGACAGACTCGGATGTCGAAACAGGTGTTGGATAGGAGGAGGATGCTTATGAAGAAGTTTCCCACCAACAATGAAGAGCAATAGTAGAGGAGGATCATAGGCGTTGGGAGACAGGTATGAGAACTGAGATTCTTGAGTTTCATGGTAGCCTACAACCAGATCTATTTATCTATTCATCCGACGAGGAGGTGGATGAAGTTGACGACGATGAGAGAGACAACGACAAGATTGAAATAGTCGGTGACCTAATCTATGACGATAATGATGGAGAAGAGGATCTGGTTATTTTCATTGATGAGGACTAGCATCATCGCCTCCCCACCATGGAAGATCAAGATTGGAGCGAAGAGGCTATGCAGCTGGTAGGGTATTGGAGAGCTGTTTTTGGATATTGTTTTGTTAAATATGCAACTTTCGATGAGGCCGATAGAGTTATTAGGGCTTTACATAATCAATATACTTTACCTGGAGGAATAAGACCTATTCAGGTAAGATATGCCAATGGAGACAGAAATCATCCGGGTGTTGTTAATGAAAAATTATTTGTTGCATCGCTGAAAAAGTGAGCCACTACAAAGGAGATTGAGGATATTTTTTCTCCATATGGACGAGTTGAAGATGTCTACATAATGAGGATTTATTAAATCAAAATCATGGTTGTGGCTTTGTTAAATTCTCAAATAGAGAGATGGCAGCTGTAGCTTTGAATGCTCTTAATGGAACTTTTGTGACGAGGGGATGTGATCAACCCTTGGTTGTTCGATTTGTTGATCCTAGCCTAGGATTGCGGACCAAAGGAATGGACCTGCATTTGGTGAACTTGGTCTTAGTCCACGGGATGGACTGATAGGTTAGTACGTGGGTGTTGTCGCCATGAGGTTTGGGGGTCAAAGTCTAGCAAAGTCAGTGTGCCCGCCCTCCCCACACACTAGCCACAACATCCGGGCTAGTAGCCCCCGTGATTTACCTCCTCCGTGTTGGTCCTGGGACGGGTTGGCAGGGGCGTTGGGGGCGAGCGAATCGCCTTTTCCACCATTAGTTATCAGGCCAACAATTAATCTGGATAAACCAAGAAATGTGAGTAAAACAGTTGATTCTTGGCAATCACCAAATCCTGATTCCTTCGTTCCAACTTCTCAGTCTAATCCATATGGATCTGGAGCTACCTTGCAAGTCAAAGGTGGCCCCATTGCAACAACTTTAGATCCTGGCATTTATGGACCAACTGCTGTTTCGAATATTGGGCCAGTCTCAAGTCTTTCAGTGCCACCATCACAGCAGGGATTCAATCCTCAATGACAGCAACCCCTTCATTGTGCCCAGCAAATATCACCATAGCATAAGCCAATGATACACCCACAAAACTTCCCATTGCCTCCTCATAGGGCGATGATTTTTTTGTACATATGGATCTCGCTCATTGCAGCAAAAGCAGTCAACAACAATACCTAATAGTAGGCCCCTCACTTTTGCCAATTTAGTGTTAGATGAACTTCTTCCCGGGCTACCATCGGATATTATTCTAAATTCGATGACGAACTTTCTCCATCTTGGAGAGAATGATGCGAGAACAGAAAAAATAATTTTAGTATTTTTTATTATTTTTATCGAGTTTGGTATTTAGCGTATTTTTGTTAATTTTTATTTTTTATATTTTTGGATTTTTGAGTCCTTTTAAGATATTTTGTATTTTTAGTATGTTTAGAATTTTTCCTTTCTGTCAGTATTTTTTTCCTTTGTATATTTAGGGTTGGAGTTTATATAAACGTCCCGTTTAGTGGTAAAAGGGAGTTTTGGTTTAATACTATTTTTAGCCGTCGTCTCCTTCTTGGCACGACTGAGTTTTCTTTTTTTCTAGTATTCTTCTTCGAATAAACAAGGATTAGAAGCTCGCTTCCGGTATTCGTGCGCGAATCAATGGATTTGATAGTCGCTTCCGGTATTCGTGCACGAATCAATGGATTCGATAATTATCCGCGGCATCAAAATGCAACATTCTTGTTAGTTCACTGAATGCTCCGTGGAAAACATCCCTGTACATATTTTTTTGAACTATGCTTCACTATAATTAATATTTTGCCACTTATTGATTTCTTTGTCTCTTAATGAAAATACTTGGGCTTCTCCATGGTCAAGTTCATGAAGTATTATTGAAACATTAAAGTGTACCAGTATGTTTCTTGGGAGTTCATTGAACTTTGTATATACAGTATTTGTGCTTGTATGATATTTTTCATTTTTACTTCACTATCATTGAGGTTGTAGTTTGTTCTGACTGGAGTAACTTTTCCCACAATTTTTTTGCACCATAGAGTGCGCACATAGTTTGGAGGCGAAAATATTGCCTTGGTTGTGGTTTGCTCTGTGATGCCTTATTTTGCAGATTGTTTTCAAATAGGGAACTGGCAGCTTCAAGTCATGTTGATGAATTGACGGCTCCACAATTTATTTGTGTTTGGTTAAGATTTGTTTTTTTTTTTTTTGGAAGTTGCAGATTGTTTGTGTATAGGATAACTAGTGGCCTCAAGCGACAAGTGATTGAAGAATTGATTTCATGATAACATGGAGGAGAATTTGTTTGATACACTTAGAGAGACAAACTTTTGACTCTATTAGAGTTAAGTCCTAGCTGCTTTTTTGGAAGTAGTTGAATTCTGTTTTTTTTTTTTACTTTGCTGTTGTAGATTGGTAACCAACATCTGATGCATTTTTGACAGATGTAATAAGTTTCCTCTAATGCTATAGAAGGCAATAGCATTATAAATAAGATCTCACGTTTTAGTTTTTAGTGTTTGAGTTGCAACTTGCAAATAATTAATGGGAAAATTTCAGGTAAATGCAGCTAACGAACAAATGCTTGGAGGTGGTGGTGTGGATGGAGGTAAGCGTATAAATTCTGTCAAAGGATGCTAGTTCATCCTTTCTCCTTTTGTTTTATTGTTTTTCCCTTTTTTTTGAAAACTGGACCTTTTTTATCAGCTATACATAGAGCTGCTGGCCCAGAACTTATTGATGCGTGTCGCAAGGTACCAGAGGTCCGCAGAGGAGTACGCTGCCCCACAGGAGAAGCCAGAATCACTCCGTAGGTTTTGCTTCTGTTAAATGCAATAGTTTGTTGCATGCTAACCCTACCTGATCAATTATACGAAATGGCTTAAATGGTGTACAGAGCTTTCCAGTTACCTGTTTCGCATGTGATACACACTGTTGGTCCCATCTATGATGAAGATGAGCACCCTGAGGTTTCCCTCAGTAATGCATACAGGCGAAGTCAACTTCCCGTTAGTTATTGATGTCTGTTCTAAAACATGCTTGATCACTTTAAAACTCAATTTTCTTCATTCTTCATTGCAGAAATAGCTTGAAGCTTGCTAAGGAGAATAATATTCAATACATTGCTTTTCCAGCCATATCTTGTGGTGTTTACAGGTATCTATTTTAGCCATTTATGCTTGTGTAAGTTTAACTGCTCACGTTTCCTTTTGATTTTTCATGTTGAAGATATCCTTCCAAAGAGGCTTCCAGAATTGCTATATCAGTGTTGAAAGAGTTCCCTGATGCCTTTAAAGAGGTAGATGTGCTGTTACATACTCTTTGAAATAGACTATACTTTCTTGTTTATGGAGGAAAAAAGATATGCTCATTTTGTAAAAGTTGTTTTAGTTCATTAATCATGTCTTTTTCAGTTTTGTACGTCGATATTTATTTTTTATTTTTTATTTTTGTTTCACTTTGTTCTCTTTCTATAGATGCCTTGAAATTGTTAACAATCACATGGAATATGAATGTTAGCATTTTGATATTGTACTTAGTGCTAACTGACAATATTGTGCTAATATCTAGAGAGAATAAATTTGAACCTTGAGTTGTTGATTCTAAAAGAAGGGGAGTGTTGGCATAACGGTAAAATTGTTGTCATGTCACCTAGAGGTCAAGGGTTTGAGTCTCGAAAACAACTCCTTGCAAAGCAAGGTATGACTACGTATAATAGACTTTTCTCCGGGATCCCGCATTGGTGGGATTTTGTGCACTGGGCTGCCTAATTGTTGATTCTGAAAAGTTAAAACTAAAGGTTTTAAACAAAGCAAGACTGGAATTGAATGCATTAAATACAACATCACAACAAGAAAAGGAAAAAATTGAAAAGCTATCCAAGTTTCAATATGGATGGAAATATTTGCAAGCAAGGGGTTTTACACAGCTTGGATTTATTGTCAACTAGGAGATATTTACAAAGCAAGACTAGAAGATAATTCTATAAGAATATGACACTATTAAATACACTTTATGGAATATTAAACAATTGTAAAATAATATCTATAGTAAATTACTGTAATTAAAATGAAATGCTAAAATGAATGTTTGATATTAAAATAATGATTTTTTTATAAAAAAATAATATCCTATATTTGTTCAACTTAGCTTTCCTAGAATTTTGAATCTGAGAAAACATACTAAGATAATATTATTATGTTCAAAGATCATCTTAATGTCAATTACAAACTTTATGACTACATAAGCAGAATCAATTAGGATTGAAGGGGTGAAGATAGATGCATGATCAAAGAAATTCTAACTTAATAAAAAATGAAAGGTATACTTAAAAGTTTTAATTTGTGAAATGATGTAATCTAACACAAAATTTGAGATCATTGCTGGGATAAGAATCGTGTATTCTGGACACCTAATAGTCGATATAATTTGTTTATTGTGGTAAGCACTTGGATCTTATAAAAGTGGCCATCCCTTCGTAAGATATCCATATTCCCGTTTTGTGTAAATTGTGATTCTTCAACTCCTAAATTGCAAGGTGATGTCAAGGATATTTCATAGAAATTGATCATCAGATTCATTTTGTTGATCTGTGAATGTAATCTACTTGAGCTAAATAATATCCTGATAAATTCTGCTTGCAGATACATTTTGTGTTATTCTCCGATGAGCTCTATGGTGTTTGGCTTGAGAGTGCTAGTAACGACACGGGGTTGCAGTTGCTTGCTTAATGTGGGTATTGAAGTTGATCGTAGTGAGCAGGGTTCACTATAGTTGTGCTGTCCATCTTCTCTCAATCGTGTGTGCTCTGAAATCTATACAGGGAACTCTGGTTTTCAAAGCATCCCTTTTTCTGTGCAGTGGGATTAGATTATGTTATTTGGTTACGATGGCACCAAAATGATTTGAGTTTTCCTTTCCTTTCACTCTAATATAGTCTAGTATGGTGGCCACAATTTGGCCTGTAACCATACTACGTCTCCACCCAAACACAACTTCAAACTGGATTAGTTATGTTGACGTTAAAAAAAAATTGCAAAAATTCTTTGTCTGCCGTTCTTCGGCCTTTGGATTTTCAGAATATAATTTTAGGTTTAAAAAATATCAACTTGCTTTGCAAAATTAAGAAATTAGTTTCTACATTATTATTTTATGAGTTTATAATGCCTAATGGTATTTAAATTGTAGCCTTACCATTCCTTAAGAACGAGCAAATTTAAGGTTTTAGTTTTAGATTTTTTAAGGTTTTAGTTTATTTTTTGGGGGCAATTTTCAACTAATAATTTTCATTTTAAAAAAAACTTTCGATTTTGTCCTGACATAATGTCCTTGTTAATTTAATTGGGCAGTTGCCTTATAAAGGTTCTATTTTTTTTTATAATTGTTTTTTGAATTTTTGGTGATTTTGTTTTTGAATACTCTCTAACTTAATTATCTAAAAAAATTAAAAACATATATATTGCCTAAAAATTAAAAAAAAATAGCATTACTTTTTAAAAATTATATAATGTATTTAATAGTTTGATCAATGACTTTTTAAAATATTATTATAAAATAAATATTTCTCGGTGAATAATAATCTTAAACATTTAATCATATTTTAACATTGAATTTCAAATTAAAATTTAATGTTATATTATTTTTTGTATTTAGTATGTAATATTAAAGGTAGATTTAGTTTCTTACAACTATTTATCATCTTTTGCTTTCAGATTATAATTTTAATTTGTTTTGATATTTAATTAAAATTTAAATCAGTTAAAATATCACATATTTTTAAAAAATTAATATTTATTTGTAACATTTGATTAAATTTTTGTTTGACTAGGAGAGCGATGAGGATAGTATTTTACGAAATACGAACTCGATGACTAATTAAAAAAGGATTAGCAAATAATTTAGGACTTAAACGTTCAAAAAATTAAACAGGTGATAACAAGTTGAATTTATTGGTGTTGACTACGAGATAAATTGAAAAAAAAAAAATAGAATACTAGAGAAAAAAGATATTTTTAATACTCATAATAGAAGCTTTTAAAACGATAATCGATATCTAGTTTTCCCCTACTTAAAATGCTTGAAGTTGTTAGATTAAGGTGATCCAACAAAGTCGATGATGATGAATCGGCATCAGGAGAAGTAAACTAATAAACATGTTTACACATTTTGCTGTCGAACAATTAATAGGAGGAATGAGATCGAACAGCTGTTTATTTTATCTTCAAAGACATTCTGCAAAAGTGAAACTGATACCATTCTGCATGTATTTAAGTTACCTTAATCGGTATAACCTACTACACTATCAACTTTTGTGCTCTTTTTCACATTTCTGAATATATAGAAACAAATTAAACTCCCACTCACCTTTTACCTTATCAACTAGAACAAACAGAGGAGACCACGATGAGTTCATCCAATCCACACTCACTCCTAAAACACTGATTTCCATGCAGTCATAGATGCAAGGGATAATAATCTCATTCCCAGTCGCAGCTTTTGATGATGATGATTGAGAATTTGAGGGTGCGTTTTCAGTGCCAGTTTCCTGTGATGCATGTCCACAGTGAATTTTTTTATATGTAAAACTGCTGGGACCTCCTCTTCCGGCCCAGGTTGCTATGAACAGTAGAGAAACCTTATTCTGATGAATAAATTAAACTAAATATAATTATCATGTCGGTTCTCTGATAACTACTGATTCACATAATCACATCCTGAATAAATGCACCGGCTACAGGAGATTACTGAACTTGAAGAAAGGTTGTGTATGACAAAGTTGTTGGACCATGGCAGGTATACAGATTGTCATGAAAAGAGCCTCGTTGATGGCAGCGATGTTTGGTTTGTTTCTCTTCTTAATGATGATCATGACAACTTACTGGCAACTTTTACACGTGATTGGACACATATCATCTCACGAGGAGAATGTGACACTACTACTTAGCATGGTACCCTGTTTTTGTTAAAATTGATAATTATCACGGCCTTTGTTATTTGAAAGGCAATGGTTAATAATTCATGTTTTTACAGAGCACAGAACGCGACAAAACATGGCAATTGTTGATTGATTACAAACAAACAAAAAAAAACGCTGCAAATTCAGGCATTGGAAAATGGACGACGGTACGTGCTTTGTTGTTGAAGTTTATTTCATATGGCCCACTTGATCTTGATGTTGTCTTTACTGACTAGCCTACTAACCCTGTTAATGGTTGAGGACGAATAAATCATTTCTCTGCCTATTACTCATTATCATTTCTCTGCAGCTACGAAGGTTTTCTTCCACTCAAGTTTAGAAGGTCGATAGAGAAAAGGACTTTCAAAACAATATGCTCCTCATCTTTTCATCTTTTACGATGGAGAGAGGACCTAAATAAACTATTCACAACCTCCTTAACAATGACTATCACTTCAATCAATCACAGTCTTTTCTCCCTGTTGGACTGGCGTCTGTCACAACAAGAGACTAGAGGACTTCCGAAAGTTTTTTTTTTCTTAATTTTTTTTACATGTAAAAAAGGAAAAACTTGAAACATTAACAAACGCCTACTTTTTTTCCTTAATTATTTTATTGTTTGCTCTATCAACAAACATGCATCTCGGACACTAGTCGATCGACAATATTGCAGTACCTAATAATATATCAATAATTCACAGGACCTCTACTTGCTGCTCGACACAAATTATATCAGTAAGAACAAAACAGACATGCTCGAAAACCTGGTTGATCTCTTCGTGAAACTCCACGGAATTCAACGACAGGTAGCATGCGCGCAGCTCTTCCAAATCCTTGCTCTCTCGGATTCTGTACTCCATGATCATCTCCATCATCGACTCCATAAAATCCCCACGTGGATTGGACGACGTCTTGACGACCGCCATGCTTTCGCTCAACGCTCTTCTCCCTCGTATTGGGCTCGCAGCATTCCTCCTCGCTATCCTCGGAGAGTTCTTCCGTCGCTGCTTGGTTCGGCAACGAATCGATCCCGAAGCCGATCTCCTTCCTTCTCTCTTGTCAATTAGATCCTTCGTGTCATGCACCAGCACTTGTTTCTTCTTTGGCTTGGTCACTATAGGCGGAAGCTTAATCGCCGATGCTATTTCTAAGTCAGAAACCGAAGAATTTGGATGGACGCACAGTTCGGAATCCTTTCTTCCCGTGTTCGAAGAAGATTTGGCCGTCGGCGGTTGGTCTGCGAGATCAGTGGCGGCGGGATTTCTTTCTTTGCTGGGGATGTAGGAGGAAGATCGGTTGAGGAGGTAGTCTTTCTTTTCTGGGTGTTGCAGTGGAGGTGCAGTTGCCGAATCAGTCTGCATTTTCGTGCCTCGGCCTAGGAATTTAAGCTTGTAGAGCCAAGAATTTGGTATCATACCAGATAGCTTGATCCTATAATTTCCCATCTCTGATAACTAAACGCTCAAAACTATGGACGGCAACACATAAGCTATGAATCTCTCTCAGATTGAACTCTCTGTTCTCTTCCTCTCTGTTGGTGTGTTGTTGTTCTGATTGTCATCGTGGAGGTTGATATAGAAGGTGGGCAGGAAGCGTGCAGAGACGACTAGAATGAGAAATAGCTAGACAAAATCTAGGGACAAATAGATGTTGTTATTTCTGAAAACAACTTCCAGACGAATCAGTTCCTCATCTTTGTAACAGGATTATCATAATTTTTAAATAATGGAAATGGAGATAATTATGCAGTTGCTGCAGAAGAAAGAGAGTGGTCCAAAGGGACCATTCTAGGTTTTAGAAGGGTTTTTTATTTTTTTTCCTTTTCTTTGATCAGAAG
The DNA here is from genome assembly GCA_024364735.1 of Boesenbergia rotunda. Taxonomy (NCBI): domain Eukaryota; kingdom Viridiplantae; phylum Streptophyta; class Magnoliopsida; order Zingiberales; family Zingiberaceae; genus Boesenbergia; species Boesenbergia rotunda. The sequence continues at coordinate 204,868 of JAGFNQ010000792.1, read as the reverse complement.
GAATGTAGACAGTTTGTTTTTCTTAGTACGAGTTTACTGTAGACAGTTTGCTCGTGAAGTCTGAAACCAGCGCTTTGTTTTCGTCAACAATTTAAATTTTAACTTAGAGAATTATTTTAGAGGTTAAAGAGAGAAATCTTCATCAAATACTCCAAGCCTATTGTGCTACCTTAATGGGCTCGACAAGCCCAGACACATTGGAGCAATGGGCTGACTGCTGAACCCAATCTGAACCCATTTCGTCACCTCTAACAAGTAACAACAATTCGAGCTCCACTCCCTTGCTCTTCACTCAATTCAATACGTTCTATACATTTCCTTATTGAACCCCATCCACTTCACCTAACTGACAAACAAGTAAGTACTCAACCCAGCAAAACGCATACTCAAGCCAGCAAAATACGTACCTGTATGGATAGCCACACTAATAAATTTTAAGATAAATTCTCAACGGATGTAAAATATCTAGTTTGATGTCAAAAGACTGCTAGAGCAAAATGTCTCCGTCATTTACCTGTCTATATCTAACAGGAGATCAACGAAGACATCTCAGATGAACGTTATCCTCTTTTCCTCAAACACTGCAAATTAAACACGAAGCTAATCTCACAAGGGATCAAAAAGTGGCATTAAAGTGTCAACAAAGCGACCATATTCTTCCTCTTCCTTAAACTCAACTCAACTTCATGATGCTCCCTTATACTCCACTCCATGCAGGCAAAAGCCCCTCTCATATTCCTCATTACCGTAAATAACTGGAGTGGCAGTCTCGCGAGCTTGGTCCAACATGGCGAAGACGCAGAAGCCGGAGCAACGTTACAGCACCTCATTTCAGTCGTCGTCGCCAGGGGAGGTTAGTAAAAAAGGCCGAGTTAAGTTCGACGACGAGACGGTGACGCGGAGGCGGCGTGCCGGAGCTTCGAGAAGTATCTAGTGGAGATGATGGTGGAAGAAGGGAATGTGAGGGATCTGGCGGACTTGGAGGAACTGCTATCGTGTTGGAGCAACTTGAGGTCTCCTGAGTTCGTGGAGTTGGTGAGCCGGTTCTACAGGGAGCTCTGCGACGACTTGTTCTCCACCGCCAACGGCGATGCTGCCGCCGATGATCAGAAGAAGATGCGAGTGTACTGTCATATGAATCCGACGTGTGATCAGATTTACATTTGACCACTGACGTCGGTTGAATTTGTGATTCTTTCTCTTGATGATTCTTTTATAGCATTTGTGTATTGTTGTTATTACTATTTACGAGGATGAATGAATCTCAGGGAATCTAATTGAATCTCTTATTAGGATCAGTGAATGGGGAGCAGTGAATTGACGTTGGTAATTTATTGTGGTACTGACGTACCGATCAGGTCCGATCCGGTCATCTACGGGGGGCTTCGGCCGCCGCCAGCCGGAACCAAACTATACCTGGGAGCACGGTGAAGTCCCGGTCGGGGATCGAGCCCGGCCATTACCAGATCTTCGCACATTGCCCCTCCGATTATCGGATAGGTGGCACCCTTGCCGGCGATACCGACCGGTCACCGCCTCTGAAGGTATGGCTATCTGCTATTCAGCACCCATCATCACAAGACCATACTTCAGTCGGTAGATCCCTCGGTACCGACCGGACGTATGCGCTTCCATAATAATTGCAACGCTCATTCCACTCGGTCCCAGCATTCACCTCGGCTCGAGTACCTCATTACTCATTCTTTTATATAGCATGATGTGGTTTCTAGTTCTCCGTTGGCTTCTATCACTCATCCTACTTTCGATTGCGCACAACTCTCGAAGCCTAGAATTATTTTCCCAGATGAATTATTCTTATTAATTACAACAAAATAAAAAAAAATACTAAAATTAAAATACTAAAAAAATATTTTACATCTCAATTTTAATTATTTAAAATTTAAAAATATTTTATCCAATTGATGTTTATCTGCTTAAATTACAAGAGGAGTCTTGTGACCTAAAAGGTAAGATTCTTATAAAGTAAGGTGAAGTTCTTGGCTCTTAAAAGGTTATGGATTCCTCCTGAAAATAACTTTTACAAAGTTAAGATAAGACTACATATAATAGACCCTTCTTTAAAATCTCGCATGACCGAAGTTTCATGCATCATATTATTCTTTTGATGTTTCTCTATTAAAATTGTAAAGATCGTTTTCAATAAAAGACTAAGCACAGTAGCGAATTTAATTGTCATTTTTTAGTTAAAAAGATTAAAATATAGGTGGGAAAAAAAAATACAGACAGATCATAAGGTGTTGCATTAACGTACGCGTCCATTTTCATAATCATAGACACTGCTTTTTATCAGCATGATGCGTTTCGTGCACTTAATCCAAATCGGACAAGGGAAAAGAACTCGACCTGAGTCAAAACTGAGCGTCTCCCACCACCAGCAACAGCAACAGCAACAGCAACAGCATCCACGTTACTGTCCCAGAGGCCATGCAAAGCAGTTGCAGTGGGCAGTGGCAGTGGCGGGTCACTCTCCAGCTCTGCTCCATCGTGCGCGCGCCTGTCGCGTTGCTACATTTGAACGGCCTCGTGGGGCACTTCCCAGTCGTCTGAAGAGATGGCAACATGGGCAAAGCAACAAAGACGCCCCGTCCCACATCAACTCTATCTCCTTGTCCAGAATCCCCCACCCTCATCGCCCAAAGACCAGACCCTCCTCATCTGATCAATAGGCAATCATTAGCAGGGGCAGTCGCTAAAAAGTGAAAGGAGCCAGGGAGCAAAAGGGTTTTCCACAGCTTGCATTCTTCGGTCAAAAGGCAGCCATTATTTCATCTGGAGCTTTAAGGTTGCCATCCGATGGAACATGAAATCTCATCTCTGAGTTTTTCAAGACTTAACTCGATGGCCTTTACTTTAATTATGATTCAAAGCTAGCTCCATTATTGACGAAGCACACATTCGGCTCTCTGATTGGTGCTTGCGACTGGCCAACAGTAGGCGCGCATGTGGAGAATCCGAATCTTATCTATTTCACCGAATAGCTCAACAGCAGCAGGCAATAGCTGTCTCCTTCTCCTACATTTTCTCTGTTTCTTTCAAAGCAGGAGGCAGAAACTGAAAAGGAAAACAAATAAACAAATAAATTAAGGAGGAATAGGATATAAATCTTATCAATGCTTAGAGTGGGAGGTGGACGATTTGATGCAAGCTAGCTCCAGTTATAAGCTACTGTTGGTCTGCATTACCAGTTGGGAGTTGTTCTACAGCTCAGAAGCCGTGAGATCTGCCCCCATCTCCTGAGAACATTTTCATACTAGCTTGACATCCTTCGTATGTTTGCAATTGCCAAGAACCAGATTGTCCTTAATGATGCAGCTATAAATGTGTCAAGATTTCACAGCTCCTCTTCTCTCTTCTTCCATGGGGTGGAGAGGGAGTTCTAAAGGAGTGATGGCGTTAAAGGTGGTTCTTTTATGCTGTCTTTCGTTTTGTGTCTTCTCTCTTTTCAATTTCGCAGAAGGAAACAGCAGAGTTAACTCTGCTTGTTCAGGTGAGCAAACTCCAAGTTACAATATAATCAGTGTTTTAAGGTTCGGATGAGTGAAAGCTGAGCAAGAGTTCTCTGATCGTTTTGAGCTCCTGTTTCCCCATTGCAGAGGCCACAAGCTGGAGAAGACATTCCGACTACAAGGTGAGATTTTGATCCTGTGTTTGCCATCATAACCAAGATTAATTACTCGAGAATTGCTTTGTGAGTCTCTGTTTTTCTAAATTATGCGTTTCATTAGTAAATACCTCACCGTCCTGTTCTAACATGCGCCTGTTCTTATTTGCCCTGTCTGAAGCAAACCTGACTGACCTCTCTCTTCGCTGTCGTGCGCAGGCGGCGGACGATGAAGCAGGAGGAGGGCGGAGGAGGGATCGTCTGTTGATAGGGCCGGGGTCGCGGCCGCCGCGGTGCACGTCCAGGTGCGGCACCTGCACCCCTTGCTACCCGGTGCACGTCTCGGTGCCGCCGTGGCAGCGGCTGCAGCAGGCGGACGCCGCCGAGTACTACCCGGAGGCCTGGCGATGCCGATGCCGCGGCCGCCTCTACGTGCCTTGACTGCTACGGCATCCTCCTACTCTTCGTCGCTTAGATCGAGGGTGTACAAGACTGAGATCGAAGACATCAACCATACTGTACTTTTATACTCTGTCGAATTAACGTGTATATACACAGTATTTAATTTTAAAATGAGGGGAACAAGAGATTGCATTTGCTGCCGGATGATTATGCTCAAGAGTCGAGACTAGGCGTAGTCGAATTGAGTTAATGTTTAAATTTATTTATTTATTTATTATTTATTTCATTGGAGATTTTTGTAACATTCATATGATAAATGGACTTATTTTTATTAATATATTATCAATATTTTTAAATTGTAAAATTTATGATTTTTAATATTTAAATTAAAAAATATGGCCGTTTATCTTCAAAATTAAAATTCTAAAAATTAAATATCTAAATATTTAAAAAAATTACAGAGAGACTGCTGTAACTATTTTTTTTTCCTTTTTAATGTTTTTTTAAAAGATACATTATGCTTCGAATTTTTTTTTCAAAGAGTGGTTGCAGATTCTCCAAGCACGCATTTAAATTGTTTTTAAATGGCCACTTGAGAATCTGGGAGAAGCTATCAAAGGTTTAGCCCATGGAGCCCATTTCAATATAGAGGTTGTAATGGATATAAAACCCACGCTATGAGCACTGTAAATGTTGGATTACGTAGCAGATAAATTTAGGATCATCAATTTTGTTTTATAAAAATTTTTTATCGGTCATCAGGATAAATCGAAAAATACTCACGGTGAACGATCCAGAAGTCCAGCGTCTAAGGGTTCGCTCCTCATTTAAAGAAAAATTCATATAAAATACTCCGTAACTAGGGATCGAATCACGGATGTCTAAAATAGTAACTAATTACTCTACCGTTTCACCATAGCTCCAAGGGCACACTATCAGCACTGTAGCCTCGGAAGTGTCGTGATTGAGCTCTGATAAATCAGGGATTTAAAATTTATATTAAATTGAGATATATTATTGAAATGTTTTCTGAATAGCTCACGAATCCAAAAATACTATCTAAAGTTTATATTAAATTGAGATATATTATTGAAATCTTTTCTTCTTAATAGGTAATTAATTATTTTTCTAATTTCATATGTAAAAGAGAGATTCATTAGCCCCGAAATAATAATGCAGGAATGAAAAGTTTTCTTAATTCTTCAAGTATTTAAAAATTAAATTTTAATTTTGATAAATTAACCTATGATTTTTTAACTGATAATTAATCTAAGAATTAATATTGAACTGATAGACCTTTCTTTATGAATATAATGTTTCTTGATTTAACTTGATAATTAATAAAAAATTTATAATAAATCGAGTTATTATTTCAAGATTAATTACATTGGAGAGATTCACTGAATTTCTTGTCGTTATTCGTTTTAAAAAATAGAAAAGAAAAAAAAACATCAAAACTTTATTGAATGAATGTGAGAAAAAAAATTATTAACAATAAATTTATCTCACCATTAATTTTAAATTCATTGTAAACAATAAATCTTTTCGCATTGATTGATGATGTCGTTGGGAATAGAATTACTACGAAGAAAATGAAGGGAAAAAAGCGTTCTTTTAATTTGATTTTAGCCATAAATTAATCACGTTAATTTTATATTTAATTTATATAATAATACTAAAAATATATAATAATTGAGATTGCCTTATCTGATCTATTAAATTTGGCAGCTCATCTTCGTGTCTCAGTCCCTCAATCAATTTCTCTAATCTATTTCACCTAATTTAATCTATTCCCGTAAAATATAAATCTTAAATTAATTAAAAATTGAAGATAATACATAATGGATATTATTTACAATGAAGCAAAGAACAAATAAGAATGATGATTAAAAATAATAGATTTTAAGAATTTAATTAATTCAAAATATTTTTAAATAAATATAGTAATAGTTCTTTCATAAAAAAACCTATTCTTCGAATCAAATTAATCATGATCAATCGTCTTAAGTTAAATAGCCTTTGGTGAGTATTAACATTTAACATAGTGAATTTATTATAACAATTCCAAGTTTTTCTTATCCTCTATATTGAATTATATGAATTAAGTATATGACGAGAATATTGGGGTAAGTGAAGTGGTACAACAATTTTTTTGATATTTTCCAGAATCATAGTAAAACTCTAATGACCGGCGTGCAATATTATTCTAAGAACCACTGATTAATATCCATATGAACCTGTAAAAATAAGAAAAAATTAAGTAATCAGATAAAGGATTGAAGGTCGAGGTTTATATATAGGAACATCCAATCCAACTAACAACAATTCACCTTCCTGCCTAATTCCCAATCTGCACTGAAACATTTGTTTTGATTTAGCAATCAACCTACAATTAAGTTTAGCATATCCACTCAGATGTAGAACATTTGTACAAAAGTTCTATCACATATGTGAATAGGTGGGTTCAATGTTGAATAGACAATTGCACACTATAATAATTACATGATCAAGTGCATCAATGTAGTGGAAGTAAAGGCTAATGTTCAAGTCACAGGGCACCAAAGATATAGATCAATGCAAAATAATAGGGAAAAGTGACAACTACACGCTTAATTATGTCCAATTCTTTACGCACTGGCGAGTATGGTTTCTGCAACTTGCTGACCCTTCTTGCATGCATGGATAGAAGTGCAAAGATCAGTTTTCTCGAGGAGCTTCTCGGCATTGGCCAAGATCAGCGGTCCATATTGGAAGACCAGTTTCTTGCACTGCATCAAAAGTAAATGATCGCCTTAAAAAAATCACTCGCGCGTATATAATCCTGAATCTATACTTCAAATTTGACAAGGAAAAGTTCATGAGATGCCATGGAATAACCATACCTTTTGGACAAAATTTTCCATCTTAATGCATCCTTTCAGAAGTATCTCGATCACCTCAAGCTGATGAATTCCCACAGGTAGATGTGATAAGTATTTCACCAGAAGCAAGAACAAAAGTTCGTCTTAGAATGAGGTGGATTTATTACTACCTCGGTGTCAGGATCTTGCAGCTTGGAAAGAACCTCCCCCAGGATATCTTGGCAAAGTGTGCAGGCATTGTCATGCTTTGGCAAACTTACTTGGGCATCGTCATTACAGAGATTCACCTTATCGCAGAACTGCTCTGGGCTCATCGTCGAAACTTCTAAAAAAAACAGTGGTGCGTAGTAATCTACCAGTGTGACACACTGCCCAAAAAATGATGTCAATGAGCAAGGAATAAGAATTTCATCACAACTGCAATTTGCAATTAAAAGTTACTTCCCAAGACAAAAGGTAACACACCTGTTGTTCCAAAGAATGCAGCTTGGAACATGCTTTGTGAAGTATACTGATAACTTGAGTCTGTGTCTCATTTTCACCAAGATAATATAAAGCCTGAGACGCAAATTCTACGCATAGAGTGCATAACTTTTCATTCCTTACGATATTCCTTTCACTTTGAATCACATTATCAACTTGCACAACTAAGAACACGAGATGAGTTCAGTGAGTGCGTGCAGATTCTTCATATGTAGATAATTTTATGATAAAACAAACATTGTCAAAAAGAAATTAAGGAATTTAAAGCAATGCTTTCTTACCATCCATCATGTTTAATAGAATTTGATATTAATTGTTATTTTACATTTGTGATTTAAAAACTGAAGGACAATTAAGTGAGCTAGAAAATATTGCCAACAACATAAGTTTTCACTTCTGATATGCAGAAACCATATCAGACATGGCCCAGGGAACAACACTGCATCAAATCAATTAAGGTTCAGAAATATCCTTCCATAACGAATCAAATATGTAGAGAACAGAATGTCTTTTTCAAAAGACAAAAAAAGCTCACCAAACACATCCAAGCGAGATAAACTCCGGCCATTTGCACAGGCAAAGCTGATGACCAGCATAAGAATTAAAAATTTTAATCTTGAATCCATGGTTACCTGCTGCACAATCAAAACAATGGTTTATTTGTCAGCATCCATCCATATGTGTAGCAACTATTTGTCATCAAATTTTGCATACTTCTGTAGACATATGTTGAGATCATTTTTATCAGTTTGCTAACACTAATTAGCATATCTTATCCCCTTAACAATGTAATGTTGGCAGACGTGAATGCTTTCTCAAGTTCCCATCTGATGCAGGAGCATCCAATAGCACGACCAATTTATTTCCTCCAATACGGTTATGTTCCCCTTCAAGCTATGAGGAGAAGAAAACGAGGCTACCAACCTCCCTTTTGGGTCTTGAAGAAGGGCAATCGAGACTACCAACAAGGAAGATGATTAGCCCATGGCCTTCTAACTTAGTCGGCTCTATTCAGAGTCCGGACAAGGCAAAATCGTCTTTCTAGTGGCCGACACGACCATCCCGTGCCCCTGGCATGGGTGTGTTAAGCTCTGTCTTTTGACGGACTCTAGATTTGGTCTTTTAACTTTTTCTTTTATTTGTTTTAAATTTTTATGATTAGTTTTCTTTTTTAAAAGTTAGTTTAAATTTTATCTCTGTTTTTTTTAGATTAGTTTTCTTTGACTATTTTTCTTTTTCTATTGTGATTTTTTCTTATTTCTTAGGCCATTTAATCAAGGGTTGGGGCTATTGTAAAAACATGTTGAGTTGGGTTTTGTGTAGAATATAAAAATTATTTTCGTTTAAACTTGGAGGCGGCTCCTCTTTGTTGATGAATCCCCCTCTTCCAACGCTTTCTCTGCAACCTCTATTCAAACATCATGGTCGGAGATTTCCTCCCTGGGTCAGTTGATATCAGAGCCTTAGATCCCACGAATAGTTGTCGTGGTCATGATCGAGGTCATTATAGGCAGGTTTCAGCTGAGAATGCCTTGCACCATGATCATAACACCCAAGATAAGATACTTAAAGATTTACAAAGACAAGTCAGGGAGTTATCCCAACGTCTAGCGGCGTAAGATCTCGAAAAAAAAAGGAAGATCCGCTACGTTAACGACCCCCTAGAGTCGGCCCCACAGATATAGAGGGAGGTTCATGTAGATACACAGGCAACAAGCGCATGGTGGAGCCGAAAATGCAGGTCATCACCTCCTGGGGATCAACCCCTAACCATTATACCAGAAATGTCATGCGCTCACCATTTGTGCTACGCCCTGGAGGCAGTGTAAGTAGTGTCACACTGTGAGGTACGTGGTTGAGGTCGTGACAGGCAAATTCCGATTACGAAAGCCTCACACTGTGATCGTAGTGTCTAAGATCTTAAAGGTCAAAAAAATTTTATTTTATTTTGGATAAAAATTTTCTTGAGCAAAATATGGACGACAACATCGAAATAGTAGGTGATCTAATTTACGACAAAGACAAGACCGAGGTAACTAACGAGCCAATATATGACGAGCTATTTTATGGTGATGATTGTGAGATTTTGGTCATTCGTGAGATTCCAGATGGTAGATTATTTGAGGGTGCTATGCATGTTCCAATAGGAGTACAACAACCACCTAATAAATTAACCGAGTTAATGTTAGAGGTTCTTCCTCCCGTTCTACCCCTTACGAGACGACCTTTGATTTACCATCTGGAACTTGAGGATGAGTTCTTTTCAACCCGGGACGTCTGATGCAAGAGCATTCAATAGCACGACCAATTTATTTCCTCTAATATAGTTATGATCCCCTTTGAGCTGTGACGAGAAGAAAGCGAGGCTACCAACCTCCCTTTTGGGTCTTAAAGAAGGACATTCGAGACTACCGACAAGGAAGATGGCCAGCCCATGATCTTCTCACTAGGTTGTGCTCTATTCAGGGTCCAGACGAGGCGGAATCGTCTTTCTAGTGGCCGACACGGCTATCCCATACCCCGTGGTATGGGCGTGTTATGCTGTCTTTTGACGAATTCTAGATTTGGACTTTTAACTTTTTCTTTTATTTGTTTTAAATTTTTATGATTAGTTTTATTTGTTTTAATTTAGTTTAGATTTTATCTCTTTTTATTAAGGATTAGTTTTCTTTTGCTATTTGATTTTCCATTGTGACTTTTTCTTATTTCTTAGGCTATTTAATCAAGGGTTATGGCTCTTGTAAAAACATGTTGAGTTTGACTTTGATTTGAATAAAAAATTGTTTTCGTTTAAATCTAGAGGCGACTCCTCTTCGTTGGTGAATCCCCCCTCTTCTTACGCTTTCTTTAGAACCTCTATTCAAACATCGCAGGCAGAGATTTCTTCATTGCATCAGTGTCTTCTTTGCTGATGTCAACAAACTTCTTTTCTTTGTATGTCTGCAGATTTTGTATGGCAACTTCCTCAGTGGATTCCACAAGACACGGTACTTCAATATCCTTTTGGACAAACTTTTCCAGGAATGGGACAGGCTTGGCACTTTTAAGGTCGTCTATTGCAATGTAATATATGACATTTTATTTCACCCATATTTTCGACGTATTGATCCAAGCTTATCAATTCTTCCTCGTCGGAGTTTCGGAAGAGAAAACTACCAATGGGAGATCCAACTTTATCATCATAAAGTAGCTCGTCATATCCTGGCTCGCTAGTTGACTCGGTCTCATCTTCGTCATAAATTGGATCAATGACTATTTCAATCTTGTCGTCTATATCTTTCTCAAGATTTTTTTTACCAAATTAATATAAAAGAACTTACGAACTTTAAGATCTCGGGCACTAAGATCACAGTGTAAAGCTACCTCAGCCAGAATCTGTCTGTCACAACCTCAACTGTGTGCCTCATGATCTTCAAAATTTTGTGCCGCTAGACGCTGAGATACTTTGTGACTTTCTCTGTAGATCTTCGATGAACTTGTATGGTACGACTCGATCCTGGTGTGAGATCTCCTCAGGTGGAGCCTGTCTTTCACGACCACGGCAATCATCCATGGTGTTGGATATATAGTGTGAATGGAAAGAGAGGTGGTGGGACTTTAGTCCCATATTGAGACTTTCTAGTGAATGGAAAGTGAGGAGGAGAATAAAGAGGCTCCATTGTGAATGGGACTTTAGTCCTACATTGGGAGTGTCAAGGCATAAATGTTGGTTTATATTGTTTCACAACCATGATAGTTGTGAACAAATGCTAGGGGAGAGACTCTCTCTCTCTCACGCGTGGGTGCGCAGGGGGGGTGCAAATCCAGGGCCCGGATTTGTACTGAACCAAGTGAACTCGTGTGCGTGCACGACCAGCGCGCGTCGAATGTCCGACCGGTCGGGGCAAAATTTGTCCAAATAGAAAAACCAACGTTTTGCCAAATTTTTTGCTCAAATGTAACTGATGCATTAATTTTGATTAATGCAAGATCAGTAACCCCCAGACATTTGGATATGGCCGGTTAAATGACGTTAATTCGGTCATTGAATACTGCAGGGGTCTGATCCTATATAAAGAGGTTGTGACCGAGAGCAAAAGACACAGAAAAAGAGATTCTCTTCCACCTTGTTCCCGACCTCCTTTGATAGCATTCGGGTACTTCCTCAGTTCGCCACGAGCAACGAGTGCTCCGTTGTGCCCGTGGTTCGGCTGTTGTATCCTGAGAGATAGACATCCATCTGAGCCTCGAAGCACCGCCGGAGGAAGACAAATCTGTTTCAAGGACACTGTGTTGCGCAGGCCTCAGCAACTTCCCGGTCGGGAGACTTGGTCGGGAGCTCGGGAGCTCAGGAGATACTGCTCGGGAGCAAAGGAGATCCTAGTCGGGAGTCTTCGCTCGGGAATTTCGCTCGGGTGCTCGGGAATTCAGCTCGGGAGCTCGAGAATTCAGCTCGAGAGCTCTCTCGGGAGCTCGGAATTCTGCTCAGGAGACTGCAGACTGCAAAAAAGGCAGCTCGGGTCACTCAACAGTTAAGTTGAAATTAGTTTTTGTAATTTCAATTTATTGTAAACTCTCCGAAAGGAGTCCATTTCCTCCAACAATCTTGAAACAGATTTCGGTTCTGTTGAGATGGCCACGCAAAGTGTTGAGGTGAAACAGACTCATCACCAGGCCCCCTCCGACCCGATTAGGAATGTCCCAATCAACCATGGGGAAAAACCAGAGAAGTTCACTGGGTTGAACTTCAAGAGGTGGCAGCAGAAGATGCTCTTCTACCTGACCACGCTCAATCTGGCTCGGTTCTTGACCGAGGACCCTCCCAAGCAAGCTGAGGTTGCTGAGGTGGAGGCTTGGACTCATTCTGAGTACCTATGCCGAAACTACATCCTCAACTGTCTGGCCGACTCGCTATATGTTGTGTACAGCACGAAGAGAACAGCTAAAGAGCTATCGGAGTCCTTGGACAAGAAATATAAGTCGGAGGATGCAGGCGCCAAGAAGTTCATCGTGGGCCGATTCTTGGACTACAAGATGGTTGACTCTAAGACAGTGATCAGCCAAGTCCAGGAGCTTTAGGTGATCCTACATGAGATCCACTCAGAAGATATGGTTTTGAGTGAAACCTTCCAAGTAGCAGCCATCATTGAGAAGCTGCCTCCCAGCTGAAAGGATTTCAAGAACTACCTGAAGCACAAGCGGAAGGAGATGAACGTGGAGGAACTCGTTGTTAGACTTCGTATCGAAGAAGACAACAAGGGTTCAGAGAGAAATATGTTCTCTCAGGCTACTATGAAAGCCAACGTGGTCGAGCACGAACAAAGCTCGAAACGGAAGAATTCCAAATCTTCCAAGATGGGACCCAGAGGAGGCATCGCCAAGAAGTTCTCTGGGAAGTGCTACAACTGTGGCTGAGTTGGCCACAAATCTTCGGAATGCAAGAAACCGAAGAAGAAGCAGGAGGCCAACCTAAATAAGGGACCAGAAATGGAAGACCTCTGTGTCGTGGTCTCCGAATTGAACCTGGCGGGTTCAAACCCGCGGCAATGGTGGATCGATACTGGAGCCACCAGACATATGTGCTGCAATAAGGAACTGCTCCACAATTTTGAAGAAATTAGTGGAGAGAAGTTGTTCATGGGGAAATCGGCAACCTCGGACATCATGGGTCAAAGGGAAGTGGTGTTGAAGATGACCTCGGGCAAGAACCTCACTCTAACAAATGTGTTGTATGTTCCGGAGATTCGAAAGAATCTAGTGTCCGGATAATTATTAAGCAAGCATGGCTTTCGCATTGTGTTTGAGTCAGATAGAGTTCTACTGTCGAAAAAGGGAATATTTGTGGGAAAGGGCTATGTATCTGATGGGCTGTTTAAGCTCAATGTAATGGCCATTAGACCTAAGATAAATAAAATTGAGAGATCTTCCACTTATATGCTTGAGTCTTCTTGTTTATGGCATGGTAGACTAGGACATGTGAATTACGATATGATTCGTAGATTAATAAACATGCAAAGCATACCGACATTCCACCTTGACCCGAAACACAAGTGTGAGACTTGTGTTGAAGCGAAGTTGACAAGGTCATCCTTTCAACACGTTGAAAGAAGCAACGAACCACTCGGCCTAATTCACACCGACGTATGTGACCTTAAAGGTACACCGACACGTGGTGGGAATAAGTACTTCATTACTTTTGTAGATGATAACACAAAATATTGTTATATGTATCTTCTCAAAAGCAAGGATGAAGCTATAGAGAAATTCGTTCTCTATAAGAATGAGGTTGAAAACCAACTTAATAAGAAGATTAAGGTGGTTTGAAGTGACCGAGGTGATGAATATGTATCACCATTCGCTGATTTGTGTGCTGAACATAGGATCAGACACGAAACAACAACTCCTTATACCCCTCAGCAAAATGGAGTTGCTGAGAGAAATAATCGAACTCTTAAGAAGATGATGAATGCTCTTCTATTGAGCTCTGGACTGCCAGACTCCATGTGGGGGAAGTTGTGTTAACAACTTACCTTTTAAATAAGGTCCCTCGAAAGAAAATAAATAAGAGCCCTTATGAGTTGTGGAATAGAAGACGACCATCCTACAAATACTTGCGAGTGTGGGGGTGTCTTGCCAAAGTTTTGGTGCCTGATCCGAAGAGGATTAAGATAGGACCAAAAACTATTGATTGCATATTCATCGGATATGCACATAACAGTAGTGCATATCGGTTTTGTGTTTATGAGTCATAATTATCGGATATACACAAGAACTCGATAATAGAATCGAGAAATGCCTCATTTTTCGAGAATGTATTTCCATATAAGACCCGAGAGGATGTTAGCTCCTCAAAACGGGTGGAAGAAATACCAGAGGAAGAAAAAGATGATGATGAACCAGTTGAGGCTGCGCCTCGGCGGAGTAAGAGAGCTCGGGTGGAAAAATCTTATGGACCAGATTTTATCACTTTCATATTGGAAGGTGAGCCCCAAAGCTACTCAGAAGCTGTGAACTCTTCTGAGGGACCTCACTGAAAAGAGGCAATTGCATCTGAGATAGAATCTATCTTGCAAAATCACACTTGGAACTTGTGGACCTTCCTTCGGGGAGTAAACCATTAGGTTGCAACTGGATCTTCAAGAAAAAGATAAAGTCAGATGGCACAATTGACAAGTATAAGGCCAGATTGGTAATTAAAGGTTACCGATAACGAGAACGCCTTGATTACTTTGATACGCATTCTCCTGTGTCGAGAATAACTTCCATTAGAGTGTTGTTGGCTATTGCTGCTCTATGGAACATAGAAATATATCAGATGGATGTAAAGACGGTTTTTCTAAACGGAGGTTTAGAAGAGGAGATTTACATAGAGCAACCTGAGGGGTTTTCTATGCCAGGACAAGCTAACCAGGTTTGCAAATTGGTGAAGTCTTTATACGGCTTGAAACAAGCTCCAAAGCAGTGGCATAAGAAATTTGATAATGTCATGCGAGAAGGTGGATTCAAACTTAATGAATGTGATAAATGTGTCTACTCGAAAGCTACAGAAGATGACTTTGTCATCTTGTGCTTATATATAGATGACATACTTATCATTGGGAGTAATGATAAGATAATCAAATCCACGAAAGACGTGTTGAACTCAAGATTTGAGATGAAAGACATGGGCCTAGCTGATGTGATTCTAGGAATCAAAATTCTTGGAACAACAGAAGGACTTGTTCTTAGTCAGTCCCATTACGTAGACAAGATTCTTGAGAAATTCACCAATGGTGATACTGCGTTGGCACGAACGCCGATAGATACTAGCCAACATCTATCGAAAAATCGAGGAGAAAGTATCTCTCAGGTAGAGTACGCTCGGGTGATTGGAAGTCTTATGTACTTGATGAATTGTATAAGATAAGACTTAGCCTACGCAGTAAGCAAACTGAGTAGATACACGAGTAATCCCGATGTTGAGCACTGGAAAGGGATAACAAGAGTACTGAGGTACTTGAAATATACTCGTGGAAATGGGCTACACTATATGAGATATCCTGCTGTTATCGAAGGATACAACGATACGAGTTGGATATCTGACATAAAAGACTCGAAGTCTACGAGTGGTTATGTGTTCACTCTGGGAAGTGCAGTCATTTCATAGAAATCTTCTAAGCAAACCGTAATAACTAGATCCACAATGGAGTCTAAGTTTGTAGCTCTTGACAAATGTGGTGAAGAGGCTGAATGGCTACGACAATTCTTAGAAGATGTACCGAGATGGCCGAAACCCATGCCGACAATCTGCATATATTATGATAGTCAATCTGCAATTGGTCGGGCACAAAGCCATCCGCATATACGTCGAAGACACAATACCATTAGACAACTACTCTCAACTGGAGTTATCACTGTTGACTATGTGAAGTCAAAGGATAACTTAGCGGATCCGCTAACCAAAGGGTTAAATCGAGAGTTAGTTACAAGCTCATCAAGAAGGATGAGTTTGATGCCGATAGAAAATGTTGGTGCAAAGGAAACTCAACCTATGCAGACTGGAGATCCCAAGAACTAGGTTCAAAGGGACAACCTAACTGCACTGACAAAGTTGTTCACTGTAAGGGAACGATCCTTTAAAACAGTGAAGGATGGAGGTTAAGCAAACGACTTTTAATGCTTCAATAGAGTTATGTGGAAAACTCTTAAAAGATCACCTATGTGAGAAAGAAGTGGGGCCGTTTTGAAGAGGCTTGGAGGCACAATTCTTAGAACTTCTCGCAGAATCAGGCGTGTTAATGGCCAAGAACGAACACACTCATGAGAACTGAGGTGTATCAGGGAGAGTCCTGAGTGAGATGTGTCAATGCTTACATAAACGGCACCACAGTTCAAGGACATCATGTCTACTGTCAGCCAGGAAGCAAACAGATCTACACAAGGGAAGGTTCAAAGGGTGAAACCTACCTGTCCTATACATGACTCAACTGCTGAATGCTATCACATACCATGTTTCCATTCATGTGGGGGATTGTTGGATATATAATGTGAATGGAAAGAGAGGTGGTGGGACTTTAGTCCCACATTGGGACTTTCTAGTGAATGGAAAGTGAGGAGGAGAATAAAGAGGCTCCATTGTGAATGGGACTTTAGTCCCACATTGGGAGATTCAAGGCATAAATGTTAGTTTATATTGTTTCACAAGCATGATAGTTATGGACAAATGCTAGGGGAGACGCTCATTCTCACGCGTGAGTGCGCAGGGGGGGTGCAAATCCAGGGCCCGAATTTGTACTGAACCAAGTGAACTCGTGTGCGTGCACGACCTGCGTGTGTCGAATGTCCGACCGATCGGGGCAAAATTTGTCCAAGCAGAAAAACCAACGTTTTGCCAAATTTTTTGCTCAAATGTAACTGATGCATTAATTTTGATTAATGCAAGATCAGTAACCCTCAGACGTTTGGATCTGGCCGGTTAAATGGCGTTAATTCGGTCATTGAATACTGCGGGGGTCTGAGCCTATATAAAGAGGCTGTGACCGAGAGCAAAAGACACATAAAAAGAGATTCTCTTCCACCTTGTTCCCGACCTCCTTTGATAGCGTTCGGGTACTTCCTCAGTTCGCCACGAGCAACAAGTGCTCCGTTGTGCCCGTGGTTTGGTTGTTGTATCCTGAGAAATAGACGTCCATCTGAGCCTCGAAGCACCGCCGGAGGAGGACAAATCTGTTTCAAGGACACTGCGTTGCGCAGGCCTCAGCAACTTCCTGGTCCGGAGACTTGGTCGGGAGCTCGAGAAACTCAGCTCGGGAGCTCAGGAGATACTGCTCGGGAGCTCAGGAGATCCTAGTCGGGAGTCTCCGCTCAGGAATTCCAGCTCGGGAGCTCGCTCGGGAGCTCGCCCGAGAGCTCGGGAATTCAGCTCGGGAGTTCGCTCGGGAGCTCGGGAATTCAGCTTGGGAGCTCTCTCGGGAGCTCGGAATTCTGCTCGGGAGACTGCAGACTGCATAAAAGGCAGCTCGGGCCACTCAACAGTTAAGTTGAAATTAATTTTTGTAATTTCAATTTATTGTAAACTCTCCGAAAGGAGTCCATTTCCTCCAACACATGGATCCAAGGCTTTCAAATCAACCGACGCAGGGGAAAAATCTCCGAGTGCGACGTTTGAATAGAGGTTGCAGAGAAAGCATAGGAAGAGGGAGATTCGCCAACGAAGAGGAGCTGCCTCTAGGTTTAAACAAAAATAATTTTTTATTCAAATCAAAACCAAACACAACATGTTTCTACAAGAGCCCTGACCATTGTTTAAATAACCTAAGAAATAAGAAAAAGTTACAATAGGAAAAATAAATTTAAAAAAATCATCTTAAATAAAGAGATAAAATCTAAACTAATATTTAGAAAAGAAAACTAATCCTACAAATTTTAAATAAATAAAAGAAAAAGTTAAAAGACTAAATTTAGAGTTCGTCAAACGACATAACGTAACATGCCCATACCGGGGGGTGGGGGTGGGGGGGGGCACGGGATGGCCATGTCAACCACTAAAATGACGATTCTACCTCGTCCGAACTCTGACTAGAACGCAATCAAGTAAGAGGCCACGGATTGGTCATCTTCCTTGGTGATAATCTCGATCGTCCTTCTTCAAGACCCAAAAGGGAGGCTGGTAGGCTTGTTTTCTTTTCGTCACAGCTTGAAGGGGAACATAGCCGTATTAGAGAAAATAAATTAGTCGTGCTGCTAGATGCTCCTACATCACCATCTAGGATATGTAGCAACAAAATCTTTCTTGTCAGATGGTAAAGGCTTTTCATCATTGAGAATAACCTGACAATGGCTTGTTCACAATGGCTATAGGGATTTGATCATATGGCATCAAACTTATTTTTTTCCAATATGAATAGCAACACTAGATCATTTAAATCACTTCCAATTATGTTAAACAAGTTTAATATTCCCTGAACTGGAATCTGAATTCAACTAACAAATATCTTTCCCTGGAAAAAATAATGGTATTTTGCACATGCAGCTGTGTAGAAGAGCTATCAACAGCCCTGCTTGTCTATCAACTGTAACCAGCCTAAACCACCGCTCCTCGAGTTTCCGAATTTCTTTAATCTCTCTATATGACTAGTATTTCCTCGGAAGAAATCTCAAGTAAATCTCCAAAATGAACAACAGGGCACAAAAGTCCGCAAATCCTTTGTACCCATTATACCTAGCTTGTTCAAGAATAGAGTTGCAGACAAACCCTCGCAAAAATTTAATTCCCCAAATCCAAGGTCGATTCCTCTACTAAAGCTTCAATTACCAACCTTACCTTTCTAATCAACGCTGGCTACATCCCGATAGATAAATATTTATTTTCGAAAGGAAAAGAAGTGGAAGGCAGAAACGACTTTTCCTTCAAGAAAAAAAAAATTAGAAAACATACTTGAAAGGCACAATTTGGCCGGAGCAGAGGTAGGGGCTTGCGCTCCTCTCCAGCCAAACCTCGATGAGGACGATTAGAGCTGACTATTCGCTGACGAGATGGAGGAGATGAAGATGATTAGATGGAGGAGACGACGACTATGCGGATGTGGATTGATATTTCTCCGCCAATTGTTTTCTCCACGGTGTCGTCTTGGAGATAGGAAAAAGAATATGAGATGACATGGATCAAACGGGATCATCTGTCTCGAGATTTTCTCTATCCCCGTATCCTAATTCAACGGTAAATTTAATGAGATCGTAATTACAATGATCTCCGACGGATTCACCTTACCCCCTAGGATATAATTTTGTTTGAGACGGTGGTCAGAGGTCGCCGGTAATGTCCGATCGGGACAGAGGATTCGTTCTCCTAATACACTATTTGGTGTGGAAATTTTTTAATTTTAAAAAATCTTATTATATTATATAATTAATAAAATCAATTGCAATATATATTATTAAACATCATAAATAAAAATTAATTTATAATAATCATTATTTTTTCATTATTTATAGTAATATTAATTATTTATAATAAATTTTTAATAGTATATTAATTTTATTATACATATGAGCAAATATTAAATTTATTTTAAAAATTATTTTAAATTATTCATTCATTTTAAATATATTAATTATCAAAAAAAATTAATAAATTAAAATATAGGTTGATAATTAAATTATGAATAAGAGAAAAAGAATATTTTAATAAATATTGTTTTATAGTGTGATATGATGTGAATGGGATGGAGCCGAAATAGTATTTGATAATGAAATCACATCATTTTTATATGAAAATTATATCAAATATGATGTTTATGGTTGAAAATGATGTTAAGTTTTGCCCGACCCTGGAGAGGATAAAAAATGGTTCCAGGATTGGTCCCATTCCAAAACTAGTAATTCATAAGTAAACAACGTGAGTAGGAACCGAGGTCTCCGTTTGGCTCAAGATATTCTTCTTGTCAATATGTTTTATTAGCCCGTCGAGGGAAAACAAAATGATTAATTGGATCGGATAATATTTAATTTAGAACGATCCATTTGATTCTATAACACCCTGTTTGGAAAGGGATGGAATTGAATTCCTTTGGGAATTAGAATTCAATCCCATCCTTTGGTATGCATTTTCAGGAAGGAATTGAGAAAGAATTGAATTCCAATTCCTTTCAAAATCGTCAAAACAAATCAGACCTAAACACCTCTGATTTGTGAAAGGACTTCACATGAAGAAATTAAATTACCAAATCGCCCCCTCACAAAACAAATCAGCTCTTTCCTCGTCCTTCCCTCGCAAGATAAAATGGTAAAAGTATAACAATTGAATTGAATTCAATTCTGTTTTTACAATTCATTCCAAACATGAGAATTGCAATTCAATTCCGGATGGAATTCCATTCCTGATGGAATTCAATTCAATTCCTTACTTAAAAGGTTTCCAAACAAGGTGTAAAACAATTTCACCGATCGTTAGGTAAATCAAAAAAACATTTACGATGAACGGTTCAGAAGTCTAACTTTCCATGGCTACGCGTCCCATTTGGAGGAAAAGTTCTTGTAAAATTTGTCGTAGCTAGGGATCGAATCACGGGTATTTGAGAGATAACAAATCGTCCTTCCACTATAACATAGCCCTTCGGGCACATTAAAGGAACTAAAAATAGGAAAGAGGTGGATTAATTAACGTTTGATATTTACCCTAACGTAATTAAAGATAATTCAATAAGAGCATCCAATATTAATATATGAAATTTATAACACTTAAATGATGTTAAAAAAAAAAGATAGGTCTACTAACTCAACGGTCCTCTTAGAGTCGGCTTCATAAATATGAAAGAAAATAAATGCAAATATATTTGTGTAAGACTGTGTATGGTGGGTCAACTTAAATGGTATTACAAATCAATATAAATGGGTGTTATAATATTCCCATATTAATCATGTTTAATTCTCTAAACACGGTTAATGAGCATATTTTTATATAAAAAATCAAAAAAATTAAAAAAATATATAAAAAATAAGAATAAATAAACGGATAGTAGGATCCATGAATAAACAATATTAATATTAAAATAAACGCAAAATGTTTGTTAATAAAAAAGAGTTAGTTAATATAATTGGTACTTGTGACATATATTAATGTTTAGTATGTCCTAATTATGGTAAATTTATTAATTTCAGATAAAAAAATCACTATATATCTATTTAACCTCCTCTATCAAAGATAATTGTTTTTTTTACCAAAGGCATGTGTATCCTAAGAATACCCTCGATAAGCATTAATTAATGACGAGATAATATATCATTGTCAAATAATATTTGTTTTAGGGTTTAACTCATGTATCACCTATACTACACGATTTTGCTCGCAGAGACATTTTGGTTGTATTCTTGGCGGGTTGATTTTACTCTCTATTCTGACACTGCGGTTATTATTTAACTAATAATTATTTCGTATGTATTCATGAAATTTTGGATATTCTATATTCTGGGATACAGTGTTGTGTCCTCCCAATATTTTGAGGTTCCAAATTTAATTATAATGCATTATAAGAGTTTTTTTTAATGGATAGCAAAATGTTAGATATCAGAATGTGTCTGCATGTGCGATTTCATAATTTATCCTAATAGCTGATAAAAAAATTTCACATGCAACAAATCTGAATTATAACAAAAATGAAATGATCGATCTAAAATAGATTTAGCTTAGAACGAAAATACTTGCTCAACTAATATGAAAACGAATGAATGATGAAAACGTACATGTGTATTTGAAAATGATGCCGTTGATATGATAAAATGGGCAAACCTGTTATTAAAGAACAAATGCACTTAAAAGTTAAAACACGCCGCCCATGAAAGTTCAGCGTGGAGCCGAAGAATGTTAAAATTTGATCAAAAGATGTGTCCGTTGGTAGGCAATTTAGAGTAACTCAATCACTAGATAGCCAATGTGCTATCATTATAACGTTCTTAATTATATCGCAACAAATTTGTTTCGTGCTTGACCGAGTTAAGAATCACACGATAGAACTATCAAATCAAAACTAAAAAAGAATTTACAGATTTATTTTTCTACTTTATAAGACAGACCAAGGCTCCATGACCTTTTTTTTGTCAAATTATATAGCAACAAAATTCATAGGATTCCCTCCGCCCGAGTACCCTACGTTCCCACTTTATCAGCTTTAATCAGATCACCCAATTTATCAGACTTGACTGGTACGACGCCTCCTGCGGCCTTCCCTCGCAGTTGCATGGTGCTATCGCTTCGCTTGAATGGACAATGGAGGGACCTCCTCATGCTCCCCCCTGCACGGTTGCACCTGCTCTGGAGAGAGACCACGGCATGCAATGGCAAGCATGATGGCCTGACTCTGTCCTTGCAATTCCTTTTCAAACACACCGCAATTCTCGCCGCAACCATCTCTGTGTCTACGATATCTAATCCGTCCCACTGACTTCCCTCGATAAGGCTATAAAGCACCAAGATAGTCAAAAGCACATGACCCCCCTTCCCCCCCCACCACGCTGTTTCTTTCTTCTGCAGCCAGACTGCCACGCACCCCGTGAGGCCGTGACCCAACTCCATCAACTATAGCTCCTCATCATTCTCACAATAGATAACCAAATTCACTGCGATCTACCCGAGATTTACGATAATCATGCTTATGAATAAAGATAAGAAAAAAGATAGGTCCTGTTATCTTATAATAAGTTATAATTATACAGGTACTAGCGTGAATTAGGAGGAGAATTAAAAAAAAAGGCATGCACTCATGTCTAATACTAGTCAAAACCAGCAGTGAATTGGTAGGCAACTCTAATTCAATTGGACTGTTTGCGGACGAAGTATCGGTAGGCCGCCACCTTCCTTCTTCGGGAGCCGGTGTTGTCCAACGACAGCACCATCTTGCCATCCTCCTTGGCCGTGAACACGTGGTGGATTGGCTCGTCCGCCGACGCGGGAATCCTCCTCGTCTTCTCCACGACGATTGTGTAACTCCCTTCGTCGCTCGGCACGAACACCGCGCCATAGTCCAAGTCCCATCCGCCCACGGCAATGTCCCACGCTATGGTTGCTCCTCCCTTGCAAAATGTTGACCACTGTAATTTATCCCGAGAAAAATTGTACTCGGGGGTGTAGTATCTACCTCAATGCCGTCGATTTCGAGGTCTACTTTTTCGCCTCCCTTGATGATGAACTCTGTGGCCGGCTTGGGCGGGCCGTTCTGGAGGTCACCAGGATGGCTCAGCCCTCCGTACTGCACCGGCACGAACTCCGGCCGGATGAACCTGCGATAAATCAAGAAAATATCCGTGATTATTTGCGTGGATGATGAAAAATTAATCAAGAGATAGGAGAGGAAAAGCAGAGAGGAATTGAGTCGATCACTTGTAGAGCATCTCAGTCACATTCCCTTCTCTGGCGATCACAAATTTGCTTTTGGTTCTCTCAGTTAGGAATGGGCTTATTACAGAATAGAGCAGGCTAAAGTACCACGGCACATTGATGAACACCTACACAAGTTGAAAATTTTAATGAAAAACAGAGAGAAAAGGGAATGAAAAGGGATTTGAGGGAAGGAAACGAAATGAACCTTTCGCGCGACCATTTCGGGGTAGTTGTCCTGGAAAAGGGAGAGGATGTGCTTGGAGGCAGCGCGGAGCTCTCGCTTGGGCATGTCCTTGAGGTCGGTGACCTGGATGATGGCGTTGACGCCGGCGGGTCGGAGTTGTAGCAGGCGGACGCCGCGTTCCATCACCTGGACCCGCCACCGGAGGAAGCGCTGCAGCTTGTCGGCGTCGCCCAGCACGCGCTCGTACACGGCCTTGTCCTTGAAGACGCCGTAGGCGTTGTAGCATACAGGGTGGCCGCGCCGGTCCCAGCCGTGCATGTACGCCACCACTCCCTCCAGCTCCTTGAACCCCACCAGATCCTCCTCCGCCACGCCGTCCGCTCCGAACTCCGCCCGCCACTCCGCGCACCGCAGCAGCATCGCGTGCGCCTGCCCAGCGTCAAAGTCGCGCGCACGAAGGAACTTGAGGAGCACCACGTCCGTACGCCCAGCGGCCTCCTCACCATCGTCGGCAGCGTAAGGAGGTGGAGCGACAGGGACGCCCCAGATGGAGATGGGCTTGGCGGCGGAGGATAGCAGCTGCTTGAGTTCGTCCAGGGCCTTGAGCTCCGACGGCTTGAGTGTGGAGAGCAAGTAGGAGTCCTCGTCGAAGGAGGAGGAGCGGTGGAGGACGGCGGTGGCGGATACGGCCGTGGCCTCCATAAGGGAGCTCAGCAGGCTGCGTTTTGTGGCGGGTTTGGGCGAAGAAATGGGATCAGAGTTAGCTAGAGCTGGCTCCATTGGATGCAGAGCTGAAACTGAGTGGTTGGCTGTGAGATTTATTGGGACAGGGAGAAGGAGGAGGAGGAGGTTCTGGTGCTGGTGGAGTGTGAAAGGAACCCAAGTGGAACAGAGGGGGAAGAAGAGGTGGGAAGTTAAATTGAAATGAATTGAATGGAGTGGGACGGGGGCGTGACATTATGATGATGGCGTGAGGGAATTCTTTTGCTTTTATTATTAGCCCTTTTGGTGCGGCAGAGCAGAGGCATGGACGGCCCGTGATTAAGTTTTTTCTATATGAAACAAATCTCTCCTTCCCCTGTCACAGACACTGTTTATTGTATTTAAAAACAAAATTCAAACTGCTGTATAATTTTTTTTCTGCCCATTCTTGGCATTATGTTTTAACGAATCATTCGGCTATATGCATTTGACATATCGATTTGTTTCAGGGAGGGTTAGCTACGAATAGTTATTACCTTGGAATACGTTTCACCTAGAAAACAAAGATGAGATTTACGCATATGGTGATGATTGGACACAACGAGGTACCGTGGTTGAATGGCAAGTGACAGTTTGACCAGCAAGGACTCTCACACTGTACACTGGGAGGAGACCTAAGTAAGCACCAATGAAATATTTTCATAAGAATATGAACATGAAATCTTAATATTAATGATCACATTTCGACATGTTTTGTTAAGATTTCAACTTCCAGATTTCACAGGAGACGCAGAAATGATGAATTTGGGAAGATAATGTTATGTTATTTTTGACTGACTGTTCGAGTGTAGTAGGACCAACAACATGATCCATGTTGCTTGCCTGTCAAACTTCCTGCACCACCTTAAGAATTGCAACAACGTCTAAAGAAAAGAACGAGGTAAACAAAACGACGAGATGTGGTTAAACTTCCAGACTCGAACTACATTAGGCACGTGCAGTGCAACTAGACTTCACTTGCGATATTAAGTCCCCAATAGTTATAAAGCAAAATGCGTCGAGTTTAGCATTTTTGAATTTGTATAAGATAGAGAGGGTGAGTAAAGAAGGGAAATCCATCATTATTGATCCGGGACAGCTGCAGGGCAGGTGCTGAATTGGACTCGGTGGGGTCGCGACTGGACGACAAGCCGCTGACACATAAGACAACCGGTGCAGTTAATTGAATTGTAGAGAGAATCGAGAAACAAAGTTATGTGATGTCAGGCGAAGGCTCTTTTTCGGATGCGACAGCGAACCCAGAGCAGACTAAGTGTGGTGCTGCAGGATACGGATGAGGATCCAACCCCTATCGATCCAACCCAGCCTTCCTTCCTTTACAGTGACCATGAGGCTGCTGCCAGTGGTCCTCGCCGCTGCTTTGGGTGAGAAAGTAACTGGGGCGAGGAAGAGAAAGAGGAAGGTACGCATCGCCCAGCGGCGGTAGCGGCAGCAGAATCTGGTCGCCACCCACCGCTCTCTTTAACGACAGTAAGACTTCGGTACACTCCCGCCATGCGCGCACATGGTGCTGCACTGTCCTCGCATGCATTTTAGTGTGGAAATAGAACGATAATTTTCATTTTTGCCCCAACAGCAAAACTACGACTACTCGAAATCTTAATAAAATTAGGCTGACTGATTAAAAGCTTTCATAAAATTTACACAAAATTTGCATCCTAAATGTAAACTAGCTATAGGAGTTTGATACTTGAAAATTTTAGATGAAATCATAATTTTCTACTGTAGCACAAAGATTATGACAATATCAACACTGAAAGCATCAATGTCTTGTTATGATGTTATCAACAAAGCTAGTGGGTTGACGAATCATTTAAGTCAAGTATGTCAATAAAGCAGAGACTCGAGTGGCAACGTAATAGATCCACGAGATTTATCTTTTATAAAACACCTAATAGCGCTGTAAACAGAAATTGCGTAATGATTATAAGGATTGAAATGACATGAAGCACAAGCTCAAAGATATAATATGCTTTCTAACCACATCACGTGATATACTGAGATACTAGTAGACAGAATGGATCCTAAGTTTCACTACAGAACAAATGATATACTGCAAGACATGGAGTCCACTAAACGAAAACATAGAGACGGCCATCAATCTTAAAATTGATCAGATGCAGTATATGAATTAGACATTAAAAGACAGCATAGAGACGGCATGAGATATGAATGAATAAAACAAAGAAAAGAGTGCAAAAAACACCTAGAATTAACAGATTCAGCCAACCAGAAACAGAAATGATCAGATACGCACATTTGAAAATAAAATGATCGAATAATTATTCCAAAGGTATCGAATAACACCAAAGAAAAGTAGAAAACCATAATATAGAATGAACAAGTCAGCACCAGGGGTAAACATAGACACTTAAACAACAATGGCAAATCAAGCCACCGAGTCACTATTTGTTGCAGGAGCTTGGGACAATTACTTCAAAACAGCAGAACTATATATATTCCAAATGAATTCGTTATTATGAAGAATCTGCACACCTGATTTGAGTGGAAACAAAAACTAGCTAAAATTTGGGGTATTTTACCAGCCTTCCATTCCATCCCTGGGGCTTGTTATACCATTGGAAAACAAGGTGGATGGAAGACCGTCAAGAAGATAATGTTAGAACGCCGGAACACGAGAAATACAACAAGAGAATACAACAAAGATACAACAAGAACAAGAAATAAATACAACAAAAGGAAACCTTGCTCTTGATCTCTTGTTGCTCTGCACTGCCTCTAAAGCTTGGAAAGTGCAATAATATTTCTCTTCCAAAAGCTCAAGAATGGCGAAAACGGGCAGAGAAGAAGTGGTCTTTTGAATCTTCGCAAAACCCTTTATATGTCGTTGATTAAGGTTTCCAATCGATTCCCACACAAATCCATCAAATCCAACCATTCAAACCTCGCAACGACTCTTTTTCTCTTCTCCCAATCGATCACTTGATCGATTCACTATCTCTTAATCGATTGCCCAATCGATTAAGAGAGCGTCTATTCCCAAAGATAAACTTTCCCAATCGATTAAAAGTCCTTTTGTTCGCGAACGATTTTTCCCAACCTGATCCAATCGATTCCCCAACTCATTATTTTTTCGCGAACGTTGGCCAATCGATTACTTAATCGATTGGCCAACCCTTAATCGATTGCTCAATCGATTAAGAGTTTTTCTATTCTCGCCAATAACGCAGCCAATCGATCACTTGATCGATTGGCTTTGGATCAATCGATTACCTAATCGATTGTCCAAGCAATCAATTGTCCAAGCCTCAATCCCCTAAACCAAGTCTAGGGTCTCCTTGCCCAACACCTGGTCAACTATGACCTGTTGAAACTTTTCATTATCTGGCATCCGATCAATTTTGACCTTCCAGGGCTTCCTCACCAAGTGTCCAGTCAACCTTTAACCAACTTGGACTTTCCTTTACCTAGTTTCCAACTAGGTCTTCTCTCATGCCATGTGTTTACCTCCCAGCAAACTACCAGGGCTCGACCTAGTTCCCAACTAGGTTTGCCTAATCCCACTAGGACTTCACTCGTGCCAAGTGTTTAACTCCCAGCTAACCCATTTTGGACTTCGCCTAGTTCCCAACAAGGTC
This sequence comes from Boesenbergia rotunda, assembly GCA_024364735.1. Lineage (NCBI taxonomy): Eukaryota > Viridiplantae > Streptophyta > Magnoliopsida > Zingiberales > Zingiberaceae > Boesenbergia > Boesenbergia rotunda. The sequence goes on along the minus strand of JAGFNQ010000792.1, from coordinate 177,123 downwards.
TGCATAGTCTCACTAGGACTTTATTTGTGCAAAGTGTTTAACTCCCAGCTAATCCACCTTCGACTTCACCTAGTTCCAAACTAGGTCTGCCTAGTCCTACTATGATTTTGCCAATGTACAATTCTCTTTGACCCACTTGGACTTGTCTCTCATATATTGTTAAATATTTGGTCAACCTTAACCTATTTGACCTTTTCTCACATATTGTCCAAACATCATTATCAAACATCGAAATTCAAACTTCAGCCAAATCGAGCTTAGTCAAACTGATCAACTTGACCCAAAAATGATTACACCAACAAATAATAATCAGATTTCTTTTTTTATAGTTTACCAAGAAGGTAACACTTAAAAGGCTAGGAAATGAAATCAAACAATCTCATTTAAAATATAAATCAGAAAAATAATTAATAAAATACAAACTTCTATTACTAGCAATTTCCCATTAGATTAGTGAAATTTGAGTTAGGAAAAAGTCAAAAGGCGCCCTTTTTCCCAAATGATTAAAGGGGCACCCCACTTTGATTTTTTTACAAAAGGAGGCTCACCTTCCTGTTCAACCATGTACAATTACCCAATTACCTCCAGTGTTATTCAATACTATTTGCATTTTTATCTCCCACCTAAATCCTCAGTTGATCGGGTGTGTTGTAGCAGCTACGATTTCGTAGGACTTCGTAGTTGCTACACATGTTGTAGCAACTTACGGTTTTATAGTTGCTACAATGCATACTTGACCTCTTTAAAAATATTTACATTGTCACAACTACAAAATCATAATTGCTATAACGTGGATTTAACCTGTTCACCTACCATTCACATTGTAGCAGCTATGAAACCGTAACTACTACAACACGGATTCGACCTCATTTAATATTCAGGTTGTAGCAATTATAAAATCGTAGCTGCTACAACATGTATAACAACTACAGTTTCATAGCTGTTAGAACGCGTCCAACCGGTCCAAAATCTAGGTGAGAGATTCAAGCGAGAGATAGTAATGGGAACAATAGTAAAGGGCAATTGGGTAATTGTACATGGCTGAATAGTGGGGTGTGATGCTCTATTGATTAAAAAAAAAAAAGTGGGATGACCCTTTGATGATTTGAAAAACAAAAGAGACATTTTTTTATTTTTGCCCATTTAAGCTTGAAGGGTGGAGAGCTAAACTTCTATCAAGTAAAAAACTTTTATTACGAAAGATAAAAAGCCAGAAGATAATTAATGAGAGAGACAGAAAAATAAAAAAGGAAGAAAAAAATTGGAAAAATTCTTCCCACTCAAGCAACCCGAGCCCTAAACAAACTCTAAAATAAATTGTATTCCAAATAAAGTATTTGGCATAGTAAATTGTAATACAAAAAAAGTTTTTGACATGGTATGATCGATGTACTCCTAACTTGTTTACCAAATTGAAAAGTCTCTGTTCAAAAAACCCATCTCCAACTTTCATTTGCAGAATTTTTGACCTGACAAAAAAGGGGCCTAATGATCAGTTTTGATTTGCAATGCAATCTATTCTTGCAAGTTTACATTTTCACTAGTTCTCAAGTATCAAGGAAACTAGGTTATACTCTTGTAATTTCAACAGATTCAGCATACAACAAAATAATAAAACAAAAGCTATTTAGCTAATCAAAGTGAAGCATTTCCAAGTAAGCAAAGAAAGACTAATTCATCAAAGACATATCCATGGATTACCAAAATGCAAAACAATAAACAGAGTGTAGATCTCTCTTCAGATGATAGAAAACCATAGAAAAAAAGTCACAGAATCACATCAAACAATCATGTTTAGAAGAAACATACCACACAGCAATGATCGTTTAAGGAACCAAGGCCACACAAACGCTAGAAAGTGGATCCGTTCCACCGAAAGTCTGAACCCTGAAAAACATAATGGGAGAAGCCATCAATACTCACGAGTGAAAGTAATATGGTGAGATGGGCATCAGTCAAGAAAGTCCATTATCTGACAGGAGATATGTGAGAAAGGATGAAATCATCCACCTTGGTATCATAAAATTTGAGGAAGAAGCGGGATTTGGGGACGGACAACTTGGTCTCTAGGATTTCCGAGATGGCGGCACTCGGTTTCATGTTGGTCTTGGGATTCAGGCGGCCAATGGAAACCAGTTCACCGTACGCTGCAGGATGATCGCTGCCGCCAAAGGAGATAGGCACCGAGCCCTTGAGGCCTTGAGCCACCACCATCACATACTACCGATGGGAAAGCAAAAAAATCATTATAAAAAGAACTGAGTGAGCAATTCATTCAACGCCTCGATGACGAGAAATCGCAAAGTGATGAGGAAAGAGATCTATTTAGGATCGGATGAATGTGAATTGATCGATGAACGAATATAAAATTTTTATTAATATAATAATAATAATAATAATAATAATTACATTCAATCTAAAAATATTTTCTTAATTATGAGATGATCCAATTTAAAAATTAACCCATTAAAAAATAAACATCTAAAAATTCATCATTTAAAAAAAATATGACATAATATTACTAATAAAAAATAAACTAAAAAATAATTAAACAGATATTTAAATAATTTTAAAATCCTAATCCTAATTTCACAAAAGATGACAAAAAATAATAAAAAAAAAAATTAAAAATCTTCTAGATCTCTGAAAAGGCTTTAAACGATATTTTTTGGATTTCAACCTTAAACTAATTATAGATCTCTAAATGAGTTTTAATTTGATATATTTAAGTCTCGTGGTTTAATCCGAATAAAAAGTTATAACCTCTCAAAACTTCCATTGATCCTGCTCCAATCTTATCTATCATTCCCGATCATGTATGATTCTGTCTGATCCTGCTTTGATCCTGCTACGAAAATTAATTATGCACGATCCAGGATCGATTTGTGCTTCCGGATCATAGGATCGTATGATTCTACAATCTAGGATCGTGATTTTACAAACATTGGAACGAACAGCTTCAGCCTTGGAATCGGAGAGAATGGCAGAGGTCTCCTGTTATGACCGGTAGGAGAGCTAGAGGGGGGTGATTAGTTCCAATTTGCTTGTAGAAGATTTATTGCCACGGCATACTTCAAGTAATGCTAACGCTCAAGGATTTACTTGGTATCCACCTCCTTGAGATGACTAATCCAAGGATCCGCTCTTCTAATTCTCTCATACACTATGAAAGATCTCCTTCTTAAGGTGGAGAAACCTCTTACAAGCTTACAAGAAGAATACAACAAGAGGAAGCAAATACAATAGGAAATCTTACAAGATTTACAACAATGAATTCTCTTTGCTTTCTTCAAGCTTGAGATCGTCTCTAGAACATTGGAAGTGCAGCAACACTATGCCCCAAGACTTCTCTTGAAATGGCGAGGAAGGAGGAGAAGAACCGGCGAAGAACTGTACGAGCCCTGCGCTTCAAACCTCCGTGAAAACCCTATATACCTGACACCTAGGGTTCCCTAATTGATTGCCCAATCGATTACCACGTCAGACTTAGTCGTTCAACGACTATTTTTTTGAAGATTAATCGATTAGTCAATCGATTAAGAACAACCTTAATCGATTGCTGAATCGATTCAGCACCTTTCTGTGCTCTCGCACAATACTGCGGTAATCGATCGGCCAATCGATTACCGGACCTCTTAATCGGTTGATCAATCAATTAAGAGAAGGTTGAATTAATTGCTCAATCGATCCAGCCACATTCTGTTCTCGCAACTTATTTCTCCCAATCGATTACCCAATTGATTCACCCCTTCCTGAATCGATCACCCAATCGATCAAGAAGGCTTCTGTTCACGAGAACCCAAACCCAAATCGTTTACCCAATTGATTGAGTCCAACTCTAACTTGTGTGCACAAGTCTAAGGTTCCCTTACCTAACCTTGGTCAACCGTGACCTGTTAGGACTTCTCTACCAAGTATCCGATCAACCCTTTGACCAACTTAGATTTCTCCTGCCTAGCTCCCAACTAGGACTTAACCTGATTCCCAATTAGGTTTGTCTAACCCTCGAGTTAGGTCTAGTCTCTCGGTAGATTTCCACTTTGCCAGCGTGCAATCTCCTCGATCCACCTGGACTTCACCTAGTCCCACTAGGTGTGTCTAGTCCCACTATGTCTTTTCCATGCCAGCGTGTGATCTCCCCGATCCACCTGGACTTCACCTAATCCCACTAGGTGTGCCTAGTGTTGATGCAGTCTGACCCTGATTGTTATTTTGGTGTTGACACCGATTTAAGTTTAGGTTAATAAGATGAGTCCTGGTCGGGGACTGGGCACGACTCCCGGTGAGTGAAGCCAGGTTACGGAAATCCCGGTGAGTGAAGCCGGGTTACGGAAACCCCGAGTGAGTGAAGCCGGGTCCTGGTGAGTGAAGCCGGGTGACTGAACCCCCGGTGAGTGAAGTCGGGTCCTGGTGAGTGAAGCCAAGTGATGGAAACCCTGGTGAGTGAAGTCAGGTGATGGAAACCCCGGTGAGTAAAGTCGGGTCCTGGTGAGTGAAGCCAGGTGACTGAAACCCCGGTGAGTGAAGCCGGGTCCTGGCGAGTGAAGCCAGGTGATGGAAACCCTGATGAGTGAAGCCAAGCAATGGAAATCCCGGTGAGTGAAGCCGATGTTGGTTCTTGGATGGCTAGAGAGGGGGGGGGGGGGTAAATGTAGCCAGACACTACAATCGACTTCTCTTTAAACTTCTGCACTTAGAGTTAACGGTAGCGGAAACAAACAATACAAACAGAAATATGCAGAAATGAAAAGCAAACCAAATCACTAACACCGTGATGTACAAGGTTCGGGGATAACTTGCCCCTACTCCTTGGCGTGCCCGTGAGGTGGACGATCCCTTGATCGTCGGCAGATCAAGCCCCGGTGACCCGGATAAAACAGCGCCTCCTTCTCAGTGGAGAAACCTCTCCACAAGCGTCTCAATAGGATACAAGATAAACTCACGAGACTAAGAAGGAATGCTCACAAAGATGTAACAAGAACGCTCAAGCACAAAGCAACAGAGAGCACACAAATAACCCAGCCGAACTCCTCAAGTTCTCTGTCTGTTCTTTTTTGTCGCTCCTCTGCTTCCAGCTTTGTCTTAAGCCTCTTCTCCTCGTCGCCAAGCCTCGTCAGCATCCTCTGAGCACAACCTGAACCCACTGACCTCCCTGAGCACTCAGTCCACTGAAGACCTCTTCAGCTGAGCTCCGTCAGTCGCCAGCCGCTCCTCAGAAGCCGTTGAAAGCTGAGAAGAGAATCCATCCAAACCTGCTCAATGGAAAGTCCATTTGACTATTCTCCATTGTTTGAACCATCCCTGTAAAGCCTGCACACTCCAACAGAACCTTAGCAAATGCATATCAAACAATATCACGTAATATCAGCAGGTAGCAGAAAAAAGCAGACGCGATCAAAAGTCTGACAGCAATTTCGAATTAAAGTTCAGCTTCTGATCGGTCACCAGACCATCAGAGAGGACCCTGATCGGTCACCAGACCGATCAGGGTTAGCCCTGACCGATCAGGCTCCAGCCTGATCGGTCCATAATGAGAAACTAGAAATCGCGACTTCTAGTGATCGGTCACTAGATCGATCCAGCCAGTCTACGCCGATCAGGTTGCCTGATCGGTCTGGTGACCGATCAGGCCACTCTCTGATCGATCAGGGTCCATCTTGATCGGTCATAGTGAGGAGCTCGCGATTTCTGAAATCCCTCCGATCGTTCACCAGAACGATCAGGAGCTCTCCCTGATCGGTCACCAGACCGATCAAGAGCCGAACAGAAGCCAACCCAAGTTTCTGTTCTCTCCCTAATCGGTCACCAAACCGATCAGCCTCCTTTGGATCGGTCACCAGACCGATCCACGACAAGAGTTCGTGCCAATCTCCCTGATCGTTCACCAGACCGATCCAGTGACTCCCAATTCAACTCTAAGTCAAGAGAACGACCTCCTAGCCTTCTCTGACTCATGCTCAGTCCCTCGGACCAAGACTCCGTGCCCAGCTTCACTCATTGAGACTTCATTCAACCTAGCTTCACTCACTAGGACCTGGCTTCACTCACCAGGGTTTCGGTCACCCGGCTTCACTCACCGGGATTTCAACCACCCGGCTTCACTCACCGGGACCCGACTTTACTCACTGGGATTTCAACCTAGCTTTACTCGCTAGGATTTCAATCACCTGGCTTCACTCACCAAGACCCGGCTTTACTCACCGGGATTTCAACCTAGCTTCACTCACTAGGATTTCAATCACCTGGCTACACTCACCAGGACCTGATTATACTCACCGGGATTTCAACCTAGCTTCACTCACTAGGATTTCAATCACGTGGCTTCACTCACCAGGACCCGGCTTCACTCACCAGGATTTCAACCCAGTCCCAGTAGGTATGCCTAGTCCCACTAGGTCTTTTCCACTTCACCTAGTCCCACTAGGTGTGCCTAGTCCTACTAGGTCTTTTCCACTTCACCTAGTTCCACTAGGTGTGCCTAGTCCCACTAGGTCTTTTCCCATAACAGCGTGCGATCTCCCGATTCATCTTGACTTCATCCGAATTCATTCAATCAAACTTAAATCGTTGTCAACACCAAAACAACAATCGGGCCAGACTGCATCAACAGCGGGGTGACTGAAACCCTGGTGAGTGAAGCCAGGTCCTAGCGAGGGAAGCTAGGTTGAACTAAGTCCGGGGGACTGAGCATTGCGTGTACTGGTCGGAGAGGGTACGTGAGCTCGTTCTCTAGGACCAGAATGAGTCAGAGAAGGATAGGAATGCTGTTCTCTGGGCTTAGGGCTGATTTGGTCGGAGCTGGATCGGTCTGGAGACCGATCAGGGAGTTGGCACGAACTCCCTGTTGTGGATCGGTCTGGTGACCGATCCAGAGAAGTCTGATCGTTCTGGTGAACGATCAGAGGGAGAATAGAATGCTTCTGTTCGGCTCCTAATCGTTCTGGTGAACAATCAGGGAGAGAACAGAAGGCTTCTGCTGGGTTTCTGATCGTTCAGGTGAACGATCAGAGAGAGTTCAGTTGGGTTTGTGAGGAACAATGATCGGTCAATTTGACCAATCAAATGTCGTGACTTTCCTCATCTTGACCTATTAGGATGGCTCCTGATCGGTCAGGGAGTGACCTGATCGGTCACCAGACCGATCAAGGCACAACCTGATCGGTCCAGTGACCGATCAGGGGCTTTGGCCTGCGGGAGCTGGAGGAAACCCCAGCAAGTTGAGGATCGGTCTGGTGCCCGATCCCTGATCTGTGATCGGTCTAGCCTGATTGTTCAGGGATTTCCCTGATCGGTCTGGTGACCGATTAGGGTCCTCTCTGATCGGTCTGTGGACCGATCAGTAGCTGATAACTTTAATTCAAATACGCTGTCAGACTTCTGATCGCGTCTGTTTGCTCTGTATTTTCTCTGATACTTACTGATTTCCGTTTGATTTCATTTGCTAAGTGTCTGCTAAGTGTGCAGGTAATACAGGGAGGATTCAAACAATGGTGGAGAGTCAAGTGGGGACTTTCCTTTAAGCAGGTTTGGCTGTTTTCTCTTCTCAGGTTTCAACGGGCGTCTGGCGCTACTGGCAACGACTGGGAAGCTGACGAACTGATCTAGGGCTCGGTTGAAGAGGATTCAGGGAGTCCAGAAGAGGTCAGTGGTAGCTGGGCAGTTGCAGATGAGCAGCTGGGAGCTGTAGAGGCGCGCCTGTGACCTGGGTTTTGGGCAGAGGTTAAGAGCTCGGTAGCGAAGAAGCCTCAAAAGCACTGATCACTTGTGCATCACGAGAGCAATCCTCTGATCACTTTGTAACGCCAACACTCTGATACTTTGCATCTGGAGAGCCTTGAGCCAGTGGAGATGTTTGCGAGGTGATCAACAAACAGACAAGGAAGAGCTGAGTGAAGGCTCTTGCCGAGGGTGTGTTGGGTTGCAAGTTGTGCCTGTAAATGTTTCTCCTTCGCTTGCTTGTGCTCTGTAAGATTTTCTTTGCCTCTGTGCTGTATTTCATATCATCTTGAGACTATTTGTGTGGAGAGGTTTCTCCACCGAGAAGGAGACATTTGATATTCGAATTTCCCGGGGCTTGATCTATCGACGATCAAAGGATCGCCCACCTCACGGGCACGCCAAGGAGTGGGCGCAAATTATCCCCGAACCTTGTAAACCATCTTTATTAGCGTCTTGAGTTTGTGTTTAGTTTTAGGGTTTCATTTTCTGCATCTCTGTTTCTGTATTCTTCCGCTGCTAACCCTTGAGTGTAGAAAGTTCAAAGAAGGCGATTTTAGTGTTTGGCTACATTCACCCCCCCCCCTCTCTAGCCATCCAAGCACCAACAAGTGGTATCAGAGCTTGGGGCTCTGTTCAAACGGACTAACACCCGAGAGCTTAAAAAATAATGGCAATGAGAGAAGGATTCAGCACCACCCGACCTCCCTTCTTCGACGGGGCTGATTTCCAGTATTGGAGATCACGCATGGAGTATTATCTCAAGACCGACATAAGTATGTGGTTCTCGGTAAAGGAGGGGTTCTCCCCACCGAAAGACGTTGAGGGAAAGGAACTTGACTCCTCAAGATGGTCGGCTGAGCAAACTCGCAAGGGAGAAGCCGATGCGAAAGCGGTGGTCACCTTGCAGTGCGGAATGACCAAGGACCAATTGATAAAAGTTGGTCCCTTCACAAGCGCCAAGGACCTTTGGAATAAGCTTATCGAACTTCATGAGGGCACCCGGGACTCAAGGATAGCCAAGAGGGACTTGTTCCTCAACCAGCTCCAAAATCTCACCATGAAGGAATCCGAGACGGTAAGTGAACTCTATGGTCGTTTCAAAGAGATACTCAACGGTCTCCACTCCATTGAAGAAAATGTCGAGAATCACGACCTTGTGAGGTATGTTCTTAAAGTCTTTCCAAGGAATGCCTTGTGGTCATCCATGGTGGATGCCTACAAGGTATCCAAGGATTTGTCAATTGTTAAGTTAGAAGATTTATTTTGTGAAATGGAACTACATGAGATTGCTAACCAAAACCCAAAGGAGAAGGGTGTGACTTTTGTGGCAGGCGACAGAAGAAAGCAGAGGAAGGAGAAGAAGAAGGAAAAGGAGGAGGAGAAGAACATATGTCACATGTCTTTCATGACACTAGAGGTACCAAATGAAGAAAGTAGTGACGAATCGAGTGACTCCTCAACCGCGGCTTCATCATCTTCGGATGATGAAGGGGTAATTTCTCCCGAATTAGATAAATGCTATAGAACAATAGCTTGCTTGACAAACATGCTTAAAAAATCTAAGAATAATGTGAAGGCATTAAAATTAGAAATAGAACAATTGAAAACACCTAAGGATCATGATATTGATGACTTGCATGTTAAGATTCTTGAGGATGAAAATAAGGACTTGAAGAGCGAAGTTGAAAACCTCAAGAATATTCTTGAGAAATTTTCAACTAGCTCCAAAACTTTAGGTATGAACCTTAATTCTCAAAGTGTGGTCTACAACAAGGTTGGTTTAGGTTACCGACCTAAAGAACCGAGTTTCGTCTCTTTGATGTCAAGAACACATTTTAGATCACCAAATGATTCTAGGGTTCAAAAAGTTAGAAAGAAAATGACTAAGGCATGGATGCCTAAATCATTCATTGAAGGTTCTTTAGGTCCCAAAATTTGGGTACCTAAAACCTCTATATTTCGAATTGTATAGCTTTGGTTGAGGGGGAGCATCTATCAATATGGATTGTTGATAATGGGTGCTCCAAACAAATGATAGGGGGAGCATTAGTTCTGATAAAACTTAATATACAAACTTGCTCTGGGTTGATGATACAAATTTGAATTAGGACTATGAATTGCCTAGAATGATTAGTTTTAATGTTGCAAGTTTTAGTTTACTGCAAATCTAGGAGTTTTGTTGTTGATACAAACTTGATTCCATGTGTTTGATTATTCTAAGTGAAGGAGATTTCAAATTGGTTGGAGCAATTGAGGTGTTAAATCCATAAGGATTCTTGGTTCTAGTTAAGGGATCAACTCTAGTCAGGAGAACACCTCCAGGATCAATAAACTCTAGCTGATCGTATCAGAATTCGAGAGAAGGACTGAAGCTACGATTTCTGAAATCGTATCAGAAAGCTTCTAATATCTGATCGGTCCACAGACCGATCTGGAGTTGGCTGATCGGTCCATAGACCGATCAGTGAGCTCACAGAACAATATTCCATTCTGTTCGGTCCCTGATCGATCAACAGACCGATCAGGGACATCCTTGATCGGTCACCGGACCGATCAGGAGTTAGCCTGATCGGTCCTATGGACTGATCAACCTACGCTGCAAGAAATTCACAGAAAGGTTCTGTGTTGTACCTGATCGGTCCACTGACCGATCTGGCCACCCTCCTGTTCGGTCCACAGACCGATAAGTGAGGTTCACAGATCTTCTGTTCGATCCCTGATCGATCCACAGACCGATCAGGGACTTCCCTTATCGGTCACCGGACTGATCAGGACGCAGCAGGGCGTTCCCTGATCGGTCTGGGTACCCCTGGATCGAACGGTGGATCCGATCTACCGCATTAACTTTGGTTGGTGGATCGGTCCACCAACTTATTAACTTCATCTTCTCCCATTCTTCTTCAACCCTAGCGCCGAAACCACCCCATTCTTCCTGCGCGTGAGCTTTCACTCTTGAGTTTTCAGCAAGCCATTCATTCGGCGAGATCTGTGTGTGCTCTGCGGTGTTTCTGCGAGCCACGATCTGGAGTCCTTTGGAGGTCAAGTTCTTGCTCTCTCTTTTCTTCTGCGAGTTGCTGAAGTTTCTTTCCCGCTGAAGCCCTTGAGCTCATCTCCTGCGCAAGTTCCTGCAAGTGCTTCACTTCTTCAAGCCTTCAAGATCTTCTCCAACTAATCTCATGGCACCTAAGTAAGCGATTTATTCGGTTTTACCTTGCTGATTACTTCATAAGTCATGTTTTTGTGAACTAATCATGAATCTAATTTGCTGTGCCGTGCCCTCAAATTCAATTCCTGTTAATCATGTGTTTGCCATGATCTTGCCATGTTTCCTTTCTGTTTACCGTGACCTTAATCATATTTAATCAATTCCTTTTCGGGTGTGCCATTGATTATATCATCTCCTGATCAAAATCTTTTTGTGCCTTTAATCTCACCGATCAAATTTTTCACTGATCAAACCTTACCTTACATGATCAAATTTTCTTTTGTACCATGTGCTTCACTTCCATCTTTGTGTCGTGACCTGATTTGCATTTGATCATTGTTTTTGTGTTATGATCAATTCAATGTCGTGTCCTATTCCCCAACATTTAGGAAGTCTACCAAGGGGAAAGCACCGGCTGAGGGGACCTCTAGGTCAAAAGCCCCCTTATCATCTTCTAGACCCCAGCCATCCTCAAGCTCTCGATTCCCTAATGCCGCCTTTGAACAAGCCTTCCAAAATAGAACTTTTAAACTCCTCCCTTGCAGATCTATTGATAGACCTTTCTTATATGAGCATTGTCCCTCTGTGAAAGAGGTGATTGATTTCTACAACCTTGATTTTCTCCTTTCTCTCGTGCGGACCATCAACTTTGATCTAGTATCCGAATTCTACAACAATCTGTAACTGGGACCACAAGGGGGTTTGGGGTATATAACTCGGGTAGCCAAAACCAACCGTGACTTTACCTACAGAAATTTTTCAAAATATCTTGGCTGTCGACGATCGCCAAATTTCTACTCTATCTACCCTGAGATCTCGGATCCCTTACTGCCTCCGTTTGAGGGAGTCACCCCCGACTTCATCTAAGAGCATTTCTTTGGACACCCTAGACCGAATGACCTTGATGAGTTAGGGCCTGATTTCCCTACTTTTATTGCCCTTCGCCTTTCTCCAATTGATTATATCCTTTTCAAAATCATAACCAACTGTCTTCTGCCAATCACTTCAAAACCTCTTAGTGAAATCTACCCGTACGATTGCTTGATGCTTTACGGGATGCATCGCCTCCTCGATTTTGATATCACGACGTGCATTGTCTCTTCCATCGTGACCTATAGTCCCGGGCGTCGTACAGTCTATATACCTTTTGGACACGTTATCACTGACTAGCTTCAGTCAGTCGGTGTCAATGTGTCCAAGGGTAGGACTGTGCCCATGGTTCGACAAAACTGCAGACTCGGTAAACGTGTGTTTGCCAAGTTTGGCATCGTTGTCGGACCTCAGGGTCTTCTATAGAAGGATGGGAGGGGGTTAGGGGAGCTACCACGGGCCACACACGTACATGTACCAGCCGCACCAGCTGGACATCATGAGGCGCCTGCAGCAGCACAGGAGGAGTATGAGCCGGATCCAGATCTCCGCTGGCAGATCGCGGAGCTTGAGCAGACTATGGACCATCAATTACACCTGATAGAGCTCGAGCAGGAGGCGTTTCAGACTGAGGTCCGATTCGAGATTTCTGGATTGCGTGCCAGTCAGGAGGCGTTTCAGTCTGCGATGCATACCTAGCAGGAGGTGTGGTTTGCGGAGTGGCGCACTTGGGCAGCTGGTCATCCGTATCTGCCTACATTTCCTGGATCTGCGCCCACCAGTAGCACTGCTCCGGGGAGTTTCCTACCCATCGACGATACATCATATGACCCCATGCAGTCTAACGACCCCCCAGCTCAGGATTGATTGTCTTTGGCTGTACTCTGATTTCGATTCTGCTTCCATGACTTGTTATGTATGCCTATTTGATGGATTTTAAGTATGACTGTTATATCATGGTTTTTCTATTCCATGTTTATTGTTATTTCATGCTGTATTCTACTTTCATATGATGCATATGATTATCATGTCTTGCTATCCACATTTCATATGCTTTTCATATGCCTTCAAATTCATCATATCCTGTTTATTTTGGAAAAACCTTGGGTTAAGGGGGAGGTATTTTGAATTTAACAACCAGTCTACACCCTTTTCGGTATTTGACAAAGGGGGAGAGTGTGATTAGTTAAGTTTAGGATGATTATGAGTATAACTATTGTAGGGGGAGGACTCTGATTCTCCTACAATAGTGAAATTTGTAAACAATTGATTTCAAATACCTAAACTTAAAATCGGGTTGTCAAACAACAAAAAGGGGGAGATTGTTGATGCAGTCTGACCCTGATTATTATTTTGGTGTTGACACCGATTTAAGTTTAGGTTAATAAGATGAGTCTTGGTTGGGGACTGGGCACGACTCTCGGTGAGTGAAGCCGGGTTACGGAAACCCCGGTGAGTGAAGCCGGGTCCTGGTGAGTGAAGCCAGGTGACTGAAATCCCGGTAAGTGAAACCTGGTCCTGGTGAGTGAAGCCAGGTGATGGAAACCCCGGTGAGTGAAGTCGGGTCCTAGTGAGTGAAGCCAGGTGACTGAAACCCTGATGAGTGAAGCCGGATCCTGGTGAGTGAAGCCAGGTGATGGAAACCCTGGTGAGTGAAGCCAGGTAATGGAAATCCCGGTGAGTGAAACCGGGTGACTAAAACCCTGGTGAGTGAAGTCAGGTCCTAGCGAGGGAAGCTAGGTTGAACGTAGTCCCGGTAAGTGAAGCTGGGCACGAAGTCTTGGTCCGGGGGACTGAGCATTGCGTGTACTGGTCGGAGAGGGCACGTGAGCTCGTTCTCTGGGGCCAGAATGAGTCAGAGAAGGCCAGGAAGACTGTTCTCTGGACTTAGGGCTGATTTGGTCGGAGCTGGATCGGTCTGGAGACCGATCAGGGAGTTGGCACGAACTCCCTGTTGTGGATCGGTCTGGTGACCGATCTAGAGAAGTCTGTTCGTTCTGGTGAACGATCAGAGGGAGAACAGAATGCTTCTGTTCGGCTCCTGATCATTCTGGTGAACGATCAGGGAGAGAACAGAAGGCTTCTGCTAGGTTTCTGATCGTTCTGGTGAACGATCAGAGAGAGTTCAGTTGGGTTTGTGAGGAACAATGATCGGTCAATTTGACCGATCAAATGTCGCGACTTTCCTCATCCTGACCGATCAGGATGGCTCCTGATCGGTCAGGGAGTGACCTGATCGGTCACCAGACCGATCAGGGCACAACCTGATCGGTCCGGTGACCGATCAGGGGCTTTGTCCTGCGGGAGCTGGAGGAAACCCCAGCAAGTTGAGGATCGGTCTGGTGACCGATCCCTGATCTGTGATCGATCAGTGTGACCGATCACATGTTAGTCCGCGATCCCTGTTTCTCACTGTGGACCGATCAGGTTGGAGCCTGATCGTTCAGGGATTTTCCTGATCGGTCTGGTGACAGATCAGGGTCCTCTCTGATCGGTCTGTGGACTGATCAGTAGCTGATAACTTTAATTCAAATACGCTGTCAGACTTCTGATCGCATCTGTTTGCTCTGTATTTTCTCTGCTACTTACTGATTCCCGTTTGATTTCATTTGCTAAGTGTCTGCTAAGTGTGCAGGTAATACAGGGAGGATTCAAACAATGGAGGAGAGTCAAATGGGGACTTTCCTTTAAGCAAGTTTGGCTGTTTTCTCTTCTCAGGTTTCAACGGGCATCTGGCGCTGCTGGCAACGGCTTGGAAGCTGACGAACTGATTTGGGGCTCGGCTGAAGAGGATTCAGGGAGTCCAGAAGAGGTCAGTGGTAGCTGGGCAGTTGCAAATGAGCAGCTGGGAGCTGTAGAGGCGCGCCTGTGACCTGGGTTTTGGGCAGCGGCTTAAGAGCACGGTAGCGAAGAAGACTCAAAAACACTGATCACTTGTGCATCACGAGAGCAATCCTCTGATCACTTTGAAACGCCAACACTCTGATACTTTGCATCTGGAGAGCCTTGAGCCAGTGGAGACGTTTGCGAGGCAATCAGCAAACAGACAAGGAAGAGCTGAGTGAAGGCTCTTGCCGAGGGTGTGCTGGGTTGCGAGTTGTGCCTGTAAACGTTTCTCCTTCGCTTGCTTGTGCTCTGTACGATTTTCTTTGTCTCTGTGCTGTATTTCATATCATCTTGAGACTATTTGTGTGGAGAGGTTTCTCCACCGAGAAGGAGGCATTTGATATCCGGATTTCCCGGGGCTTGATCTACCGACGATCAAAGGATCGCCCACCTCACGGGCACGCCAAGGAGTAGGGGCGAGTTATCCCCGAACCTTGTAAACCATCTTTGTTAGCGTCTTGAGTTTGTGTTTATTTTTAGGGTTTCAGTTTCTGCATCTATGTTTCTGTATTCTTCCGTTGCTAACCCTTGAGTGTAGAAAGTTCAAAGAAGGCGATTTTAGTGTCTGGCTACATTCACCCCCCCTCTCTAATCATCCAAGCACCAACACCTAGTCCCACTAGGTCTTTTCCAGTCAAGTTTGACCCACTTGACTCATACGATATTCAAACATCATGCGATATTTAAATATCATTATCAAACATCGAAACATCCAACCTTAAGCTTACCATGCTTACCGGACATAAGCTTATCCGAGCCTAGTCAAACTAGGTCAACCCTAACCTAACCAATATTGCACCAACATCTCCAAGCTGTCGAAGGGTTCGTTCGATCCTAGGTTTTTTTATTTTTTAAATTTGGGCCGAAGCCATTTAGGATTTTATTTTTAGAATTTAGGGATTAAGTGATAACATTGAGAAAAAAAATAAAATGAAAAAGTATTTAAGGAGAGGCTTGTGATATCCCTAATCCAACCCCTAAACCCCTAGCTAGAGGATCGGGCGGAGCTTAGAGCCCGTGGGAATCTAGTTAGTCGAGCTTGATGCCTCTTTTGTTTAGACTTGAAAGAGAGACTTTGTGATACGAGAAATATGAAGGGCCCTCCCAAAGGGGTAAGAGTTAATACCACTCACTGACGTGGAAGTTAAAGTTATGGGCGATCAAGCCAGATGACAACCTCACTTCACCCCTAGGTTTGATCGGATTGATTGATCGGACATTAATGGGGGAAGCCCTGAATGAGCACTAACGGGCACCTAGTTTGCTTGAGTCCGATTGAACATCGACGGAGCACCACCTTGCCATGACCCGACCATAAGACATAGCTACCTAAATCTAGGTAGATTAACTCCAATCAGATTAGCTTAGCTTGACCACAAAGCCAGCTTTCAGAGCCCAACCTAGGCAAAGCTGATCGGCTATCTTCTAGGCTTATGAACCTTTAACCTCCTCAAAAAACAAGTGTGAATCTAATCACAGGGGTTAAACTCCATCCTCCACAGCCCAGTGGGCCCACCAACTCGCAAGCCCATTGGATCGGCCGGCCCCGCAAGCCCATTTGGGATGATAATGACCAGTATTGTGTCTTGCATAAATACATCGTAAATATGATGTAATTATTATAAATATGATTGACGTGACTGACCAGTACTTCTGAAATACAACCAATAGATCGTTTCATTTATTTAATGTAATATCTCAATTAATGAGGAGATTATTACGATATTATAAATAAGTATTCCTTCTCCGCGGTATGATATAGGTATGCTCTTTAAGATTTCTGCATTCGTTCTTTCTTCCAGATAATTTTTTCTCCCTTGAGACTAACTTAAATATCGAAGTGGTTTACCCTCTTTAACTAACGTTCATCTTTCTTACCTTGTCTCGCAGCATAGTAGGTTTGTGTCACACCAGTCTTCACACAGTCAATCATCCAGTCAGTTCATTGGTACTTATCTTTAACGTTCGCAGATGGGATCAATTTGTATGCGTGTATTTATTTGGAATTTGAGTTGGATAAAGAAAGAGAAAAATAAAATATATGGCTAATTAATACTGATACTTAAAAGGTGAGAAATAAGAGGAAAAACGAAAAAGAAAAGCATACATTTTAAATATCACTTCTCTAGCTACATTTTCACTTAATTTAGGGAGAAAATGAAAATGCAGTAGCAAATGTTTTCTTTCTGTCCATTTTGACGAAATTTATATATGATAAAACATAATCAAGTGAAATTAAATTTGGATCAATAAATAATCCAAAATAGGATTATTTATTTCCCCAGAAGAACTCAAGTAAAAGGATTAAGAAATCAAACCATTTATTCCGAAATAGGTAGTAGTTAGCGATGGAGTTCACGCATGCAATTAGACCAAATTATATATTCAAATGCTAAACAAATTAATGAAAGCATATTTATGCTAATCCAGGGAGAAAAGGCACGGAAGTCAACCACTGATCCCCGTTGATGAAGGAGTCCACCGTGAACGCCGTCGCCTCAGTGGAGCTGTTGATAACCCTGTACCCTGGCCACTTCACCCGGCCGGTGGTTGTCGCCCCCGGCCCACTGTTCATGTATTCCCCGTAATACAGAGTGCTCAGCGCGAAGCTCCCGTCCCACTCCGACCACCCCGCCGGATCGATCAAGCTGCCCAGGAACGACTGCATGAAGACGGTGCGGGAGTACTCCATCCACGGCCGGCCGAGATAGGTGGGGAAGCTGGACTGCACCGGTACGAGGTCGTCGGCCGCCTTGACCTGGCATCTGTGAACGGAGATGCCGGTGTTCTGGTTGGGGTCCTGTCGCGCCTGTGCCGTGAAAAAGTTCTGCTGGCCGTCGAGGGGACGTCGGGCGTAGAGTCTGCACTTCTGGAGCACCACGGCGGAGTTGCCGAAGATAAAATCGATGGTGCCGTAGACATCGCAGTCGTAGAAGAACTGGCGGAGGGAGTGGACGTAGAGGGTGTCCTGGTTTCCCACGAAGCTGCACCGGTGGAAGGCGGAGAGGTCGGCGCCTACGCGGAGGGCGACGGCCTGGTGCTTGCTCGGCCCGGCCGAGTTCTCCACCGTCACGTCGCGCATGAAAAACCCGTCGCCCACCACCGCTGCTCATTTACCATCAAAAAATTCATTAATTATTTGTCGATCAATCAGTTAATAAAATCGGCACGAGACATGCATGGTTTTACAATGTCTCTTTCATTAATTATTTGGCGCGAAAGAAGATGACAAAGAAGTGCTGCTTGTGGGCGAAAGAAAATCGAACTGCAGCGCTTGGAGTGGCTATCTTAACGTTGGAAGCTTCGCAGAGGACGCGGTTAAACATGAGCATTCCATGATGCATGTTTGTTACTAAAGCGAGAAGAATTTTGCCTATTTACGGTGCAAGCTATATAAGGGAATGCAGAGGAGGAACAGATCGAATATACATAATTCAATTAGTTTAAAGTTTACTGACCGACAGTGGCCGATCGGAAGGTGGTCCATCCATCCACCACGTTCCTGCTAGCTTTGATCACCGTCTTCCCGATCCCGTCGCCCATCAACATCAAGTTCTTCTGGTTTATCTGCACCTCCACGTTCTCCAGATACGTCCCCGCCTTCACGTAGATCACGAACCTCTGCTTACTGTTAGTTGGCGCCGCCGCCACTGCCTCGCTTACCGTCGTGAAGTTCCCGCTCCCGTCATTCGCCACCACCAGGTCGGCCCTCGTCTTCTTCGTCGCCGCTTGCAGCAGCCTCAGATCCTTCTTCGACACCCACTCCGGGAACCCGCTGGCGGCGTCCACCGCGCCGTACCCCTCCAGGGCCTCCCGACCGCGAGGCACCTTCCGCGGCATCTTCCTCACCATGGCCAGGGAGTTGCTGATCAGGCGGGACACGTGGTAGACCCGGCCCTCGATGACTTGGCGGTAGCCGCCATCGTGGCCGACGTAGGCGAAGCCGTCGAGGCAGGTGTACTGGTTGGTGATGGCGGCGGAGAGCACGGTACGGACGTCTTCGACGCGGGAGGAGGCGTTGCCGCCGGAGAGGTAGGACCAGGCGGCGACCAGCTGGTTGAGGGTCTGCGAGAAGAGGTCGAGGCAATCGGTGATGGCGTAGCTCTGGCGGCCGTCGAGGGAGTAACCGTGGCGGCGGAGGTAGATGGAGCAGTTCTTGGCGGCAGCGTTGACGGCGGTCTGGGAGGCTTTGATGGTGGCGCAGATGACGTCGGGGAGGGACTTGGCGTGGATGTCCGGGATGGCGGAGAGGGTGGAGACGCAGAGCTCCGGGTACAGAGTGCCTTCACAGTGGTCGATGACGGTGGATGCTGCCGGCGCCGGAAAAAGAAAACAGATCAGGACAATGCAGGAAAGGACGAGCTTGCTGCTAAAGATCGCCATGGAACTCGATTTGAAGCAATTAAAGTAGATAAGTTAAAGAATTTAGCAGTGCTTTTAATGTCTCGTGTTGATGGCATCTCATCACAGCTCATTATTATAGACGGATGATTAATACATGAGTATTATCAATATAAGATTTGGGTGTCAAAATCTGACAGAGTCAGTATATCTATCCTCTCCATGTACTAGCCACATCATCCGGGTTAGTAACCTCCATGATTTATTTCATCCATGTTGACCCTGAGACGGGTTAGCAAGGGAGCTGGAGGCGAGCAAGCCTTTTGCCAACATTATTATTATTTGTCTCCGGTGTTGGGGTAAAGTTTGGGTCAAAATTTGATAAAATCAATATGTCTATCTTTTTCACATGTTAATCGTAATATCTAAGTTAATAATTTTCATAATTTATCTTTTATGTTGATTCTAGGACGAATTGACAGAAATACTAAACACGAACGAATTATTATTTACCACCATTATTATCATTTCTCTGAGCAACGGGAGATAAGAATGTTTGTGATGCTAGAAAACGATTTAGCACAATTTTTATTGGGTTGATTGATAGCCAGTGTCTATATGATATTGTTATCCTAAGATTTGAATATTAAAATTTAACAAAATCAATGTATCTATCCTCAATACATGTTAATCATAATATAGAGATTATTAATCCTCCTAATTTACTCCCGTATTGATTGATGGAGACGGTACAAACAATCAAACAAATCACATTTTGATATCTAGAAAACCATTTAGCACAGATGGGGCCGCTAGAGTTGAATTTTATTCTTAGGAACACTTTCACGTGACTTTATCGATTTTGGATTAAGAAAACAATAGTAGAATTTCGTTGACTGAAGATGAATGTACTGTCCCAAGCTTTTTGCATGTAAAGCAATAAAGTATGTACTTCCATAATACATATCCTTTATGGTCCAGAAGACGGATACGATTTGTCCAGATTTTTATTTAAAAAAAAACTACACAACTTAAATGTGCAGCCTCTGAAAATAGTCACTAGTTTTTTATATTTGAAAAAGGGCAATTTACCAAAGGGTATACCTAAGTATTGGTATTTACCAAAAAGCATATCATGGTTTCAATGTTACCAAAGGGCGCACATATTTTAGTAAACTTCCTCTTATACCCCTACCGACAAGTACTGCATGCAATTCTCTTTCCCTTTCTCTTTCTCATTGTCAGTAACGAATTTCGAGACGGACCATAAAAAGATGTTCCTTTATATTTTGATAATAATATTATGGAACCTTTCTCAAAACAAAAAAAATATTGAAATTAATTAAAATATTTTTATTAAATTAAAACTAAAAGAACATTTCAGCCGCCCACGTTGGGCCTGAAATGGTTCCATTTCAGGCCCAACGTGGGGCTGAAATGTTTCCATTTCAGGCCCAACGTGCCCAATATTAAGGGACTTTTCTCGATTCTTTGTTATTACATTTTAACATCTCGGAGAAGTCTAAATAAACAATGGATAGCAAATTTGAACTCCTTGTAACCTCAGAAATCCACAAGAACTGAAATTTTTACAATCGGAGCTCTCTAGGTCAATCAGTGGCCTTTTAGGGTCATTGGGGCTGAAATGGAATTATTTCAGGCCCAACGTGGGCCTGAAATGTTTCAATTTCAGCCCCAACGTGCCCAATATTAAGAGTCTTTTTTCGATTCTTTGTTATTATATTTTAACACCTCGGAGAAGTCCAAATAAACAATGGATAACAAATTTGAACTCCTTGTAACCTCAGAAATCCACAGAAACTGAAATTTTTACAATCGGAGCTCTCTAGGTCAATCAGTGACCTTTTAGGGTCATTGGGGCTGAAATGTTTCCATTTCAGCCCCAATGACCCTAAAAGGTCACTGATTGACATAGAGAGCTCCGATTGTAAAAATTTCAGTTTCTGTGGATTTCTGAGGTTACAAGGAGTTCAAATTTGCTATCCATTGTTTATTTGGACTTCTCCGAGGTGTTAAAATGTAATAATGAAGAACCGCGAAGAAATCACACATTAGGCCTTTTAGGGTCATTGGGCCTGAAATGCTTGGACACCTATTGCATTGGTGATATCTAATATATAGATGTTTGGACACCTAAAACATCATCTCCTACCTCTGACCTCTCTATTCATATAGAATTTTCAGAAATCCAGATATGGGAGGTCCATCAGTGGGTTTTGGTCAAAACTCACTGATATTTCTAAACTACTCCTATTTGATTGGTGATATCTAATATATAGATGGTTGGACACCTAAAACATCATCTCCTACCTCTAACCTCTCTATTCATATGGAGTTTTCAGGAATCCAGATATGGGAGGTCCATCAGTGGGTTTTGAGCAAAACCCACTGATGGAACTAAACTAAACCTATAGCTTTGAAAAAAATAAAAATTTGAGGTTATGGACACCTAAAATACTTTCTCCAACCTCATCCCTAACTTTTTAGCTGGGGGTTTCAGAAATCCAGATATGGGAGGTCCATCAGTGGGTTTTGAGCAAAACCCACTGATGGAACTAAACTAGACCTATAGCTTTGGAAAAAATAAAAAATTTAGGTTATGGACACCTAAAATACTTTCTCCAACCTCATCCCTAACTTTTTAGCTGGGGGTTTCAGAAATCCAGATATGGGAGGTCCATCAGTGGGTTTTGAGAAAAACCCACTGATGGAACTAAACTAGACCTATAGCTTTGGAAAAAATAAAAATTTGAGGTTATGGACACCTAAAATACTTTCTCTAACCTCAACAATAACTTTTTAGCTGGGGGTTTCAGAAATCCAGATATGGGAGGTCCATCAGTGGGTTTTGAGCAAAACCCACTGATGGAACTAAACTAGACCTATAGCTTTGGAAAAGAATAAAAATTTGAGGTTATGGACACCTAAAATACTTTCTCCAACCTCATCCCTAACTTTTTAGCTGGGGGTTTCAGAAATCCAGATATGGGAGGTCCATCAGTGGGTTTTGAGCAAAACCCACTGATGGAACTAAACTAGACCTATAGCTTTGGAAAAAATAAAAATTTTAGGTTATGGACACCTAAAATACTTTCTCCAACCTCATCCCTAACTTTTTAGCTGGGGGTTTCAGAAATCCAGATATGGGAGGTCCATCAGTGGGTTTTGAGCAAAACCCACTGATGGAACTAAACTAGACCTATAACTTTAGAAAAAATAAAAATTTGAGGTTATGGACACCTAAAATACTTTCTCCAACCTCAACAATAACTTTTTAGCTGGGGGTTTCAGAAATCCAGATATGGGAGGTCCATCAGTGGGTTTTGAGCAAAACCCACTGATGGAACTAAACTAGACCTATAGCTTTGAAAAAAATAAAAATTTGAGGTTATGGACACCTAAAATACTTTCTCCAACCTCATCCCTAACTTTTTAGCTGGGGGTTTCAGAAATCCAGATATGGGAGGTCCATCAGTGGGTTTTGAGCAAAACCCACTGATGGAACTAAATTAGACCTATAGCTTTGAAAAAAATAAAAATTTGAGGTTATGGACACCTAAAATACTTTGAGCAAAACCCACCGATGCGGGCCTGAAATGGAATCATTTCAGGCCCAACGTGGGGCTGAAATGTTTCCATTTCAGCCCCAATGACCCTAAAAGGTCACTGATTGACCTAGAGAGCTCCGATTGTAAAAATTTCAGTTTCTGTGGATTTCTGAGGTTACAAGGAGTTCAAATTTGCTATCCATTATTTATTTGGACTTCTCCGAGGTGTTAAAATGTAATAACAAAGAATCGAAAAAAGACTCTTAATATTGGGCACGTTGGGGCTGAAATTGAAACATTTCAGCCCCACGTTGGGCCTGAAATGGAATCATTTCAGGCCCAACGTGGGGCTGAAATGTTTCCATTTCAGCCCCAATGACCCTAAAAGGCCACTGATTGACCTAGAAAGCTTCGATTGTAAAAATTTCAGTTCCTGTGGATTTCTGAGGTTACAAGGAGTTCAAATTTGCTATCCATTGTTTATTTAGACTTCTCCGAGATGTTAAATATGTAATAACAAAGAATCGAGAAAAGTCTCTTAATATTGGGCACGTTGGGCCTGAAATGGAAACATTTCAGCCCCACGTTGGGCCTGAAATGGAACCATTTCAGGCCCAACGTGGGCGGCTGAAATGTTCTTTTAGTTTTAATTTAATAAAAATATTTTAATTAATTTTAATATTTTTTTTGTTTTGAGAAAGGTTCCATAATATTATTATCAAAATATAAAGGAACATCTTTTTATGGTCCGTCTCGAAATTCGTTACTGACAATGAGAAAGAGAAAGGGAAAGAGAATTGCATGTAGTACTTGTCGGTAGGGGTATAAGAAGAAGTTTACTAAAATATGTGCGCCCTTTGGTAACATTGAAACCATGGTACACATTTTGGTAAATACTAATACTTAGGTACACCCTTTGGTAAATTGCCCTTTGAAAAATGACAAGCAAAATACTTTTACTACTTTCTCATAGATGCTTACTATTTTCTCATGGACGCTCCTGAGCTTCGCATTTTACTTCCAACCATAAACATTCAACAGATGTGATAGTGACATGCAAATTTTTAGTTCTGTAGAATTAATGTTAGTGATTTGGGTAAAACAATAAAGAAATTTAGTCGAGAAAATTGTGGAAACTTGCATGTTAAATTTACAAATTAGAAATTGAACTAAATTGGTTAGATCATTTATGAACTAACTTGCCTAATATTTGGGGCAACAAATTGATTTATGATGATCCTTCTTGGTTTGGCCCCAAATTTAAAAGCAAAAGTAAAAATAAAAATGGAAATCCAATTCCTATCACAATTTGAGCGATACAAACAAGTTCAAATCTAATCATATTTCCATATTCTCTATTTCATCACGAATCCGATTAATTACAAGCTCAGAATTAAGGAATAGTTACTATAACTATAAATCAATTATAACAATATTCCTAGCTAAAACAGGATCGATCTTTTACGATCAAGATGACTGTGTAGATTCAAAAGTCAGAAGACGACATCAAGTGGAAAAGTATAACGTAAGGAAAGAGCAAAGCCCCGAATCCTAACCAAGAATCAGATAATAATGAGCAGAGCGAAAAGCATGTAAATGAACCAGCAAGCGAAGGCTATCAGAATACGGTGCTCATTCCCGTAGGCCGGCTCCCACGGGCTGGATCAGATGGTAAGATGTCTGGCCGATTTGGTCGAGGTCATAGGTTCGAGGGTCGTCAATTACGCACGGGGATAAAACCCTGGTCTGCTGGCATTAATTCCCTCGACCTCAGGTGCCTCACCACACCAGTGATAACCGTGATTTATCTCCTTCGTGTTGATCCTGGGACGAACTGACGGGAGCGCTCGAGGCGAGCGTTCCTTTTTTTTTTTTTTTTTTTGATCATTCCCGTAGGCCGCCAACTCCACCAGAAGGGCCGTTCACATATTGTAGACCATAACACGAAATTAGACCTTAGCAATCGAGAAGACGACGACGCCTCCATGGGGCACGAAAACCGACAAAGCTGATAAAATCACCATGGGCAGCATACAATACCCAATTAGGCTCAAGCACTGGTACAGATTCAAATTTTGTTACGGGAAATTAATTGATTATTTTATTTAATATAATTTTAAAATTGTAATATAATACAATCTATATTACAAAAGTTAAATAAAATTTTATAATCTGAATTACAAAATAAACAACATGTATCCTGAATTATATTTCAGGCCTTATTACATTACAAATATAATTATATTACTCCTAATCAAACATAATTTAAATGAATGGAAAAGAGACGTAAAGGAAAAGAAGTTTCACCATGAATAAGAATTTGGTGTCATATTGAAAATGACAAAGTTAGTAGTTTATATTATTGCACGTACATATAGGATGTAAATAAATACAAAGGGAGATATTCTCGCTTAATATGTAAGGGTGTAAATTCAAACATAATTTATACTAATTAAGTTGGCTCATATACGAGCATGGCCTAAGTGCATTGAATACCGGACCGGCCTAAGTGCATTGAATACCGGACCGGCCGAGAAAAAATTTGTCCAAGCGAATCAATCAATATTTTATAACATGAAATTATTTTTTTGTTACTTACTCAAGTAAATAATGAATGCATTAACTAATATTAATGATATATTTGAAAACCTCTCAAGTGAAACGATTGGTGTTTTGATCCGAACAGTAATGGCAGTAAATGGTCATTAATCGATCATTTAATACAACAAGAGTGAGCACTCCTATATAAGGAGGTGAAATCTCAAACAAAGGATACAAGCAAAGAAGAGAATCTCATTCATTTTCATTCCCCAAAATTTCTCTGCGTTATGTATTTTTCACTCTGCGGTTTTCTCATGGTAGCATTCAAGTTCATTCTCAATTCGTCGTGAACCACCCATGCTTGATGGCGATCATGATCTGCCACTGTATCTTAGGAAACACACGACCGACGTAAACTCAAAGCATAGTCGAAGATGAGACGAATATGTTTTAAGGAAATTACATTACACAGGTTTCAATAACTTCTTGTTCCACTCGGAGTCGAGAATCAAAATTGACACCGGGACTCAGAAGTCGAGAGACTGCACTCGGACTCGACAATTAGGAATCTGTACTCGGATTCGATAGTCGGGAGTCTGCACTTGGACTCGACAGTGAGGTGTCTGCACTTCGACTCGATAATTGAGAGTCTACACTTGGAATCGAGAGTCGGGCATACAAGGCATCTTGTCTTCCAACCAACCCAACCATCCTAAGCAACTCTTCCTTCCCAGGCCGACACTGGAGAGAGCGAAGATAAGAGCACCAAAGGATGAGGTGGTGGGGGCGAATCCAATGTCAAAGGACGCCATGAACGCAGAACCGAACTTGTATTTGATGGAACCTGAAGCGAATAATAAAAAATGATCATTTTATTATGATAAATAACTATAAAGTTTAGTTTGCAAATAACAAATACACTAAATATAAGACGCCACACGCAATTAGGTCATGCAAGTGGAAGTCGACAATCGGGTGGTGTCACATGCCATAGCCACTGCATGAATTAGTACGATTAGGTCGCACGAACAGTCATCGTCGTGCAATTAGGACGTAACTAGTGTTACATGTTGCAGGACGAAGAAAAAAGTCAATGAAGAAGATTAGAATTACTTTTTGTTTAGTCGATTCGTGCCTATTGTTACATTTTGCAAGATGAAGAAGAAAGTCGAAGAAGAAGATTATGATACCTCTTATTCGGTAGATTCGTGCTTCGTGGAAAGAAGGTCAGAGAAGAAATCACATATTATTAAAGAAGAGTTATGTGTGCCAATGGGGCAATGACGTGTGCTTTCGAGCCGTGAAATAGAGTTTAGTCATATTTTTAGGTATAATTAAAAAAATAAGTCTTGGGAAAGGTTGGGTCCTAAAGCGGTCGCCTGCCTTGTCTAATAGGCGGTACGGTCATGCATGAACAGGATGGTGGGGTTGGCGGCGCCGAAGTTGGAGGGCCATGTACTGGGTTGGAAGGGCAATGCCGCTACCACCGGCGTGCGATCGATGGAGGTGGGAACACTGATACTTCCGCCGTAGGGAAGACCACCGATAAGACAGAGAATTCCTGGGCCATCAGCCCATCACGGTGATCCGACGGAAGTGAGTCATGATTCCGGAAGTTCGTTTTATGATCCAAATTCGATGATGGTAGCGTTTCGAAGAGTGTCATGAACTAATATAATATAATTCTTAAAAATAATTAAATATATAATACTGATTAAACTTAAAATAAATTATTTTAAAATATCTATAAAATTTCGACTAATATATGAATAAATAATTGGATAATCTCGAATAAGTAAAATTAAATAGAATACTTGGTCAATATATTTAACAAATAATCGTCGTGTAGACGTTTAATGACATTTTTAAAATTAAAACACCTAATTTAACCTTCTAAAATATCAAAATATTAAAAGCTTTTGATGTGAATAACAATAAAAGATATAAGTATTTTAAAATACCTAAAAATATTTTTTTAAAAAAAAAATAGGTGTTCTCATCTCCTCGTGGCGGTTAGAAACAGCTGTTCCTTGCAGTTGCAGAGGAGGAGCACGTAGCCTTGCAGATCGACACGCGGCCCGCATGCCTTCTCCTCCTCCTCCTCCTCCTCCTCCTTCACAAGCAACAGATTAAATCCCTTCTCGTCGTCACCAGCAGTAATCAACCTCGAACAAGTTCTGTCCCAAAACCTTCCTGTTGAGTCGAGCAGTACGTCGAGAGCAAGAAGCATCGTCGCTAGCTAACTAGCTTGGTGATAAAAGGCGATTCACTCACTAGATTATATCGCCGATGGGTTCGGAGACGTTACTGGAGGTGGTATTGGCAATCTTGTTACCGCCCGTTGGAGTCTTCCTGCGCTACGGCTGCGGCGTCAGTATATTCATTCATCAATTAAAATATTGCTCTTACATATTAATCTTTCTTTTCTGTTCGATCGAATTAATTAGTTTCTTCTTCATTAAGACTAAATGAATAGAAGTTAAAATTGCAGGTGGAGTTTTGGATCGATCTGTTGTTGACGATATTGGGTTACATACCTGGAATCATTTACGCCATCTATGTCTTGGTGGGATAGTACGTACCTACCTCCCTACGCTAGCTCGATCGATCAACTGTGGGTGGTGGGTGCAGATCTCACCGATTAATTAACATATGTAGTAGTTTGCTAGAGGGTTCCTGCAATAACATATTTCAATTTCCAGGTTGTTTGTTTATCTGTAAGTCGATTGGATTATGGAAGGAATTCTAGCTAGGAATTTGATGAAGATGAAGATAGTTTGAGAAAAACTTTGGTTTGGTCCTGAGATTATGAAGATAGCTCGATAGTTAGAGAAAATGTTTTAAGTCCTCAGGTTCATAATAGACTGGCAAATAAGTTTGAGAAAATTATATATGTAGTTCAATCCACGTTTTGGCAGGGTATATATTATGGATTTGAGGACCTAAACATTAATATCAAATAATAATATAAATAGAATATTTGATTCAATTTTCTCCGTGATAATAAAAATCATCATAGAAATAGGGAGGGTGCCAACTAAAAACAATGAGTGCCGACTAAACAAAATATTAATAGAAACATGGAGGAGCCCGGTATAATTATTACAATGAGGTTTGTGATCAATTTTTAGTGAATATAAAAATGTTTTGTTGAGTGATTGATCTCTCCATACAAAGGACAACTGCCTAGAGTAAAATGTCTTTCGTAATTTTCCCTTTATATATCAGAATGTGTGGAGTTAGGTTGGAGGAATCGCTAAAGTAATGATTTTATTTTTTTTTCTCCATGATAGAAAGAAGGAGATACAAGTCCCGATGTAAAAAGGTCATTCTATTAGGTTAAAATAGTTTTCCTGATTTATTTCTCTTTCAATGCACATGAGACTGTTTTAGAGAAGGTGAGAGCTATCATGTTTTATCGTCGATGATTGAAACAATGAGTTATGGTGTGATGAAATCCGCTGAATTAGTGTTGGCATGATCCCATTAATATTGGAATGACATGTTATTTGTGCATTTTGATTTACTTCGTCGGTTGATAAAAATTTTTATGGGGTTAGATCTATCATTTCAAACTGACAAAAAATAAAATGTAAATTTTTCACAGTTAATGAATCAATATATTAATTTTCGTGTAAAGGACCATATGTGCTCCAAACCCATAATATCTTATCACCCTCATCTTCGTAGGGTACTCAATTGGTTAGAAGATAAAAGATTTATTAGATTAATTCTCGATGATATATATTATTGGAAAATTTTCTTATCCTCTAATATTTAATAGTTGATTATAAATTAATTTTATTATTTATCTTTTTTTATATATAATTTAGGAATGATTATAAAAGACACCTAAGATAAATATAATTATCTTTTACTACATTATTAGCGATGACGACTGAGAATTGCACTACTAATAACCAACATTTCAGTTCGTCCCTTAAGTCTCAGCGAACCTGCAAAGTGAATAACCAACATTGTTTAGATTGTCATGAGTTGTTTGCTAGCTTCTTGGAAGGACAGCTCTTTGCATACCCTAGATCGGAAAGCTTCAAGTGAGCTTTAACATAACAACAAAGGAAGCATCCTTGTCCTGACACAAAATTCAAAATTTTGAAAAAAAAATAGAAAAATAACAAATAAGATCCGATCGGATGGGCTACACTCACTCTGATCGTAATATGTTCGAGTTCCTTAGGAACCGATTGACGATGCACTAATCACACCGACTGAATGTGTTTTATCTGTGATCGGGCTCTCTCCACTCACCGATCGGGCATGCTTCTCCCATCCCCCATCGGGTTGAACTGATCGGACGATCTCCGATAGTCCCCAACCAACCGTACGTTCACCACTTAAAGATGTTCCAGGATAATGAGACTGATCAGGGATGCATCTATCATACCAACGGAATATGTCTTATCTATTTAAGCTCCAATATCAGTGATATAACACTCTCTTCATAGACATGTCTCCAACCGAAAAGTCCCGTGATTCAAGGATCCGACGCTCTCTTCTTGGGTGGTCCCTGACTCAAAAACCCCATGACTCAAGGGTTTTACGGGTAAACCCGCTATGAAAAATAGTGTTAGTACTAACACACCGTGTGGATTGTCAGAAGACGTGGGATACCATTTTTGTATCTTCATTCCTTCGTATCATCCTCTTATTACAGTATGATACATGCTCCATCCATAATTAATATGCCATTTATATATGGGAAAGTGAAAGCTTCATCACTGACATTATAAAAAAATCGGAGTTTGCGAATGCCGAGAGAGATATGCCAGATATCTTACTGTTCATTTTCTTTGGATTTCTCTCCATCTAAGCCAGGGCATCCCGAGGTCTTTCTAACCCTCATTCCCCCCCCCCCCCCCTCCCCCCCCCCCCCCCCCCCCTTTTTTTTTCATCTCCAAGTGACAGCAATTCCCATCCTCCTCCTCGTGGTTCCGACGACTCCAGTCAACACAATTTTCAACTCGTCGGTGATTCATTTATTCGAGAATCTTGATCCAGGATCAATATAGTTAAGACTTTTACAGATAACAAGAAACGTAAAGCAGCATATTTTCCCACCATATCAGTTACACTAGCCTTGTCGTAAGGCAGCAGGAGGAGGCTTTCTTTCTCTCCACTCAGGAGTTCCCTATCAGAAACAAAATTCAGTTGTAGTTCACGAACTATCATGTAGGGATGAGTCCATGCCAGAAAAACAGATAACCAGCAGGATTTATGAAGGAGAGTCGAGCACTCGCTTGCTTTTGACAAACTTAATTGAAGTATGAGTCCTCAAATATAAGAGGATTGGAGGTCCAATCCCCTTCAAACCCGGATCTCTCCTTATGGCACCTTCCCTGAAGGAATCAAAAAATGGAAGTACAGTTAGACGTATAGACGATGACTAAGGTCAACACTGAATGACAAAGAGAACTACAAGAAAGCATAGTCACCAATGCGTGACCACCAGATAGCGCAACAATGTTCTGGTCACTGAGGCCTAAGGTGATCACAACCTGCACAATTTGGAGGAGCATAAACAACTTTATAAATTGATCCTGTCGATAAGCGAAGACCGGTTCTCACTCGGATGATTCGGTCTGACCAAGATGACTCGGTCTGCTGTAGCATGGGGGGTCAGACTCGGGCTTAACTACGGCTCAGATCTCAAGCACTCAGATCGAACCAAACTGGGGAACACAAAGTGAAGTTGAGGTTGCAAAGTGACAGCAATCCCTTTTTTGGAGCCCCAAGGGGGGTTTATATAGGGGGAGGAAAACCCTCTACCATGTCAGAGATGTCCTGTCTCATTAAGGATGAGTCAGTTGTCAGGCTGAACCTGTGGCAGCTTCGGCGGCCCTGTGAGGCTGACATAGCCACCTGACACCTTGTCTACGCTGCCTCTTTTGATTCACATTAACATTTGGTGGCACTGTCAAGTGGTTCTGTCAGGTAATGATTATATCAGAGGTCTGCCAGTTTGTCCCTGCAAAGGTGGTCATATAATTGTTTGGTCGGCTTGGCCCAGCTGATAGTCCGAATTGGTCAGGTAAGTCTGGATCCTGAGCCTACACTCACGGAGCGAACTCAGGGTGCTCGGCTAGGAGTTTCTTCCCCTCGATTGACCGACCCCGAGTGCCCGACCTCGGATGACCGACCCCGAGTGCCCGACCTCGGATGACCGACCCCGAGTGCCCCCCCCCCCCCCCCCCCCCCCCCCCCCCCCCCCCCCCCCCCCCCCCCCCCCCCCCCCCCCCCCCCCCCCCCCCCCCCCCCCCGACCTCGGGTGACGACCCCGAGTGCCCGAACCTGAACCGGGGCCTTATCTACCCCGACCTTCGCTCTTCTGGTTAATCATCAAGCCAGGTCCATGAGCCGAGGGCGACCTGACTTAACTTCCCCTGATTCGGGCCATGCTAGCTCAAACCCGACCGGGCCTTCAACCTTCCTAAAAAATCATCCGCCCGGATCACAAGCCTCCCCCTCAAATCTAGTCGAAGGAGGCGCGCAGTCCGACTGACTAGGCTCCCGACCCGGTCGGTTCAATCTCCTTCCCGCCTTCCCACGCGTCACATCATACTCCTAATCTTTCTCCTTAAATGCCAGATCCCCCATCAAATCGCCCATTAATGCGAGACCACATGTCACTTCCCGACTGGAGGCCTCTGGCTCCGAGGCGTCATCGGCATGGTTCATGCGGCGTCTAGGCGAAGCTTTGAGACTTAGGGAATGACAGGGATCGGACGGCTGGGATCCGAGCCCGCCATTCTCCTCTCCTTCATCCAACGGTCTCCATTGTTTGGCCCGCAGTATAAATAGCCTCCCCTTCTCATTTTACCCTTTTTTACCTTGACCTCTACGTCTCTTCCTGCTTCCGTCCGACCTCCGCTGCCCGACCTCCTTAGCTCCGGCGATTAGTGTTTCCGGCGAACCTTGTCCTTAGGTATTCCCTTTCTTTGCCGAGTCTTCGCTTCGTATTTCCCGACCTTACCTTGATGGCCGAGTCATCCGTCCCGCTTGAGCCGTGGTATTTAACCACTCGCTCATCATTAAACCTGGGTCAGTTAGAGACCTTACGTATAGACTACCAAACACCCGAAGACCATTTGTTGGCTCTTCCGGACCGTCGGGGTCGGGCCCACGGACCTCCCTTAAACTATTTCACTATCTTCTCGGACCAACTGCTGGTCGGATTACGTTTTCCCCTCCATCCATTTTTCCGCGAGATCTGTCGATATTTTCAGGTGTCTCTGTCCCAATTGGCCCCTAACTCAATTAGGATCCAGTGTGGCACAGTGATCATTTTCACCGCCCATGAAGTCCCCCTGAGTCCCCGAGTGTTTAATTATTTCTACTACCTTAAGAAGCAAGAACCCGGGAACTTTTACTTCCAAGCCCGTATCAAGTCGGCCTTTCTAGAGAAAGTCCCTTCGTCCAACAAAGGTTGGAAATCCCACTTCTTCTACATTAAGTCGACCCCGACCCTGACCCCGAACTGGCCTACCGCGTGGGTAGAAGACCTGCCTGACCAACCTCAGCTGCCCAAGAATCTCCGCTCGGATCCGGGATATCAATTCGCCTTCTCCAAGCTCGGGGGAGCCCACTATCACGCGGGCCAACTACTGATCGAGGGCATGTTGTATCTCTTTCGGCTGAGTCAAATCCCGGCAGAATTACCCGACACTCTCGGTAAGTTTTTAGTCGGTTCGTAGGCTTGTTAATGCTAACTAAAACTCTCTCCTTGTTGCAGCTGAAACCATGTATGGCGCCCGGGTCGATGACGTACTGGCTCGGGAAGAAGAAGCCATGGAGGCTTTGGCCGCCAAGTTGGCTGCCGATCGGGCGGTACCGCCCTTAAGCGCTACCCCGATTCCCGCACAATCTGAGGCCGGGGAGGAAGGTCTGGCGGATGACCTCCCGGTCGGGGGTTCGGAAGCGACTCCTCACGTGCTGAATGAGGAGGAAGAAGAAGCTGAAGAAGAAGAAGAGCAAGCCGCTGCCGAGAGCCTGGTGAGGAAATGCCGCCGAGTAACCTTTTCCTCAGGCACATCGCCGACCTCAGGACCGACTCCCGGGGGCCCAGCTGCAGAGACCCCCCGCTCGACTCGCCCCTCATCCAGTACTCGGGTTTTAGTTTCCAGTTCGGCTCCCCCTCGGCCCAGCATGAAGGATCGTTTATGGTGTGCTAGAGGGGGGGGGGGTGAATAGCACTTTTTCGGATCTTGGATCTCTACAGAATTGTAAGCGCAGCGGAAATAATAACATGCAATGTAAATAAGAAATAACAATGCTAACACTAACAGATTTACTTGGTATCCACCCCGGTCGGGTGACTAATCCAAGAATCCGTCGGTGGATCACTCCCCGGATAACCTCCGGCTATCACGTGTCGCTCCTTGTGGGTGGAGAAACCTCACCACAACACCTTGGATGCTTTGTGAACACAATAGACTACTAACCAACTTTTTCCAAGCAGGTTTCGTCAAGCAAGATGGTAGGAAACGAGCCCCTTCAAATAGGGCTCGAATCTGAAACAGTCGCTTACCAGTCGACTGCCCCTGGGGCAGTCGACTGGTCCCACTCAGATTTGACCGTTACAGTACAACGTTCAAATCTTGCCAGCCTGTTCTAGCCTACACCAGTCGACTGCCCCTGGGGCAGTCGACTGGTACACACCTAAACCTAGGGTTTTACTCCCGAGTACAAGTCTCTCCGTACTCAAACCCTCCCGACTTAGTCCCTGAGTACAAACACTCATACTCAGCCCCTCACAACCCAGTTGACTCTTCACCAGCAACCTTGACTGTTGCCTTCACGCCCTCTTCATCTTCAGCCCTCGTCCCTCGGATGCGCACGCAAGCCTCCAGCTTGCCTCCATGCCACCCTTCACGTACGCCTCGAAGTCCGCGTCCCTCGGCTCATCATCTCTGCTATCAATGGTCCCTCAGATGCGCACGTAAGCCTCCAGCTTACCTCCATGCCATCCTTCACCTGAAGACGTCAACCAAGTCCATGCATACCTGTACACCTGCACACTCATGTACACATGTGAGAACAACACAAACCCTAACTTAACCAGATTGCCCACGCATCAAAATATCATGATCCTCCAGATCATCTTAGGGTCGATTGCCCCAACAATCTCCCCCTTTTTGATGTGTGGCAATATGTTAAGTTAGGTAAACATATAGCAATAATAATAGCAAAAGCAATTGAAATTCAAGCATATCACACAAGAGGCAACCTCCTCCTTAACCTATGCTTTCTCCCAAATTTCAATTCTTATTGCTAATCCCAAGTTAAGTTCTCCCAACTTAACTCTAAAGTTGTATAACCAATCCTAAGTTAAGTTTCAACCCAAACCTAACTTAACACCCAAGTTCTCCCCCTTTGACACCATCAAAAGATTGCCCCAAGCAACTCTACTCTAGGTGTCAACTAGAACTTAATCCTATTTCTGAAAAACCCTTCAGAAATCACACACACCCATTCTGTCCACACGACCAGTCGACTGCCCCCATGGCAGTCGACTGATACGACATATATCAGAATTTCAGCCGAAATTCAGAAACTGATAAAAAATTCTAGAAAATCTGAAAAAATGTGAAACTTTGCAAGCACGATTGTTAAGGTATTCCCTACCCTAGAAAAATTTGGTTCATGAAAAACATCAACCGTGCTTGACTTTTGGTACAAATCCAAAACTTTCCAAATAAAACCAACTTTGTATCAACCTAGAGTTCTAATCATGGTATCATATACTTGTTATTCTCTAACAACTCCATTTGACATTCAACATGATTCCCAAACTCTCTCTTTCAAATAGATGTTCTCATAGTGTCAATATCTCCTCTTTATTTTCTCATGAGTCTAAATGAGCATTTCTTTCACATATAGAACACCCTTATTTGATTGTCAATCAAGCCATGCTAGATGAGATAAAAATGTAGAATATCACAATCACATCATGAGCAGATAGATAAGAGGTATAATTTAAACCAAAATGTGTGAGCACTATATTAGCACTTAACTACCTATCAAACACACTATCAAGGCAAGACAAGATCTTAAGATAATCATAAAGGAAAATGCATAATACATAGAGTCATAGGATCTGTCAATTGATAATCATCACGAAGGTACCTAGGACCAGAATGGCCGGAAGTCATCCAAATACATACTAGAAAGTGTTTGAGAGGAATTAATATCATAACAATGCACACTACTCTCAACACTAAAAACTCTCAAGATCTGCGTCATCTGATCAGAAGAACATGTCACCGTCACCGCCTGGAGGAGGAGGAGGAGGAGGAGGGGCCTGATATGCTAAATCCCACCGCTGCATCATCGCGTATATCTCATCCTGGCGGCTGGTCATCCTATCAACTTTTTCTTCAAGCCTCTGCTCCGTCTGCTGCCATCCATGAATGTCCTCGCGGATGACATGAACATCCTCCTGGAGCCCATGAACATCTGCCTAGAGCTGGGTAATCTCTGCGCGTGTGACCAGCTCGCCTGGCTCCTCATCTGCATCAGCTGCCTCCGAGCACTCCCTCCAGACAAATGCACCCTGTCTACACTCAATGCCCGCCAAGGATAATTGTCTCTGACCAATCTGGTCATACTCCTTGGACAGGTGCCTGACCTGACCATCGGATACACGGATTCCTCGAGAGTGGAAGAACTCGGTCAACAGGTGACAAAAGGCCATATATATCTTCCCATTAACACTCTGGGAAAAATAGACAATGGCGGT
The DNA here is from genome assembly GCA_024364735.1 of Boesenbergia rotunda. Classification (NCBI taxonomy): domain Eukaryota; kingdom Viridiplantae; phylum Streptophyta; class Magnoliopsida; order Zingiberales; family Zingiberaceae; genus Boesenbergia; species Boesenbergia rotunda. The sequence goes on along the minus strand of JAGFNQ010000792.1, from coordinate 141,236 downwards.
GAACACTTGCAGGGACACATCAATATCTATCCTCCTGTCTAGGGCGTACATCATAACCAAATGGGGTAATCTAATCCTTGCCCGCCCCTTGGAGACAATTGGTAGTATGCATTCAATGACAATTTTGTACAAAACATGGTTGTATGGACTCATGGGTTTAGCATCAAAAGTGCGCTCTGACTCATGTCTATGTCTCCTAAAGTAGTGCACATGAATCTGGTCAATGGAGACATTACCAAGAGAGAGAGGCTCAACAACGGTAGGAAAATAGACAGATGCATTACCTGTTAGTAATATGAGAGAAGTGTCCTAAGGCAATCGCCTTATGATTGTAAACATTTATTTTAATAAATGAAAATTCACTATTTGAGTATACATGTTTGTGTATTTGATTGGGATCTTAAACTCATTTACTGAATGTCCGCAATACAATTCACAGCATGAGAGAATTTGTGATGGAATCACAACTAGTGATTATCTCTACTTGTCCAATTGTGAAGTATTGAAAATATCCCTAGTCGATGAATTGATAAATACGGACACTATCAATTCTGTTGAGACTAGCATGGGTTATTCTCTAATCAGCTGATTCTCACTGGCTGGTGACATTGGGATGTCCGGAGATAAACATGGATGCTAGTTAAGGGAACTAGTTCATTGGAGTGACTAGCTGTAAAATTTCATATGGTAATCTACATATAGATATGTCAATGAAAGTTCTTACTGCAGCTTAAGTGCGATGTTCCTTTGACTTGCGGTGTTCAAGTCATCTTGGTCACGGAGACTTATACTTTGACATCTTAAGCAAGCATCTCTAAGGAGGTGTGGACCCAGGATGGTTGGGTATAAGCCGAAGTGCCCAAAGAAGTTTGAACAGCCTACAAAGGATTCACCACTCCTTGCGAGGAGATGTATACCCAAGGCCTATCGTCGGATTGTTACTCAAAGCCTCTGGCCAGAGCATAACATGTTCCGAGTATGAATCTCTAGGAAACATGAGAGTAATTAGAATCCGTTTGACGAGAAAGACATTACTTGAGCTAGGTGTGACATAGTCAGCCTAGTGGGGACTGACACACATAGACCGTGTCCTGAACCAAGTGGGTATAAGATGGTGAAGGGAATGAGGCACGATTCATTAGAGCTACTGAAGGGTTTCAGAATTATTTCTAAGGTCAACCATTGATCTTTCGATTAATTGGGGATCATGATGTACTACTAGGTGCCACTCATGATCGTTCTATAATTGGTTGATTATAGACGGCCAACATAAATCGAAAGTCTATTTAGTCACAAGCACTACGAGTAATCCGAGGGATTTAAAACGAGTTGAAAATTGGATTTTCCGATCAAGAGAAATAAGTCGAATCTGAATTTATCAGAGGCGCATCGGAAGCTTAAAATGGCTAAGTCTTTTGAAGGCTTATTGGACGAATTAAATGAGTTTAATTCGCGAGGAGACGGCTTGGTTTGGCCGGCCAAAGAGGGTCCCCACCCTCTTTGGTTTGGCCGGCCACAACAAGGAGGGAAACCAATTTATTTGGTTTAAATTATAAAATAAATCAAGCGCGATTTGTTTTATAAAATTATGGATAAATAAATATAAAGAAATTTATATAAAGAAATTTATGTAAATAAATTTATTTTCATGGAAATTAAAATAAACTTTAAATGGTTTAATTTTATTTTATAAAATCAATTATGAATTGATTTTTCCATGATAAGAAAAATTTATATAATAAATTTCTTGTGAAAATTTATTCCATAATAAAAGGAGAGATGTGTTTGTTTTTATTATAAATTTAGTTATAATAAAAACTTGGCATAACGGAATAATTCATAAGAAAATTTATAGGATAAATTTCTTATGAAAATTTATAGGATAAATTTCTTATGAAAATTTATTCCGTTAAAAAGGAGACTTGGCGATGGAGAGGCTACTATATAAAGGAACCAAGGCAAGGCTTGAATTCTAATCAAGAGATTAAGTAGCAAGCTCTCTCTCTCTTATTCTCTCCCTCTCTCTCTCTAGGGATGGCACCCTCTCTCTCTCTCTAGGGCCGGCGCCCCCTCTCCTCCCCTAGGGCTGACGCACCGCCTAGGGTTGCCGTGAGCCTCCTCCACCAAGAAGGTGCCAAAGAAGAAGAAGAAGCGAGTCGCAACTCCTTCCTTCCCCCGGATATTGATTCCGTTACTTGGTGGTTAGTCTTCCATCTTTCTCTCTTGATATTCTAGTCGTGCCTTTAGAGAATCTAGTAGTTCTTATCGGCACGAAACTTGTGGCTTTGCGAAGTCATCCCGAAGAGAACTCGGCGTGGATGCGAATAGAGGCGGAGCTTCCAAGGGACGCTACGGTTGGATCTCGTCCCTTACTTCAAGTTACGCGAGGTATTGAGTAAATTAGTTTACTTTCTGCAAAATTTTAATTTATGATCATGTCCACACATCATAAGGTTGCATGCTAGATACGTGGTTCAAAATAATTTGAGAAATTATTTATGCTAATTCTTCCGCTGCACGTAATTATTTTTAAAATTACGAACCCGTATCCATGTCAACATGCACCCGGTCCCAACAGTGGTATCAGAGCCGGTTAGTGTTCGACATAATCATATAATTGTTTTGCGGAAAACTTTGTCATGATCTCAATTTTGGAAAATTTTCCAATTATGGAAACTTTCCAATTATGATAAATTTTAGATTTAGGAATTTCAAAGTTTGGAAATCCTCATGAAATTTCGTAAACTTTTGAAATATCCTAGTTTCTGAAATTTTATGATAATTGTGAAAACTTCCCATTTTTGGAAACTTTCCAATTTTGGAAATTTTCTATTTTGGAAATTTTCCAATTTTGGAAATATGTAAGTTTTCTTTGTACCAGAAACTTACAATTATTTTGAAAACCTATTATGAAATCTCGCAATTTTGGGCACTTTCTTTCAAAGAAAGTCTAGACAAATTTATGGATCATTAATTGACAATTAAATTCGAATTGGTTTTAAATTATCAACAAAATTCTTTATTTTAGACTGAGCCTCGGGGAGCCGTCCAATTTAAAGTTAGTTGTTGTAATTTAATTTCCTAATTTTGAATAAAATTGTCATGTTTAATTTGGTTACGCCTCGGGGAGCGGACCAAATTGGATTTACGATAAATTTCTTTTCTTTGGGTATCTGAGCCTCGGGGAGCCACCCTTAGAAAACAATTTATTGTAATTAATTAATCCATGAATAAAATATGTGATCAAATCTTGGAAATTTGATTTAAGAGGTGATGCTCTTACATATTGTTGTCTCCAAAATTAATTAGGAAATTGGTTTCCTATAGAGTTTTCTTAAATGAGATTTTCATGAAAATAATATGTGGTTGAATTAAGGGAATCTGTCTCTTAATTTAATAAGATTTGATTTAGAGAAATCAAAGTCTTAAACATATTATTTTCGAAATTGATTATGACAATTTAGGAAATTGTTTCCCAAAACAATTCCTTGAATAAAGTATGAAATTAGAATTAGAAAATCCGGTTCCTAATTCAATTAATGAGACTTGATAAATTAAGTCACATACATACTTTATTAAGGAAATCGTTAGTCATGACATAATTATATGTCATGAATGTGCTTAGAAAAGAAAGGATGAGACCCAAAACCCCTTACAAAATATTAAGGCTAACACCTTCCATTAATATGGTTAGAACCGGAGTTTTGTTTCTTGTTTGGGTTGATGGACACATCCATGACCGGCTTGAATCTCAACATGTTCAAACCATGGAATTAGTTTATGAATAATATAGTTGGAGTCAGAGGTCAATCCTTAGTTTTGGTTGTTGGACACATCCAAGCCTGACTAAACGGTTGATTGAGCTCCAACCATATTAAAACTATTTCTTGATTAATGGGTCAGCCTTAAGCTTGGAGCATCGATTTGTTGTGCCACAGCCAAGGTCGATGTAAAGAGAGGTGCAGTTGGGTGCTATGTATATTGTTGCATACTTGTTAATGAGTTAACAACCCAATGATTTATGCAAACATTCAATTAGTTGATAGCATAAAGTGATAGTTACATATATATGATATGTAATCGGTATAATAACCTACCTTCATAGCTAAGAATAACTTGATGGCCACAGCCATGGTTGTTCTTATCTATGGTTGGATATCAACCTATTTGGAGGTGTTCCTACGATCTCCCGAATCGATAAAAAGGGTTATTCAATTCGAAAAATTAAATAGGATTTAATTAATGTATGTTGATGCATTCTTTATCATTCTTCTCACATAAGCTCAATTTATATTTCTAGGATAATCACTCGATCATGTCTTCTCTGAATTTGCGTTCCATTTTGGACACCAATAAACTGACTGGGCCAAACTTCATGGACTAGCTTCGAAACCTGAGGATAGTCCTCAAGCCAGAGAAGCTTGCTTATGTCCTTGAAGATCAACTTCCCAACCGTCCTCCAGAAAATGCAACTCCAGACCAATTGTTGGCCTATCAGAAACATGTGACCGATTCTGAACTTGCGAGTTGCATCATGCTAGCCTCTATGGTACCTGAGCTGCAAAAGCAGCATGAGCATATGGATGCTTATACCATCATCTTCCATCTTCATGAGTTATTTGAAGAGCAGGCGAGATCCGAAAGGTTCGAAGTCTCCAGACTCCTCTTCACCTCTAGGATGCAGGAAGGCACTTCTGCCTCACAGTTTGTGTTAAAGATGTTGGGGTACATTGAGCGACTGAGCACACTCGGTTTTGCAATGGATCATGAACTAAGTATTGACTTAATTCTGCATTGTTTGCCCAAAAGTTATTCACAATTTGTGATGAACTATCGGATGAACAAGCTGGAGACTACCATTCCTGAGTTGCTCAACCTGCTGAAGACTATAGAGCCTTCTGTAAAGCAGGATCAGAAGACGGTACTGTTAGTTGGTTCCTCGAAGAAAGGTTCTAAGAGGAAGGCCAAAGAACAGAATAAAGGAAAGAAGAAAAAGGCCAAAAAGACTGAAAAGACACCAAAAGGCACTTGCCATCATTGTGGCAAGGAGGGTCACTGGCGAAGAAACTGCAAGGTTTATCTTGAGTCTTTGAAGAAGAAGGCATCCGATGCCCCATCCTCTTCAGGTATCTTCGTTATTGAATCACTC
>JAGFNQ010000792.1:69387-133798 GCA_024364735.1 Boesenbergia rotunda | reverse complement strand
AAACTGCAGACTCGGTAAACGTGTGTTTGCCAAGTCTGGCATCGTTGTCGGACCTCAGGGTTTCTATAGAAGGATGGGAGGGGTTAGGGGAGCTACCACGGGCCACACACGTACATGTACCAGCCGCACCAGCTGGACATCATGAGGCGCCTGCAGCAGCACAGGAGGAGTATGAGCCGGATCCAGATCTCCGCTGGCAGATCGCGGAGCTTGAGCAGACTATGGACCATCAATTACACCTGATAGAGCTCGAGCAGGAGGCGTTTCAGACTGAGGTCCGATTCGAGATTTTTGGATTGCGTGCCAGTCAGGAGGCGTTTCAGTCTGCGATGCATACCTAGCAGGAGGTGTGGTTTGCGGAGTGGCGCACTTGGGCAGCTGGTCATCTGTATCTGCCTACATTTCCTGGATCTGCGCCACCAGTAGCACTGCTCGGGGAGTTTCCTACCCATCGACGATACATCATATGACCCATGCAGTCTAACAACCCCCAGCTCAGGATTGATTGTCTTTTGGCTGTACTCTGATTTCGATTCTGCTTCCATGACTTGTTATGTATGCCTATTTGATGGATTTTAAGTATGACTGTTATATCATGGTTTTTCTATTCCATGTTTATTGTTATTTCATGCTGTATTCTACTTTCATATGATGCATATGATTATCATGTCTTGCTATCCTCATTTCATATGCTTTTCATATGCCTTCAAATTCATCATATCCTGTTTGTTTTGGAAAAACCCTGGGTTAAGGGGGAGGTATTTTGAATTTAACAACCAGTCTACACCCTTTTCGGTGTTTGACAAAGGGGGAGAGTGTGATTAGTTAAGTTTATGATGATTATGAGTATAACTATTGTAGGGGGAGGACTCTGATTCTCCTACAATAGTGAAATTTGTAAACAATTGATTTCAAATACCTAAACTTAAAATCGGGTTGTCAAACAACAAAAAGGGGGAGATTGTTGATGCAGTCTGACCCTGATTATTATTTTGGTGTTGACACCGATTTAAGTTTAGGTTAATAAGATGAGTCTTGGTTGGGGACTGGGCACGACTCCCGGTGAGTGAAGCCCGGTTACGAAAATCCCGGTGAGTGAAGCCGGGTTACGGAAACCCCGGTGAGTGAAGCCGGGTCCTGGTGAGTGAAGCCAGGTGACTGAAATCCCGGTAAGTGAAGCCGGGTCCTGGTGAGTGAAGCCAGGTGATGGAAACCCTGGTGAGTGAAGCCAGGTGATGGAAACCCCGGTGAGTGAAGCCGGGTCCTAGTGAGTGAAGCTAGGTGACTGAAACCTCGATGAGTGAAGCCGGGTCCTGGTGAGTGAAGCCAGGTGATGGAAACCCTGGTGAGTGAAGCCAGGTAATGGAAATCCCGGTGAGTGAAACCGGGTGACTAAAACCCTGGTGAGTGAAGTCAGGTCCTAGCGAGGGAAGCTAGGTTGAACGTAGTCCCGGTAAGTGAAGCTGGGCACGAAGTCTTGGTCCGGGGGACTGAGCATTGCGTGTACTGGTCGGAGAGGGCACGTGAGCTCGTTCTCTGGGGCCAGAATGAGTCAGAGAAGGCCAGGAAGCTGTTTCTCTGGACTTAGGGCTGATTTGGTCGGAGCTGGATCGGTCTGGAGACCGATCAGGGAGTTGGCACGAACTCCCTGTTGTGGATCGGTCTGGTGACCGATCTAGAGAAGTCTGTTCGTTCTGGTGAACGATCAGAGGAGAACAGAATGCTTCTGTTCGGGCTCCTGATCATTCTGGTGAACGATCAGGGAGAGAACAGAAGGCTTCTGCTAGGTTTCTGATCGTTCTGGTGAACAATCAGAGAGAGTTCAGTTGGGTTTGTGAGGAACAATGATCGGTCAATTTGACCGATCAAATGTCGCGACTTTCCTCATCCTGACCGATCAGGATGGCTCCTGATCGGTCAGGGAGTGACCTGATCGGTCACCAGACCGATCAGGGCACAACCTGATCGGTCCGGTGACCGATCAGGGGCTTTGTCCTGCGGGAGCTGGAGGAAACCCCAGCAAGTTGAGGATCGGTCTGGTGACCGATCCCTGATCTATGATCGGTCAGTGTGACCGATCACATGTTAGTCCGCGATCCCTGTTTCTCACTGTGGACCGGTCAGGTTGGAGCCTGATCGTTCAGGGATTTCCCTGATCGGTCTGGTGACCGATCAGGGTCCTCTCTGATCGGTCTGTGGACTGATCAGTAGCTGATAACTTTAATTCAAATACGCTGTCAGACTTCTGATCGCGTCTGTTTGCTCTGTATTTTCTCTGCTACTTACTGATTCCCGTTTGATTTCATTTGCTAAGTGTCTGCTAAGTGTGCAGGTAATACAGGGAGGATTCAAACAATGGAGGAGAGTCAAATGGGGACTTTCCTTTAAGCAAGTTTGCCTGTTTTCTCTTCTCAGGTTTCAACGGGCGTCTGGCGCTGCTGGCAACGGCTTGGAAGCTGACGAACTGATTTGGGGCTCGGCTGAAGAGGATTCAGGGAGTCCAGAAGAGGTCAGTGGTAGCTGGGCAGTTGCAGATGAGCAGCTGGGAGCTGTAGAGGCGCGTCTGTGACCTGGGTTTTGGACAGCGGCTTAACAGCACGGTAGCGAAGAAGACTCAAAAATACTGATCACTTGTGCATCACGAGAGCAATCCTCTGATCACTTTGAAACGCCAACACTCTGATACTTTGCATCTGGAGAGCCTTGAGCCAGTGGAGACGTTTGCGAGGCAATCAGCAAACAGACAAGGAAGAGCTGAGTGAAGGCTCTTGCCGAGGGTGTGCTGGGTTGCGAGTTGTGCCTGTAAACGTTTCTCCTTCGCTTGCTTGTGCTCTGTAAGATTTTTTTTGTCTCTGTGCTGTATTTCATATCATCTTGAGACTATTTGTGTGGAGAGGTTTCTCCACCGAGAAGGAGGCATTTGATATCCGGATTTCTCGGGGCTTGATCTACCGACGATCAAAGGATCGCCCACCTCACGGGCACGCCAAGGAGTAGGGGCGAGTTATCCCCGAACCTTGTAAACCATCTTTGTTAGCGTCTTGAGTTTGTGTTTATTTTTAGGGTTTCAGTTTTTGCATCTCGGTTTCTGTATTCTTCCGTTGCTAACCCTTGAGTGTAGAAAGTTCAAAGAAGGCGATTTTAGTGTCTGACTACATTCACCCCCCCTCTCTAACCATCCAAGCACCAACACCTAGTCCCACTAGGTCTTTTCCAGTCAAGTCTGACCCACTTGACTCATACGATATTCAAACATCATGCGATATTTAAATATCATTATCAAACATCGAAACATCCAACCTTAAGCTTACCATGCTTACCGGACATAAGCTTACCCGAGCCTAGTCAAACTAGGTCAACCCTAACCTAACCAAGATTGCACCAACATCTCCAAGCTGTCGAAGGGTTCGTTCGATCCTAGGTTTTTTTATTTTTTAAATTTGGGCCGAAGCCATTTAGGATTTTATTTTTAGAATTTAGGGATTAAGTGATAACATTGAGAAAAAAATAAAATGAAAAAGTATTTAAGGAGAGGCTTGTGATATCCCTAATCCAACCCCTAAACCCCTAGCTAGAGGATCGGGCGGAGCTTAGAGCCCGTGGGAATCTAGTTAGTCGAGCTTGATGCCTCTTTTGTTTAGACTTGAAAGAGAGACTTTGTGATACGAGAAATATGAAGGGCCCTCCCAAAGGGGTAAGAGTTAATACCACTCACTGACGTGGAAGTCAAAGTTATGGGCGATCAAGCCAGATGACAACCTCACTTCACCCCTAGGTTTGATCGGATTGATTGATCGAACATTAATGGGGGAAGCCCTGAATGAGCACCAACGGGCACCTAGTTTGCTTGAGTCCGATTGAACATCGACGGACCACCACCTTGCCATGACCCGACCATAAGACATAGCTACCTAAATCTAGGTAGATTAACTCCAATCAGATTAGCTTAGCTTGACCACAAAGCCAGCTTTCAGAGCCCAACCTAGGCAAAGCTGATCGGCTATCTTCTAGGCTTATGAACCTTTAACCTCCTCAAAAAACAAGTGTGAATCTAATCACAGGGGTTAAACTCCATCCTCCACAGCCCAGTGGGCCCACCAACTCGCAAGCCCATTGGATCGGCCGGCCCCGCTAGCCCATTTGGGATGATAATGACCAGTATTGTGTCTTGCATAAATACATCGTAAATATGATGTAATTATTATACATATGATTGACATGACTGACCAGTACTTCTGAAATACAACCAATAGATCGTTTCATTTATTTAATGTAATATCTCAATTAATGCAGAGATTATTACGATATTATAAATAAGTATTCCTTCTCCGCGGTATGATATAGGTATGCTCTTTAAGATTTCTGCATTCGTTCTTTCTTCCAGATAATTTTTTCTCCCTTGAGACTAACTTAAATATCCAAGTGGTTTACCCTCTTTAACTAACGTTCGTCTTTCTTACCATGTCTCGCAGCATAGTAGGTTTGTGGCACACCAAGTCTTCACACGATCAATCATCCAGTCAGTTTGGTACTTATCTTTAACGTAACGTTCGCAGATGGGATCAATTTGTATGCGTGTATTTATTTGGAATTTGAGTTGGATAAAGAAAGAGAAAATAAAATATATGGCTAATTAATACTGATAGTTAAAAGGTGAGAAAGAAAGGAAAAACGAAAAAGAAAAGCATACATTTTAAATTTCACTTCTCTAGCTACATTTTCACTTAATTTAGGGAGAAAATGAAAATGCAAAATGCAGTAGCAAATGTTTTCTTTCTGTCCATTTTGACGAAATTTATGATAAAACATAATCAAGTGAAATTAAATTTGCATCAATAAATAATCCAAAATTACAACCTGATGGATCAGGCCCTTTCATTTCCCCAGAAGAACTCAAGTAAAAGGATTAAGAAATCAAACCATTTATTCCGAAGTAGGTAGTAAGTAGTTAGCGATCGATCGAGTACACGCATGCAATTAGACCAAATTATATATTCAAATGCTAAACAAATTAATGAAAGCATATTTATGCTAATCCAGGGAGAAAAGGCACGGAAGTCAACCACTGATCCCCGTTGATGAAGGAGTCCACCGTGAACGCCGTCGCTTCAGTGGAGCTGTTGATAACCCTGTACCCTGGCCACTTCACCCGGCCGGTGGTCGTCGCCCCCGGCCCACTGTTCATGTATTCCCCGTAATACAGAGTGCTCAGCGCGAAGCTCCCGTCCCACTCCGACCACCCCGCCGGATCGATCAAGCTGCCCAGGAACGACTGCATGAAGACGGTGCGGGAGTACTCCATCCACGGCCGGCCGAGATAGGTGGGGAAGCTGGACTGCACCGGTACGAGGTCGGCGGCCGCCTTGACCTGGCATCTGTGAACGGAGATGCCGGTGTTCTGGTTGGGGTCCTGCCGCGCCTGCGCCGTGAAAAAGTTCTGCTGGCCGTCGAGGGGACGTCGGGCGTAGAGTCTGCACTTCTGGAGCACCACGGCGGAGTTGCCGAAGATAAAATCGATGGTGCCGTAGACATCGCAGTCGTAGAAGAACTGGCGGAGGGAGTGGACGTAGAGGGTGTCCTGGTTTCCCACGAAGCTGCACCGGTGGAAGGCGGAGAGGTCGGCGCCTACGCGGAGGGCGACGGCCTGGTGCTTGCTCGGCCCGGCCGAGTTCTCCACCGTCACGTCGCGCATGAAAAACCCGTCGCCCACCACCGCTGCTCATTTACCATCAAAAAATTCATTAATTATTTGTCGATCAATCAGTTAATAAAATCGGCACGAGACATGCATGTTTTTTACAATGTCTCTTTCATGGCAGATCTGCGACAAAATTTATAATTTGGCGCGAAAGAAGATGACAAAGAAGTGCTGCTTGGAGTGGCTATCTTAACGTTGGAAGCTTCACAGAGGACGCGGTTAAACATGAGCATTCCATGATGCATGTTTGTTACTAAAGCGAGAAGAATTTTGCCTATTTACGGCGCAAGCTATATAAGGGAATGCAGAGGAGGAGAAGTGGAGAACAGATCGAATATACATAATTCAATTAGTTTAAAGTTTACTGACCGACAGTGGCCGATCGGAAGGTGGTCCATCCATCCACCACGTTCCTGCTAGCTTTGATCACCGTCTTCCCGATCCCGTCGCCCATCAACATCAAGTTCTTCTGGTTTATCTGCACCTCCACGTTCTCCAGATACGTCCCCGCCTTCACGTAGATCACGAACCTCTGCTTACTGTTTGTTGGCGCCGCCGCCACTGCCTCGCTTACCGTCGTGAAGTTCCCGCTCCCGTCATTTGCCACCACCAGGTCGGCCCTCGTCTTCTTCGTCGCCGCTTGCAGCAGCCTCAGATCCTTCTTCGACACCCACTCCGGGAACCCGCTGGCGGCGTCCACCGCGCCGTACCCCTCCAGGGCCTCCCGACCGCGAGGCACCTTCCGCGGCATCTTCCTCACCATGGCCAGGGAGTTGCTGATCAGGCGGGACACGTGGTAGACCCGGCCCTCGATGACTTGGCGGTAGCCGCCATCGTGGCCGACGTAGGCGAAGCCGTCGAGGCAGGTGTACTGGTTGGTGATGGCGGCGGAGAGCACGGTACGGACGTCTTCGACGCGGGAGGAGGCGTTGCCGCCGGAGAGGTAGGACCAGGCGGCGACCAGCTGGTTGAGGGTCTGCGAGAAGAGGTCGAGGCAATCGGTGATGGCGTAGCTCTGGCGGCCGTGGAGGGAGTAGCCGTGGCGGCGGAGGTAGATGGAGCAGTTCTTGGCGGCAGCGTTGACGGCGGTCTCGGAGGCTTTGATGGTGGCGCAGATGACGTCGGGGAGGGACTTGGCGTGGATGTCCGGGATGGCGGAGAGGGTGGAGACGCAGAGCTCCGGGTACAGAGTGCCTTCACAGTGGTCGATGACGGTGGATGCTGCCGGCGCCGGAAAAAGAAAACAGATCAGGACAATGCAGGAAAGGACGAGCTTGCTGCTAAAGATCGCCATGGAACTCGATTTGAAGCAATTAAAGTAGATAAGAATTTAGCAGTGCTTTTAATGTCTCGTGTTGATGGTCATCTCATCACGGCTCATTATTATGGACGAATGGTTAACCTGTGTGAATATTATCAATATGAAATCTAAAATTTAAAATCTGACAAAGTCAGTGTATCCATTCTCTCCACGTACTAGCCACAGCATCCGAGCTAGTAGCCTTCGTGATTTACTTCATCCGTGTTGGCCCTGAGACGGATTGACGAGGGCGCTGAGGCGAGCGAATTGCCTTTTACCAACATTATTATCATTTCTCTCTGGTGTTGGGGTAAAATTTGAGTCAAAATTTGATAAAATCAATATGCTTATCTTTTTCACATGTTAATCATAATATCTAGGTTAATAATTTTCATAATTTATCTTTTATGTTAATTCTAGGACGGATTGACGAAAATACTAAAGACGAGCGAATCATTATTTACCACCATTATTATCATTTCTCTGAACAACGAGAGATAAGAATGTTTGTGTTTACGATGCTAGAAAACGATTTAGCACAATTTCCATCAGGTTGATTGATAGCCAGTGCGTGAGTATTATCACCGTGAAATTTAAGGATCAAAATTTGACAAAGCCAGTATATCCATCTTTCCCACGCACTAGCCACAACATCCGAGTTAGTAACCTCCGTGATTTACCTCATCCGTGTTGACCCTGAGACGGGTTGGCAGGGGCGCTGGAGGTGAACGAATCGTCTTTTGCCAACATTATTATCATTTCTCTCCGGTGTTGGGGTAAATTTTGGGTGTAAAATTTGGATCAAAATTTGATAAAATCAATATGTCTGTCTTTTTCACATGTTAATCATAATATCTAAGTTAATAATTTTCATAATTTATATTTTCTGTTGATTCTAAGACGGATTGACGAAAATACTGAAGACGAGCGAATCATTATTTACCACTATTATTATCATTTCTCTAAACAATGAGAGATAAGAATGTTTGTGTTTACAGTGCTAGAAAACGATTTAGCACAATTTTCAAATTGATTGATAGCTAGTGTCTATATGATATTATCATCCTAAGATTTGAATATTAAAATTTAACAAAATCAATATATCTATCCTCCCTACACGTTAATCATAATATAGAGATTATTAATCCTCCTAATTTACTCCTGTATTGATTGATGGAGACGGTACAAACAATCAAACAAATCACATTTTGATATCTAGAAAACTATTTAGCACAGATGGGGACGCCAGAGTTGAACTTTATTCTTAGGAACACTTTCACGTGACTTCATCGATTTTGGATTAAGAAAACAATAGTAGAATTTCGTTGACTGAAGATGGACGTACTCTCCCAAACTTTTTGCATGTAAAGCAATAAAGTATGTACTTCTATAATTCATATCCTTTACGGTCCAGAAGGTGGATACGATTTCTTCAGATTTTTATTTAAAAAAAAAACTACACAACTTAAATCTGCAGCCTCTGAAAAAAGTCACTAGTTTTTTATATTTGAAAAATGACAAACAAAAGACTTTTACTACTTTCTCATAGATGCTTGCTACTTTCTCATGGACGCTCCTGAGCTTCGCATTCAGGGGCGTCTTCAGGGGACCTCATTATTTTAGGAGCCTTCATATTATTTAAGTTACATATTAAATTTAATAATAAATTAATTTTTTAAAAATAATATAATGGTTAGAATCGCCCTGAATTAGAATCTAAAATACCAAAATTCATTATATGTAAATAGTTTTTTTTTAAATCATGTTTTCTCTTTTTGTCGCCTAATTATCTTTCATCTAAAAATTAGCCTAGGGTTTCCAATGAATTTTTAATTTTCTGGAGACGACCCTGTTCGCATTTTACTTCCAACCATAAACATTCAACAGATGTGATAGTGACATGCAAATTTTTAATTCTATAGAATTAATGTTAGTGATTTGGGTAAAACGATCAGAAATTGAACTAAATTGGTTAGATCATGGGAGACTTATTAAAAACTCCCTAATCAGAAAATCATCTTTGTGTCAGCTCCCTTGGCAAGGGAACAATAGTTTTGACCCCCTAAACTTTTTTTTAACTCCCTAATACATAAATTTACCAATCTACCCTTATTAAATGTTATCCCTCTCTCCAATACCTTCTCCCCCATTTGTTCACGATGCATCCAAAGCAAAAACCCTAACCAGCGCGTTCCCACCATTCTCGTCTTCCTCATTTCCCTCTTCTCCATTTCTTCCCTACAGATTCTCCATCCTAAAGAAACCCAAACCAAGGAAATCGATGGCTCGACCATTTCCCTCTTCTCTATTTCTTCCCGTTACAATGTCCATCCTAAACAAACCCTAACCAGTGAAATCCATCGCTCTACCTATCCACGCCGAGGAGGAGACTGAAGCAAGAGCATACCCATCGAGATCCATCGATCGGGAGTAGCGAGATATCAACCGAGAGCAAACGACTGATGAGGAAAGTGAAGTAAGCGTCGCCGTCGAAGACAGAGTCGAAGACACACAATTACCTTAAAAAATAGTAATTTTTTTTAATTTTTATAGTCTTTTTTAATCTATTAGTCGTATTGTGTTTGATTGAATTTTCACATATCTCATTATTTATATATTATTGGTTTTTGGTCGAATTTTTTGAGATGGAGGTGAAATCTTAAGATAGCGCGTGTAAGCTTGATCGCTTACGCTTGCTCCTCCAACTCCAACTACTACAGGAAAGAATCCACCTCCATCTCAAAAATTTATTTTATTAATCGTATCTTCCTCTTTTGGAAGTTGGAATTCCTGAAGATAATTTTCTAATATTTGAATATAAATAAAGGCCAATAATATTTCAATGAGTATATTATTCCTCATTTATGCTGTGTTATGAAATTAAATATAATTTGTCAAATTTATTTAAATTGATATCGTGTTATGATTGATTATGAAATTGTATAGTCTTTTACAATGCAATTTCTCAATCACTCAGGTGACACAGATTTTGATCAATTTCTTAGAGAAATGGAATCTGGATTTGGATCTTCAAAATTTTCATTTCTGGGTAGTTGCAAGTATAAAGAAGACCTCTATATGATTTCAATTTTTAATTGCTTCAATCTAATGGAGCTGTTTGTTAATCTTGGAAGAAAATGTGAGGAGATTGTTCCACAAAATATGCTTTTGCAATATCTTGCACCACATCAAAATATGTATGTGACATTGCATGAAGATGATGATGTCCGGATTATGACACATCTTTACACGTCTATGAGATTGACAATAATTAATATGAGAGCGGTGGAAAAAGATCACATGAGTGCTCACAGTCTCGAGAAGTAAAAAATTTCTACCTTGATTTTTTTCCGCATGTAGATATTAATGATGATAAAATTTATTTTTTTGATTTGCTTGATAGGTCGTTGTAGAGTACAATTATTGATGATTGTTTAGTTATTTATCATGAAAATATATTGTGGGTGTGGTTTTTTCTTGTGAATCTTGAACATATGTAAATTTTAGTTGGGAAGACATTGGATTGGATGATTTAAACTTTTAAATTAGAACATGATTATAGTCTATTTGTGTTGTATTAATAATTTATTAAAAGGTTAAAAATGGGATATCAACAACATATTCACTATTTAAAATAGTTGTGTATATATACATAAAGTACTCTTCCAAAGGTTAAATCATCGGTTTCAAGCTAGAAAATGATGTTATATTAGTTAGATTTCTTACGCATCCACAATTTTATATTATATATATTTTAGTTTTGTTGATAAGTCTTTGATAATTATATAGGTAAAGTACTCTCCCAAAGGTTAAGTCTTTAATTTTGGTGTATGGATAGTAGGTTAATTATAATTATTTTATGCTTACAATGATATTATACTCATTGTTAAATTGATAAGGTTTGAAACTGAAGAAGAGACATAGACTAATAATGATGGCTATCTTGAAGTGGGTTTGGTAAGAAATTCCATAGATGCTTGGAGTCATTGCATCCGTGGAGAGGGCCAGATATTCAAGGATGCCACAGAATTTCGAAAATGTGCTAAAAATTATGCAGTTGCTATGAGACGATCATTTTTGTATAAAAAGAATGATAATAAGAAGGTTATTCTTGTCTGTAGCGAAAACAACTGTTCTTGCAGAATATATGCTTCAAGACATAAAGCTGACAAACTTTTTGGCATTAGAAAATGCAATCTAATACATACTTGTGGAGATGACAATCTTCGTAGTAGAGGACATCCTAAAGCTGATGCTGCCTGGGTTTCCAACGTTGTGATGGATAGATTGAGGGGAGAGCCCTCGTATCGACCATGCACAATGTTGAAAGATATTCATAGAGTTTATGGGGTCGAGCTTAATTACAACAGAGTTTGGAAAGGGAAGGAATTGGCAATGCATGACATTCATGGTGCAGAGGAGGGGTCTTATGATAGATTACGATGGTATTGTAGTGCTATCAAAGAAATTAATCTTGGAAGTTTTGTCGAGTGCGAAATTGATCATTGTGGTAATAAATTTAAACGGTTATTCATCTGCTTCAATGCATGTGCAATTGGTTTTATCAATGGATGTAGACCCTTGGTTTTTTTAGATGACACTCACATAAAGAATAAATACAAAGGATGCATTTTGGTTGCTGTGGCAAAGGATGCTAATGATGATCTTTTCACATTAGCATATTCAGTTGTAGATGCTGAAAATGATAATAATTGGGGATGGTTCTGTTTCCAACTTAAAAGTGCCCTGCTTTCGCATTCCTATATTGGGTTCCATGAGTTCACCTTTTTTTCTGATAGACATCCTGGGATAATCAAGGCTATTCAGATAATATTCCCAGATAGTCATCATGCCTACTGTTTGAGGCATTTGGTAGACAATTTCGTGAAACAGGTTTGGCTAATGACATATTTGTGTTAGGAAACATTGCTTTTTGAATAATACTAGTTTATGTACTATTTTTTTGTTATTTGAATGTAGGTCATGCGAAGGTACCCACTTCATAACAAAAAATATTGGTCATCTATTTTCAAAAAAGCTGCATATGCCCTATCGACACAAGAATTTGAAGAATATGTTAACATGATAGTAGGGTCAATGCTACTTGCCAAAGACTTTATAGTATCTTCGTGTCCAGAAAGTTGGGCAAATGCATATTTTCTAGGAAATCGGTGGGGTGTCATGAATAATAACATAGCTGAGTCTTGGAATAATTGGGTTAAACAGCACGATTTCTTCCTATCGTGGCCATGGTCGATCACATACGGATTCAAATTATGGATATGATGCACAGACGACGTGAAGCAACAATGGAGATGGTTAAAAGATTGAGTCCATCAAAGGAGAATGCTCTTGCAAAAACATATGCTGAATCTCGTAGTTTGATAGTGCGCAAGGCATGTGGTTGGAGTTTTGAAGTTGTGGATGGGAATAAATCATTTGCTGTTGATTTGTCTGCTCGGACTTGTTCGTGCAAAGCATGGCAGATTAATAGGTTTCTATGCAAACATGCATGTTCAGCAATAGAGTCAAAGTCATTATCAGTATATGATTTCTGTGACAAGTACTTTAAAATAGAGTTGTATCGTGAAAGCTACAAAGGAATCCTAAATCCGATCCCTACATGTCACATGTCTGAGTACAATCTCGAGCAGCAATTTGTAATCAATGCTCCCATTGTTCGAAGCCAACCAGGCAGAAGAAGAACTCAAAGGATACCTTCGCAAGTCGAAAAACGTGTGACAAAGTGTGGTCGGTGTCATGAGCAAGGTCATAACCGACGCAGTTGCAAAGAAGCCATTAACTAACTCTACTTTTATTTTGTGAAAATAGTATGGAAAGTGTTTGATTTACAAGTAAAACATTATATTCTGAAATTTCTTTTAATGAGCATGTACTCATATATTTGATCTCTAATATATTTTCCAATTTACAGGAAAAAGAGGATGATAGAACAAGCAAGAAGCAAGGATGTACCTAAGAGAAGGAGTACTGAACCAGTGCAATTATTCAGGGCGTGCTCTTGGTGTAATGGTCCTTTAATATTATGTTATGTTGGTGAAGTTTATGTACCGGGAACTGTTTATGTAATGTGGGCTTGATACTAGTTGATGTTTAAGCTTGGTGTGATATCTGTATTTCATAGTTTTGGTAAATGACTCGTATTTGTTGTTGTTATTGTGTTAGTTCAGTTGTGAACATGAATGTTAGTTCAGTTATGAAACTGAATGCTTTTGATATATATTCTTCACTTGCGGTGTTCGAGCAGAGTGTGTTTCATAGAAGACAGTTCCTGTAAATTTTGAGTATTTGTTGTTGTTGTTGTGTGAGTTCAGTTATGAAACTGAATGTTTGTTCAGTTATGAAAATAAATGTTTGCTCAGTTATGAGACTCATTGTTATGATTTGTGTACTCTTTATGTGCATGACATATGTGGGATATACAAAGGAGATACTGTCAGAATTTCAGCCGAAATTGAGTACAGATCAGCCGAAATTGAGTACAGATTGATGAAAATCGAGTACAAGGTTAGGAAACCTATACCTCTCTCATGATCTTGATGCAAAGTCCATTGTAGTTGAGTCGAAAGTTAGGAAAACAAGATAGGATCATGATATATGCCCAATTATTAGACTATCCAAGAGTTGGCAAGGCTATGGAGATTTTAAGTACAAATTGATGCAATTTCAGTACACATTGGCTGAAATCGAGTACAAATCAGCCGAAATTGAGTACAAATTGATGAAAATCGAGTACAAGGTTAGGAAACCTATACCTCACTCATGATCTTGATGCAAAGTCTATTGTAGTTAGAGTCCAAGGTTAGGAAACCAATATAGGATCATGAGAGAGGTATCACTTATCTCTCTCATGATCTTGATGCAAAGTCTATTATAGTTAGAGTCCAAGGTTAGGAAACCAAGATAGGATCATGATATATGCCCTATTATTTGACTATCCAAGAGTTGGCAAGGCCATGGGGATTTTGAGTACAAATTGATGCAATTTTAGTACACATTGATAGAAATCGAGAACAAATCAGGCGAAATTGAGTACAAATTGATGAAAATCGATTTTCATCAATTTCATCACTTACCTCTCTCAAGATCATGTGAGAGATATCTTGGTTTCCTAACCTTGTACTCGATTTTCATCAATTTGTACTCTATTTCGCCTGATTGGTACTCGATTTCAGTAAATGTGTACTGAAATTGTATCAATTTGTACTCAAAATCTTCATGGTCTTGCCAACTCTTGGATAGTCAAATAATAGGGCATATATCATGATCCTATCTTGTTTTCCTAACCTTGGACTCAACTACAATGGACTTTGCATCAAGATCATGTGAGAGATATCTTGGTTTCCTAATCTTGTACTCGATTTTTTACAATTTGTACTCAATTTCGCCTGATTTGTACTCGATTTCTGCCAATGTATACTGAAATTGCATCAATTTGTACTTAAAATCCCCATGGTCTTGCCAACTCTTGGATAATCAAATAATAGGACATATATCATGATCCTATCTTGTTTTCCTAACCTTGGACTCAACTACAATGGACTTTGCATCAAGATCATGAGAGAGATATAGTTTTCCTAACCTTGTACTCGATTTTCATCAATTTGTACTCAATTTTGCCTGATTTGTACTCGATTTCTGCCAATGCATACTGAAATTGTATCAATTTGTACTCAAAATCCCCATGGTCTTGTCAACTCTTGGATAGTCAAATAATAGGGCATATATCATGATCCTATATTGGTTTCCTAATCTTGGACTCTAACTACAATGGACTTTGAATCAAGATCATGAGAGAGGTAAGTGATACCTCTCTCATGATCCTATATTGGTTTCCTAACCTTGGACTCTAACTATAATGGACTTTGCATCAAGATCATGAGTGAGGTATAGGTTTCCTAACCTTGTACTTGATTTTCATCAATTTGTACTCATTTCGGCTGATTTGTACTCGATTTCTGCCAATGTGTACTGAAATTGCATCAATTTGTACTCAAAATCTTCATGGTCTTGCCAACTCTGGATAGTCAAATAATATGGCATATATCATGATCCTATATTGGTTTCCTAACCTTGGACTCTAACTACAATGGACTTTGCATCAAGATCATAAGAGAGGTAAGTGATACCTCTCTCATGATCCTATATTGGTTTCCTAACCTTGGACTCTAACTATAATGGACTTTGCATCAAGATCATGTGAGAGATATCTTGGTTTCCTAACCTTGTACTCGATTTTCATCAATTTGTACTCAATTTTGGCTGATTTGTACTCGATTTCAGCCAATGTGTACTGAAATTGTATCAATTTGTACTCAAAATCCCCATGGCCTTGCCAACTCTTGGATAGTCAAATAATAGGGCATATATCATGATTCTATCTTGTTTTCCTAACCTTGGACTCAACTACAATGGACTTTGCATCAAGATCATGTGAGAGATATCTTGGTTTCCTAACCTTGTACTCGATTTTCATCAATTTGTACTCAATTTCGCCTGATTTGTACTCGATTTCTGCCAATGTGTACTGAAATTGCATCAATTTGTACTCAAAATCCCCATTGCCTTCCCAACTCTTGGATAGTCAAATAATAGGGCATATATCACGATCCTATCTTGGTTTCCTAACCTTGGACTCTAACTACAATGGACTTTGCATCAAAATCATGTGAGAGATATCTTGGTTTCCTAACCTTGTACTCGATTTTCATCAATTTGTACTCAATTTCGGCTGATTTGTACTCGATTTCAGCCAATGTGTACTGAAATTGTATCAATTTGTACTCAAAATCCCCATGGCCTTGCCAACTCTTGGATAGTCAAATAATAGGGTATATATCACGATCCTATCTTGGTTTCCTATTCTTGGACTCTAACTACAATAGACTTTGCATCAAGATTATGAGAGAGGTAAGTGATACCTCTCTCATGATCCTATATTGGTTTCCTAACCTTGGACTCTAACTACAATGGACTTTGCATCAAGATCATGAGTGAGGTATAGGTTTCCTAACCTTGTACTCGATTTTCATCAATTTGTACTCAATTTCGGCTGATTTGTACTCGATTTCAGCCAATGTGTACTGAAATTGCATCAATTTGTACTCAAAATCCCCATGGTCATGTCAACTCTTGGATAGTCAAATAATAGGGCATATATCATGATCCTATCTTGTTTTCCTAACCTTGGACTCAACTACAATGGACTTTGCATCAAGATCATGAGAGAGATATAGTTTTCCTAACCTTGTACTCGATTTTTATCAATTTTTACTCAATTTCGCTTGAATTGTACTCGATTTCTGCCAATGTGTACTGAAATTGCATCAATTTGTACTCAAAATCCCTCTGGTCTTGCCAACTCTTGAATAGTCAAATAATAGGGCATATATCATGATCCTATCTTGTTTCCTAACCTTGGACTCTAACTACAATGAACTTTGCATCAAGATCATGTGAGAGATATCTTGGTTTCCTAACCTTGTACTCGATTTTCATCAATTTGTACTCAATTTCGGCTGATTTGTACTCGATTTCAGCCAATGTGTACTGAAATTGTATCAATTTGTACTCAAAATCTTCATCGCCTTGCCAACTCTTGGATAGTCAAATAATAGGGCATATATCATGATCCTATCTTGTTTTCCTAACCTTGGACTCAACTACAATGGACTTTGCATTAAGATCATGAGAGAGGTATAGTTTTCCTAACCTTGTACTCGATTTTCATTAATTTGTACTCAATTTCGCCTGATTTGTACTCGATTTCAGCCAATGTGTACTGAAATTGCATCAATTTGTACTCAAAATCTCCATGGCCTTGCCAACTCTTGGATAGTACTAAAATTCTTGGAGCATCTCCAACTTTGCAATGTGTACTGAAATTCTGACAGCATCTCCAACTTGCCATCTCCTCCGTACTGAAATTCTGACAGTATCTCCTTTGTATATCCCACAAATGGCATGCACATAAAGAGTACACAAATCATAATAATGAGTTTCATAACTGAACAAACATTCATTTTCATAACTGAACAAACATTCAGTTTCATAACTGAACTAACACAACAACAACAACAAATACTCAAGATTTACAGAAATTTTCTTCTATGAAACATACTCTGCTCCAAAAACCAAGTGAAGAATATATATCAAAAAGCAAGTAAGAATACATACCCTACCTGAACACTTTGAATCTCAGATCATATCAAAAGCAAGTGAAGAGCAATCAAAAACATCAACTAAGAAATGAAACAGAATGCCGAATGCACCAGAAAAAGAAATGCCCAATAAGATCACATTGACATCACTTAGCACATAATCATGCATAAATTTTTCCACAACAAAACATCCATAATCAGCAACAAAACATCCATAATCACATATTTTTCATATTTCAACAACAAATCATCCACTTTCCATAACATTCAGCAACTCACAACCATAATCACATAGGCTAAAGATGATGAAGATGAGAATATCTGCAGATACACCAACTTACAACAAATATACGTTTTCCACCAAAAATCATATTCACATGGGATTAGTAAAGTCTACTTCATAATTCCATTTTCATCTGACAGAATAATCGCTGTCATGTGTGCCCGATACGTATCCATCTTTACCTGTTTTTCATAATTCCATATTTCATCATCATCAAGCGCCAGACACTCAATCCACAAACAAGTAAAAACACCATAATCGAGTATCTCACCTTAGTGACGACCCTTTGTTTTCATTACTGTTATTTTCCCAATGTCAAAGCCTGATAAATTTTTCATGTATCCAGCCAAAAATTCTGCCTGCAAATGATGAAACTTAAGAGTTATTGATAAGTCTCCCATGTATTCAGCTGTGAAATTTAAGTTTTAAGTGTTATTGAAATACAAATGATGAAACTTACATAAACTTTGGCTGTCCCGAAAGCAGCTGGATGAGGCTTGGAGTTCATCGTCTTGAATTTGCCTTCTCTTGTTGAATAGAATAACAGATACCAATGTCATCCATAGTTCAAGGGAAAATAATATATCTGTATCTTGTAAATAAATTTTCATTGAGATGTTTTAATTGATTCCTTGTCACTGAAGTAAGTTTTCCAACAAATTCTTCATACTCTCCCTTCCGCAGCAATCGATTATTCCTATATCCTTCCAATTTATCAAGGACTTCTCTCTACATGTAGAAATAGAGTCATATTTCTCATTGTAAAAAAAAATTAAAGAATTCAATTGTAAGGTCAAAGAACATCACAAACCTGAACACCCATGTCCATGCCAAAAATTTCAAACCCTTTCTTGACACTTTGCTTTCTCATTATTCTCATGTAACAATCAATAATTTCGACTCCAACTGGATTACGAAATAAGAATTCACAGAATTGGAGGCCATCAAGTACCACATCATCTTCCTCCCACACAACAACACTGCAAATGTGAAAATTTATATAATATTTCACTATAAAGGAATAATATTCTAGAAAAGGAAACATGTACAAGATTAACATACTCCAACTTATCTCGAGAAATATATTCTGTTACCATCTCTCGCTCTTCATCTGTTGCTTCTTCATATCCACAAAAATTTCTCTTTTCTCTATATTTATTCATCACATCCGCAACAGCATCCCTTCCAATTGTAGCAAGATCTATAGTCGTGTCTCCCTATGTAGATAGATTTAAGAACATAAGAATAAAATAGAAACATGGTTAACAACAAATAAATAAAATTAACTCTATTTTACCGATTCCAGCACTATTGTGTCTACAACTGATGCTAACACCTCTTTGCCCACCTTCCTCCTACGTTTAGGTGTTGTACTCGGCAGCGTAACATATATTTCAGCCTTTTTTTTCTTCATTCTGTCTGCCCTTGTCCTTACCGTCATTGCAATAGAGGACACAAATTGCTCTACTGATGCAATATTCTTTTCAACCGGTACTTCAACAAACCCAGCAATTTCACCTTCAATGGAGTCTTTAACTTCATCTCTCTTCTTCTCTTCTGACCCACTGATATCATCAATCTGTGGTTGTGGCTCACCACCAAACTCTTTTGCCATTGGTTCAGTATTGGCCCAACTTGTACCAGCAATCATTCCACCACATTTAACACATTCTGAGCCCTGAAAAAATTACAAGATTCTAGTAGCAAATAAATATTTTCTCAACTTCATTTAACAAAATACTTATTTATTGATAATATTACCGAAAAACTTGCTCGCCTTTGATTAAACAGTTTATCTTCATCCGAAAATGATACAGTGGACAACACCTTTTCACAATTAAAATTAAAAGGTCACTACAATTCATCATATTTGAGTATGTCTACTATAAAATATGAACTTACTTTACTATAGTCAATGGAATTCAATAACCTCTTCGCTAAATCAGGTTTGGTAGGTATCTTACTTTCCCCCCAACGGAACAACCGGAGAAAAATATGTAGCGAACGTACAACTCCAAGAGAAGGTATTCTTTCATATAACCATGCCTAAATAAATAAATTTATTAGTATAACAGAACAAAACATAATAAAAGCATACTAAAAAAACTCACCATCAATCCAACAGTTGAACCATCTAAATACTTCTTTCTTCTAACATTTCCTTCACCCTTTCCAATATATTTCGAAATTTGGTTGTTCAAAAATCTATAAGCCGCATCTCCCCACGAATAATCAAAGAAGGTGGTCAGGTCATCAATGTACGACATAATGAATCGAGGTGTTGAGTAGTTGGCCACAGGAAAAATGATACAATTAAACACTAAACAAATAAACATCCTAACAAAATCATCCACATCTGAGTTACTCTCTGATCCAGCTAAAGAGGATAGTCTATCATAGATTACACTTCTGGTCACGTTGCCAACTTTCCCAGAGAAATACTGAGCAACAAATTTAGACTCTAAACTCACATCTAAATCAACTGGTTGCCCTGCATAACGCAAGCCAAGAACAATGGAAAACTCTGGTGATGTAAAGGGAACAACAATATTTTCACCAAACAGAAATGAACGAGATTGCAACTGAAATCTTTTTAAAATTATATCAACTCTGGAGCTGCTGATCACCAATTTGGGCATCTTAAGCCATATACCAAATGGAGTGTTTTGAATACTCTCCTTTTGTTTATCAGTCATTTTCGGTCCCACTTCATCCATTACAGCTCTAATAAAAGTAGGTGAACACCGAAACTTAGCTTTTTCCACTGTTAACCTCTTTAGCATCTTTGTTAATCTTTGCTTCTTTCCTAGTCTTCACCATCTTTGATTCTGTTCAACCCTTACTCAAAATATCCAACACAATTTTAGTATTTAACCATAAAGTAAACTGAAAATTAATCAAGTAAACATTTGCCTACTTACAAACAATAAACATTCAATTTAATAATAATAGAAAAAATTTAATATCATCATTAAACATGAACAATTGCTTATTTATCTATAGAAATGGCAATTACCTATTTACCTCCCTCTCACCACTTATCTATAATCAAGGAATTCTTAAATTTTTAAAGAATGATGCAAATAGTATTGATAAATTGAAATCTCATAGGAATACTAACAATATACTCATAATAGGGTGAAGTTGTACTTAATCAATCACTAATCTTTTTTTAAACGAATAGGGAAATAAGAAAGATGATAATTAGAGAGTTCCGATTAATAGATAAAAAAACTACAAAAAATGTCTGGCTTCAACTCTATCTCCGGCGACAACGCTTGATTCAGTCTCCTCGTCGGTGGGTTGATGGAGTACACGGCTATAATCTTGCTTCACATTGTGTCGGGAAGAAATGGGGGAGAGGGAAATGGTCGACTTGCCTTGATTTCGCTGGTTAGGGTTTACGAGATTAAGTCGTCAAGAAATCTGGGAAGAAGGAAATTGAGGAGAGGAAGCTGGCTTGATTTCGCCGGTGAAGGACGCCGAGAATGTGTCGTCAAGAAATCGCGGGAGAAGGAAATTGAGGAGACGAAGCTGGCTTGATTTCGCCGGCGAAGGACGCCGAGAATGTGTCGAGAAGAAAACAGAGGAAAACGAAACTGCGGGAGAAGAAATGCAGGAAAACCAAATGCGGGAAAAGTAAGAAGGGTATATTAGTAAATTTATATATTGAGGAGTTAAAATTAAAAAGTAGGGACTTAAAACATGTGTTTCCTCACCTGGGGAGCGGACACAAATACATCTTTTGGATTAGGGATTTATCTCTAATTTACGGATTGAATAAACTGAATTTATTAGGTTAAAGTTTTAAATGAGAAATTTTTTATATCATATTAATATTATTTAAATGTATTAAAATATCTTCGGCTCTAAATTAATTTTTTATGATTTAATTCATTATATATAATTACATAATTTCATACATAACTACGATATCCGACCTATTAATCTCTATAATTTCTCTGCCATATTAATCCTAAAATAGATTGACAAAGAACACAAATAAATCATCTTTTACCATCTGATTTTGATACATATTATCTCAATTTTGAGATAAAAGAATATATTTAAAATTTCATTGACGTTCTTAAACTACAAATCCCAAATTTTATGCCCACAATGTGCAATCTGAACTTGATTTTCTTTTCCATGAGTCCAGTAATATGGTACTAATCAAGAGTATCTCTTACATCTTAAAAAACAAAACTAGCCGACCAAGTAATATACAACCGAACATGAACTAAGCAGTATGTAAAAGGGAAAGAAACCATCTAGATTTGCATACGAAATCTGGTTTACGAGCTTTCTTAATTCGACCTTATTGCTAAATAGAGTAGTGTTCCCTGATGAAAACTTCAGAAGCAACTTCTTCCACAGCAACTAATTAATTCCACGCTGAGGCAAAAACCATGCTGAGTTTTTCTGAGTGAATCCACGATATTGTTTAGCATGGTAACGGCTACATAGAAACTTTATTTCCATGCTGAGGCAAAAACCAAAGGCTTGTCTTCCCAGCCAAAATGCAGCATCCCAGTCTCCTCTTTGACTAAGTATCTGTCGGGGTACGATTTTAATAATGCTCGTATGGATCCATTGACATTGCTGCTGAAGGGACATGAAAAAAAACCAGCCATCGTCATTCTTGCTCTCCACTTTCCAGCAACCTCATACCTTTTTAGATCGCATTGGAAGTTATTGTTAAGCGATGATTATAACACAAATAGGTAAAGAATGTGATAGCAACTTAGTTTTAGACCTACCTCTCTATGCGGTCCACGCCTTCACAAGCGACAATGTTAACAATGTCTCGAGCAAGACATTGTCTCTCAACATTCATTCTGTCTGTGTTATTCCTTGGAAGAGTTGCATCAAGTGAATCAAAAACTGCTGAATAATAATTGTAAACCTCAACAAACCTGTTAATTCACATGGAGCAAACATCAATAACAAACTGGGAGTTCAGGAAATATATGTCAACTTCGAAACAGTAAGAAAAGAGAGTATGCCTAATATAGAACTAATGGCATATACACAACTTGGTAACAGAAACAAATCATACAAAAAGTAAAACCAGCAAACTTTAGTAGATACCAATAAAATCAGAAAAACATAAAGTCAACAAGGTGAGAGTGAAACATATAATTACTGTTTAAACCTACAAGAAAGTTAACTCTATGAGAAACTGAATGTTCAGGCAATATATGGCCAATGTAACAAAGCATAAAACTCGAGAGTTCATAAGAACTAATGGCATAGTGAAAATGGAAAAAGAAACAATATGTGCACAATTAGCAAAACCAGCAAACTTAGGTAGATAGAGAATAAGATGAGATCATAAACGAGAATGTGAAGACATAGGGGAAGCAACCTCGGGAAAAATGGGGTTGTATTAGTATTCATATTCTGCTCAACAATTGTGACCAGCTCTGGTTTCAGTCCTTTCACCATTCGAAGAAGTTGATCTCTCTCGTTCACAGTTGAAACACTCTCATCAGGTATATGATGAAGATGAAAAGAAAAATTAACCACAAGAGACTCTCCAGGTCGGCAATCCAGCATTTCAGGTGTTACATCACCAGTCTTAGCAGCAACCACATGAAATTCAAATGGCACACCAAGCTCCTCTGCCAACTTCTCTAGGCGCTGACCAATAACTTGCAACCCTCCAACTGGCCGTTGGACTGATTCAGGGTCATCCACCCCTGAGACCCTTACATGTGGTGGTTTTCTTGGCCAGGTTGACAATGTTTGTATCAGGTTCATGTATTGGACTCCTTGGGTCAGGTCAAAGTCTATGATATGAACTTTTTCTTCATCACTAAATGCTTCCAAAATTATATGATTGGCTGCCATGTAACCAAATTTAAAGCATGGACAGATCTCAAATAGAATCTGCATTGCTGATAGCCGATCAGAAGTGGGGGGTTCTTTACAATTTAGAGCCTTATAAATTCCTTGTCCTGAAGAGGCTATTCTCGCTGCAAGAGCTTCCACCATATAGGCTGCAAGCCTTTGGGGAGGCTCCGCTTGAATTGAAACCATTTGACGAAGTTCAGTTATGATGGCTTGTGCTTCTTCTATGATGCCTTCAGAGATTGCATTACCACAGTCAAAAAGTAGCTGCTTAGGACTTCTTGGTTCTCTATTGCTGCAAGTACTGCTATTGCTAGAATCCGAAAATGACTCTTTTGGCGAGTTTGAAAGTAAGAGATTCTTGCTAGGCTCCGCCCAGTCACTTTCAACTCCCATGAACTCATCTGAATCCAACAATTCCTCATCATCGTATAGTAGCGCCTGCTCAAGTTCTTGAACCTTCAATCTGATTTCATCATCCCGTAGTCTATGTCATGTTCTATACTCAAGTTCTCTAAACTCTGATGAGAAATGTTTAAGCTTGATAAGGAATCAACATGGCGATCCTCAAAGTAAGGATTATAAGAATTGTCTGATATATTGGCCATTAATTTATACCGAGCTGAAGGAATTTGAAGATAGCGGCCTGGAATGGTGGATCCTGATATCTGAAGTGGATTAGCATGAACCATTTCTGGTGGTGAATCAGTGAGGTATTGCTTGGGACAAAAGTCAGAAGGATATAAGGCAGCTCCATAATGATAAATCTGCTCATCTGCACCTAATATGTGCATAGATAAAGCAGAAGTTTCGTTGCCACCTTTACAATTATAAAGACTAGATTCATCATAGGCAGTAGATGAATCTACTGATCTCATCATAGACATTATGTGTTACCCTAATATACTTGAAATGCTGAACCAAAGTTGCAGTTCACCAAGATGAGAGGTTTTGCAAGCTGATTGGCCAAGTCAGACCTAACTGCAACAAGTATCATAGTGCTGTGATCACAGAAGACAGTGTTAGAAAGATCGAAACATATATCATGTCATGCAATGACATGCATGGAACAATTTATACTATGAACTTCTGTTTCTTGTAAATGTTTCAAAATAGAAGCAAGCATAAATAACACCAACATCTTACAAGATTATGAATCAACATGAAACATGAAATAGCAATCATCTAGCTTCATTGTTTAAGTGACGCAAAGAACTAAAACACATGCTAGTGCTATACATCTTCCAATTGACCAATGAAAAGAGATATAACTAGTACTGCAAGTAAATAATTCGATGTAAATTGAAGCTTCTTCACAGGAAACTAATTTGTTAATAGGTGAATATCCTGTTAGATTTTTCGAAATTATTGGAGATCTATACCTAAAACAACTAAAAAAAAATAGCACGCATGTATGGGTGGAGCGGGTATCGGTTAAAAAAAATTGCTCAGCCCTACTTGCCCCCCCCTAGAACCCATCTTGAATATATAATTTTATTTATATTTTATTGCATTGTCATATGGCAGGGCAAGAAATAAGGAAGATTTTTTCTCCCCTTGGCTCACCCCACTCTATTGCCATCCCTAACCGAGTTTAAGTGCACTACTTCTACAAAACCCAAAATATTTTCTATAGAAGGGAACTAATCATGGGGTGGGAGTCCAGTTATACCATAAAATAAAATGACAGATCACATTGTGATCCCATTCTACACATGGTCAGTGTGATTGACATTATTATGAAAGCAATCAATAAGAAAAGTTACAATATTGACAAGTGCAAGAAAAGTACCAACATTACATCTTTTTCTAGTTAAAATTGTCTGATGAATCACAGCTATAAATGGACCATAAAGTAATAAGATTAACTTGAAGTCTCCAGCAACAATTCAATTTAAAGTAAACTTGAATACTCCAGCAGATCAATTGAAGTAGACCTGAATTCTCCAGTAGTTCAATTTGAAACTGTCTGAAGCATAAGACATGGTCACTGTACTAACCCACAATAATTATGAATAATTTTACCAACCGGGTTTAAAGCCCTATTGGTTGTACTGCTCGCGATTGAATAATTGCTAAGGATTTAAAAGTTGTTGCTCAAGGTTATTACATTTTGAATTCACCTTCACCCAAATTTGAATACTTAAGGGCTCTCATAGCTAGCTTTTTCAAACAAAAAGAAACCGCACTAACCAACAACACAGATTCGCCAATAATATACAACTCATTTAACTATGGTACAACAAGGGGATTGGTCTGTACTAATCCACAATAATGGACACATAATACAATTATTACAAATAGTGACAAGATGTCATGTGCTATACTCTTATCTGCATTACAGGAGATGGATAGTTTCATATACAAGGGTTACGTGTCTAGAGTATATGCAATAAGCAAACAACTAGAAGCTATAAATCAAAAAAATGCAATAAATGGTAAAACAAAAACTACAGAAAACACATGGCGAGTCATTTGGAAAAAAAAAATCAGATAGTCCTACAAAATCAGTAACTGAAAAAAAAAAATTGTAGGGAAGCCTTAGTCTATGTCGATGCATGTTGCAGAAGGCCAATGGAGAAGTTAATTGACTGGATATGATTAAGTCTTCTACAAACAAGGAAGACATGAAAACCCATTAGAAGTTTTTCCAGATGAAATCTTATTAGAAGCAAATGATTCACAACACATGTAACCTTTTATGCAGGTATCTATTGTTCACAATTAAGTAAAATCATAGTCCAGGAAATTCTAACTCTACCATCTGAAAAGAAAATACAAATAAATTAGTATCATGATTTTACTTCAGTTACAGGTTCAGTATTGTAAATATAATAAACTTCTATTCAGAACTTCATACCTCCACAAAAGTCTGAGAATCATGCTATACGGAATTATTGGGGACTTAAACATGATTCTTTGCCATCAGTCATTATTTTACAAGAAAAAAAAAATAATGAACCAAATAACAGTCAAACTTGGGGCGACCAAGCCGACCCCATAGAAGTTTCCCACCAACCGTCAGAGTAAATTGGGAAGTGCTCGCGGCAGGTAGTCCAGAAGCCCAACATCCCATGGTTGTGAGCCCCATTTGGAGGAAAAATTTCTGTAAAATGCACCGTTGCTGGGGATCAAACCATGGATGCCTGGGTGACAACTTGGCACCCTTCCGCTGCACCATAGCCCCAGGGGCAGCCATTATTTCACAAGGAAAGTTCAAATTTTGAACATGAGTTATGTTCAATCAATGAACATTATCCATTTGCCACCAAAAAGGATACACTGATCATGGGTAAATCTAGGCTGAAAACATGGCTTACTTGGAGAAATTGCAATAACTGCATCTGTTCAAAGGGCCACTCTTCATGGAAGCTATTATGAACCTAAGAACTGAAATGTAAATACCATATAATATCAGGGATCTACTTGTAATTTTATATTAATGAATAAACATGGCTTACTAGGGTAATGACCTATCAATTCCTGATTAATTGGTATTAGAACTACAACTGATATTCATTGCCAATTTCTCGTCCACGTGAGACCACCATAGACAAACACTATGTAAAGGTCATTTCTCTGATGCGAGCATCTGAGCTCCTCCTACCCACGTGAGACCTCCATGTGAACAACACTTATCTCCAATGAGCTTCCCCTCCACACAACAATCATCCCATGACCCACGCAAATCACACCCTCCTGCACTGCCTCCGGTCTCAACATCGATAATCAATTAAAAAGTGGTTGATGTTGAGGCAATCTATGGTCCGTGGGACCATGTGTTTAGATGTTTGGGCAAAAGGTTTAAGTTAGGTTCACCCTTGTTTTTGATATGTATATTTGAGTGTACAGGTTTTGCAGGATACACAAAGACTCGGGTTGATGGCTTCGGGTCCGGTGAAGAACGGTGCATCTGAGGGATCGTGGACAAGACATGAACGATGAGCTGAGGGATGAGAGTCAAAGCGAAGAAGGCTTGAAGGCAACAGGTCGAAACTGCAAGAAGAGTCAACTGAGTCGTGAGGGTCCGAGTATGAGTGAAGTGTACTCGGGATGGGAAACCCTAGGTTTAGGGTTGTACCAATCGACTGGTATGGGATCAGTCGACTAGTAGAGGTCACAGAAAATCAGTCGACTGATCTTCTGTGTAGTCGACTGGTGTCGGCTGGGAATTCGAACGTTGAGTTGTAACGTTCGGATTCAGCTGGATCAGTCGACTGGTAACAGCTAGTTCAGCGAGCTCTATTTAAGGGAGCTCGGTTTGGCTGACTAGGGTTGACGAAATTGGTCTTGGTTAAAGGTCAATTAGTAGTCTAAGTGCTCAGGAGTTGTTGCGAGATTGTGACGAGGTTTCTCCAACCACAAGAAACGAGCCGGAGGTTTTTCGGGGAGTCATCCACCGACGGATCGGGATCGTCCGCCTTACGGACTGCCGTAGAGTAGGAGTTTTATCTCCGAACCACATTAAACCGATTTGTCTTCTTGTTTGTGTTAGTTTAGTTTAATTGTTATTCCGCTTGTGCACTAACACATGTAAAAAGAAGAGAACCACGAATTGAGTGGGTGATCGGCTATTCACCCCCTCTAGCCGTACGATCCATTTCTAACAAGTGGTATCAGAGCGAAGGTTCGTTCTTGTTAGACTAACCACCAAAGGAGCAAAGCACCAGAGGAAAATGGAGTTTGGAGAAAGATTGGGGGACGACATCACCATTCCACCTCCATATGGTCGCAAAAGTTTTGATTATTGGAGGTTGCAAGTGAAGACATGGATCGACATGGATTGGGACATGATGATCGCACTCGAAGAACCATTCGATGCCCCAAAAGACAAGCATGGGAAGAAGTTCCGATCGCGCTATTGGACCAAGGAGCAACAATCACAATCAAAGACAAACGAGAAGGTAATCTCAATTTTACTTAATGTTTTGCCTAATGACGTAATTAATAGTGTAGGTGAATACAAAAATGCTCATGAGCTATAGAGCAAGGTGATAGCTCTTCATGAGAAGTCTACACAAGAAGAAGAGCCCAAGGAGATGAGTTTAATGGTCCAAGAGAAGAAGAATGACCAATCGGATGAGGAGATGAGCTCAACATCCGAGGAGGAGAAAAAAGATGAGGAATCATCCACATCATCCAAGGTTGAAAAGGAAGCCAAGACAAATGAAGAAAAGATTTTGGAAGTCAACCTTGCAAATACCTCCATCAAAGCAAAATCAAAAGACTACATCATTTTCTTTGGGTGCAATGAGAAGGGACACTACAAGGACAAGTGTCCATTGGGTAAGGAGGTAAACCCTAAACCCATTTCATTTCCTTTGAAAACCTATGTGGGTTGTAGGGAAAAGAAGGAGAAGAAACATATTAGATGCTTCACGTGTGGTGAGCAAGGATACTACCACACGAAGTGCCCAAGGAGTGGAGAACTCAAGAAAATGACGCACCTGAAGAAGTGGGAGAAGAAGAAAAAGTGCTTGCATCAAGGGGGAGCTACAAGGGTAAGGGAGGTAATCCCTAATTTAAAAAATAATTCAAATTCCTCTATGCGTGCTAAGAATAATTTTTCTTATACTCCCATGCAAAACTTTGGTTTTAAATATCATGATAGGAATAGGGTAAATGCATATCAAAACCCTAGGAAATTATGTCATGATAAACCTAGAACCACTAGACATAAGGACCAAGACATTAATCCCAAGAAGGGGAGACATATGCCTAGACAATTGGGTAGGTCCAAGAATGTCCAAGGTGGGCATATCAATTCTAGGTTTAAGAACCTAGAAAGGGAAAATCAAGCTTTGAGGGCAAAGCTTGAGAAATTGAAAAAAACCCTAGATAGATTCACTATTAGATCTAGGGGTTTAGATAAATTATTGGGGAGCCAAAAACCCAACAATGATAGATCAGGTTTGGTATACCAGTCTAGGTTCTTCAATGCTAAGAACAAGTCTTATGCTAGAGTTACATATGACTATAGCAAGGAAAAACCCAAAAATGACAAGGGAGTGTCATTTAAGAGCAAGAAGACCTTAACCAAGGACAAGGTGTCCAAGGTTAAGAAAATTAAGTTTATAGGCCAAAAATCACCAGAGGTACACTGGTATGACCTAGTGATTGTGGATGAGTCACCTAGGGAGGTGACTATGGCTAAGAACTCAAGGGGGAGCTCAAAGAGCCAAATTGGAACCTATCATCAATGGATCTTCGGAAGATATCTCTTAGAGGTCTAAATGGACCATGGAATGTGCCAAAGGGTTTGGAGACTGATTTGAGTCTCAATCCTTAGGTTTTGGCACATGTGGTTTGAGTTTCATGCAAAAAAATATAACATTGGGGTCATATTGCATGAAAATTTGATTGTTGATGTATAGATGTCATATAAACCAATCCTAGAGATGCATTGTGAGTTGGTATGCGCAGATACATCAAGAGAAAGTCAAAACTAGGACTTTAGGTCAAGGTTCATTTGAACCATTTAGCTAGTTTTGGATTTTGTGTCAATCTTGGGATTGGTGATAGATACACTTTTGAATGTATTTTTTCCAAGTAGACATGGGTACCACAAATTTCTCCACAAAATTTGAGAATTTTTGGAGATTTGTGAAATAGTTATGCATTTCTGAAATTGGATTCAGAAATGCTAAAAGACTGATTTCTGAGTATCAGTCGACTGGTTCAGGGGACAGTTGACTGATAATTCTGTGAGTTGCTTTTCAATAGGGATCAGTCGACTAGTAACTGTCTCGTCGACTGATACGCGCTGAAATTATTTTCAGCAAAGTCGAAAAGAGTCATAATGATGTCAAACATGTGTATAATCTTATGGGAGATTATTACACAAAGTTTATGATCATTAGGGGGTAAAGAATCCAATGATTGGGATATTGTTGGAGTTCTTTTTGATGTGTGGCAAAGGGAGAGAAGTGTTAGGTTTAAGTGGGAAACCAAACATGACTTTACAAGAAATCCTAGCTCAAGGGGGACCTTAGGTGAAGGGGGAGCATTGTTGCTCATGTATTGGCAAAGGGGGAGCCATGTGATAGGTTCTTTAAAAGTCCGTGGTAAATCCATTTGTAGGGAGAGCCTTGGAGAGGTTCTTAAAAAGTTCGTTGGTAAAATCCTAACCCATTGGGGAGTTTAGGTGTTGGGGATGCTTTATGATAGGATCCATGCAAGTTTGCATATGCATTGGCGGTATAAAGCCAAGGTGTAGCCTTGGTGATGTAAGTCCAAATGTTGATTAATATTTGTTTTTGCTATTTGTTTTTCCTAACTTTTCAAGCATCAAAACGGGGGAGACTATTGAGGCAATCTATAGTCCGTGGGACCATGTGTTTTAATATTTGAGCAAAGGATTTAAGCTAGGTTCACCCTTATGTTTGATATGTGTATTTGAGTGTGTAGGTTCTGCAGGATACATATAGACTCAACTTGATGGCTTCGGGCCCGGTGAAGGATGGTGCATCCAAGAGACTGTGGGCAAGGCAGGAACGATGAGCCGAGGGACGAGAGCCAAAGCGAAGAAGGCTTGAAGGCAACAGGTTGAGGCTGCAAGAAGAGTCAAGTGAATCGTGAGGGTCCAAGTGCGAGTGAAGTGTACTCAGGATGGGAAACCCTAGGTTTAGGGTTGTACCAGTCGACTGATATGGGATCAGTCAACTGGTAGAGGTCACAGAAAGATCAGTCGACTGATCTTCTGTGCAGTCGACTAGTGTCGGCTGGGAATTCGAACGTTAGGCTGGAACGTTCGGATTCGGCTAGATCAGTCAACTGGTGTTGGAACCAGTCGACTGGTAACGGTTAGTTCAGCCACGAGCTCTATTTAAGAGAGTTCGGTTTGGCTAGCTAGGGTTGACGAAATTGATCTTGGTTAAAGGTCAATTAGTAGTCTAACTGCTCAGGAGTTGTTGCAAGGTTTCTCCACCCACAAGGAGCGACACGAGCTAGCCGGAGATTTTCCGGGGAGTCATCCACCAACGGATCGGAGTGAAGAGGTGGAGTATATGTCTAAGGCTCTAACAGTAAGTCAGCCTATTTGGAGCAAAGGGCTAATGACCGAGCTAGGACATACTCCGATAAAGCCCATGAAGATATTATACTTTGACAATTAAGTTGTCATGCACATAGCCTCTATTATAGTGTTTCATGAAATGACAAAAGGCATAAAGATTGATTCTCATTTCACGAAGAGAAAATGCAATCTAATGAAATTGTCATATCATTTGTAACTCTAATATCAGCTAGAATATTTACTAATCAAATATCTTAAGTGGTACTTATTAAATGTGTAGTATGCTGAATTCTTATAATTTTTGTGAAGCAACTTGGAGAGAAGTGTTATGAACACAAGGATCTGAATGTCAATACTATAGAACATTAAAGACCTACGTATAATTTTATATTGATGAGTAATAACATCGATGGAGGGAATTGAGGCAATTATTCCCTACAATTTTCTCAATATTCATAATAGGAGCCAAATGATAGCTGTGGAAAACAATCCTGTACGTGCTTTCTAAAGTAAAAGACAAATTCAGCAGTAAAGAGCAAAATACAGAAGAATTCACATCAATGGATCCTCGAAATTATATTTGTGGCATCAAGGGTTCTCAAATTCTTGTACTTATCATGTACAGTTTTGTAATTTTTAAAGAGTAAATCGAAATAATTCTGAATCATTAGGTTTAGTTAAAAAATGTTTGGTTAAAAACTTAAAATAGATTCCTTCTATATTTGAAAGTGCTTGCACTATTAATATGGCTTGATGATCAAGAATCACAAAAGAATATAGGTTCATCCCCCACCATGAACAAAAACATACAAAAGATTTTATTTGCCATTTCATTAAATTTGAAATGAAATGGACGCACGGGCAGTTCACCAATGATTGCTTTTCATAATAGAGGAGTCATCGTTGACTCCACCCTCACCATCAACTTTAAGTTTCAACAGCAGCAATGTGATTGAAGAGAGGAAAAAGGAAGATGAGAATGACGCAATGTGAACAGAGGAAGAAGAATCATAAATTCTATGATTCAACACCTATAGTGGCATCTAATGTCTTTCCTAAAACCCACAAACAAAAAATAAAGCCAAACATGTACATTTTTCAAGTTCCAATACTTTCAAAATAAACGCTAAATACCAATTCAGTGATCATTCTACTAAATAATCATTAATCATTATATATCCAGCTATTTGTATGAATATGGCCTAAGCTTCTAAAAAGAAGTTAAATATCTAAACAACACTTGATAAATGTCATCATGAATGAGGCTCCTCTTGAATATCCATTAAGAACATTCTCATACAAGAAAACATTCGCATTAGAAGGAGAAGAGTAATACACATAACAAATCACAAACTATTGAAAATATCACAAATCAATTTCCTAATATATTTTCTTTGAGTTTCTATCTGATACAAGATAAAGAATTTCATGACTAATTTAAGTGAATAAAGTGAAGGATAGTGAGCCAAAGAAAAAATTAGGCATAGTCCTGATAGATATCAAAATGAGGAAAAAAAAAAAGATTAAGATGGCATGGGAAAAATTCAATAGTGAGCAAAACCGATCAATCTGAGATGAGCATAGAGGCGTAAGTGGAGATCATAAGAACTCTACCGAAAATAATTAAGATGTATAAACAATCCAGGAATTAATAGCAATATGACCTTAAACAGAGTTCATTTTTAGGATAAAATTCATGTTTTTGACCCCACGTAGTTTCCACTCACAGCTTCTTGTGAAACAGGAAAATGAGAAAAAAAAATATCTTTTTATCATCTTCAAGATCATCCAACATGGGCACGACAACAATTTCTCATGTTTTCGTGAAAACAATAGAAGCTAACAACAAAAATTAAAATATATCCGCTCACAGCTTCTTGTGACACAGGAAAGTAAGAAAAGCGAACTTTTTATTATCACTCAAGTATTATCGACAACAATTTCTCATAATTTCATGAAAACAATAGAAACTAACAACAAAAATTAAAAATATATTACAACCCTAACAGGTAGAAGCTAATCAACCCCTGGAATCCTTATGCAGCAGTAGTTGTTATGCAAAGGAAACAAATTAACTACTCGAAAAGATGATAATTCGAGTTCTACAGTGTAAATCAGAAACTCCGACCAAGACACTGTTTAAACTGAATCACTGAGTAATCAATACCAAAGTTGTTTTACGGTTCAGAAGGTCAGAGATTACCATATGCAAATATTCGGAGAAAGAGAGAGGGATTCAACTTTCTATAGGAAACACTAACCAATTAAACCAAGAAGAAGCTCGATTGCTCGTTCTAGGTATTACCTGCTCCTTGATCTGGAGATATAATCACAACCGAGTCATGATCAAGCAAGGTAACAGTCGATCAAAGATATCCAGGGCTGCCGGCCGGTTATGGCTTTCCGTCCGAGGAACAAAGATCAAAATCACACGGCAAAAGTCCGAAAATGGTGGGAAAAGAGACCGCGCTAAGTCAGCGGTGCGGCGGCGGGGGCACCCGATCGAAGAATAGTTCAGAGATGACCAACAACGACCGCGGAGAACCGAAGCAAAGGCAAAAGGAAAGCCAAGACGCGCGCGATCCTTCTCCGGGAGTAAACACAGAATCGACAGCTTCCGAATGGGCGGAGTTTCTATACTGCAAAATCACACGCGACCATTTTACGCAGAATTGCGGTCCGTTCACGAGACTCACGACCCAACTCCGGAGCGAGTGAACAGCGCGTACGTTTTCAATGCGTGAACTTAACGGTTGAGAATGAGCGAAGCAATTCGGGCTGACGTCCATTAAAGCGAAACCCGATACAAATTTCTGCCAATTTGACTCACCCGTAGGTCTACCTGCATCATGATAGGGTAACTAGTTACGTAAGTGTGGGACCTCTGAGGCACGTAGTCTAACTGAGTCGGGTCACCCGTTAATTATTTACTTATTGTAACATGTAGCAGTTATATACCAAACGACTTATATCATTCCGGGCGTTACAGAAGCAGAAACCCGGCAATTTACCGGCACATTGAAATCATTTCGGTTTTGACTTCGCCAATCCCACCAAATTTTGCACCGAACGCTGTCAGCGTGCTTTCCGACCTTTT
Source organism: Boesenbergia rotunda (assembly GCA_024364735.1). Classification (NCBI taxonomy): domain Eukaryota; kingdom Viridiplantae; phylum Streptophyta; class Magnoliopsida; order Zingiberales; family Zingiberaceae; genus Boesenbergia; species Boesenbergia rotunda. Next base: position 99,372 of record JAGFNQ010000792.1, on the reverse strand, counting down.
CCAAGTGGGGCCCTCCCGGGTATTAGATGGAACGGTAAGTTTGGGATTAAATTGCTCCGCACCCGGTCAAGATTCCTTTCACATTGTCATCAATTCAAATGATTGGAATTACGAAAATGTGGAGCTCCATTTTCATAACAAGTATTAATATTGAAAAAATAATAGAAATATTTTGAAAAAATAGAAATTTGAAAATATAAAATAATTTAGAAATCATTTAGGGTCTGAAAAGGTTTATTTTGATGGTAAAATCTTTGTATAAATTAATTTGTAGTGTAAAAATATAAATATTTTAATTCATTTTAAACATGGTTAAGGATAATATTTGAAAGATAATTAAATTAATGCATAATTATTATAATATAAATACACATTTCAATGATGATGATATGACTACCACACCAGAGAAAGAGAGAGATTGAAAGTTAAGTGCCTATTTATAACATAAATACGGATTTTAATACATTATTTGTTTGTTGACGTTTGAATATTTAGAGTGTGTTTAATATTTACGTGAGTATAAGTGAAAGCCTAACACGGGCGGAGCTATATACATGGCTACCCGGGTTGTAGCCCGGGTAGCCAATGGCAGTGGAAAGGAAATTAAAGGCAGTGGAAAGGAAATTTTCTATTGAGAGGAAAAAAATGTGAGAAAATAAAGGAGGCTAGCCCGGGTTAACGACGATCTCAACGTCGAAGACTAGCCCGGGTTGATGATGTCGGTGTCGCTCATAGCCCATAGTTTGGGATCAGCCCGAGTAGATCATTCAGGCTGGCTCCGCCATTGAAGCCTAAGTACCTATAGAAGTTCAATTTGGAGTCAAAATAGATAAAAGTCATCAAGATGTGTTTAAATATTACTCTCTCAAAATGATAACACATAGGCCATCAAGAGATGCCTTTTAGAGATGAATGCGAGCAAAGATAAGTCGTAAAATTATATTCTTAAGAAGATTGCAAGCAAAACATGTTTATATATTTAGGTTTAAAGATAAATATAAGACATATTGAAAGGTTCAAATTTAAATGAACAAGACAAAGCCTAAGAACCTATCTAAAATCTTGAAAGTTAGATAAAATTGCAAATAAAAGTCATCTAGACGTGTCTCTATATATATATATATATATAGAAAAATAAAAAAACCGCCATTAGAGAAGTCAAAGCTAGATGCCGGCAAAAGGTCAAGTCAATCCAATAAGAGATCAAACCATGTTAGGTCGGATAGCAATGTAAATACCTATGCAAGTAGTAAGGCTGGCATAGGGTCAAATTTGAAGGTAGAAGCTCGCCCGATCAATATATCTAGTAAGGGCTCATATTTTCAATCCACTAGCGTTTTATTAGAGTAAAAAATTAATAATATTGATCTTAGATGCTGTTGATGAAATACTCAAAGTCAATACAAGAATGGAATGAGATTTGTCTTTCATAAAATATAAATAAGATGATTGAAATAGAAAGAGCGTCAAATATTTTATGTGATTATAAAGTATTTGAATGTTAAACTATGACACGAGCACATAAGTAGAATATGAGAGTTTGTAGAGATGAAAATGTTAAAAAAAATGATGAACCAGACAGTAGACAAATTGAACCTGGGGTGACCCGCCCGGCCCCACGGAAGTTTGAGATGAAAATGTTAAAGTAAATATATAGAGTTGCATTTATTAAGGCTGAAAAATATGTTTAAGATAGTTCAAACATATATATATTTAATTAGACGGCTAATAAATACTCCGGTTAAGTAAAATGAAAATATATCAAATACATATATTAAATGAGGAAATTTTTTTTAAAAAACTTGATAATAATAATAAAATAAGATAAAATTTATTTAAATATAAATAATAATATTATAGAGGATAGATTCTAAAGGCAAGATTTATATAGTCGATCTCATTTAATAGGATAAAATTTAATTGGTTGTTAGTAATGCTCTAAGTCAATAACAACAGGTCCTTTAGCTGGAGAGATTTATTCAAAACTAGAGACTTCACTGCCATTAGCACTGACAGATACAAGCAACCATGAACTTAAAATATGTGATTTCAAGGTGCACGATGAGGACGTGGGAATGGACCTGTCAACTAAAGCTTGATGTTGAAGTTCAAAGATTGAAAGAGCAAGCGTATGATCTTAATCTAAACAGTGGAGCCCCAAGAAAACTAATTTGTTATTATTATTTTTATTTATTAAAATATAATGACATTGATTTCAATTCTACACTTGTAAATTATAATATCATCTTGGATTGTACACTTGTAAAGTAGGTACACTGGAAAGTGATATAATGATGTCAAGAAAAGAAAAAGAAGGGAGTAGGCTATGGAAGAAAGTCACGTTAATTAGTTGACATAAAGGCTCATCGTGAATGAGGACAATAACAGTCTTTAGCATGTATCCCAAAGTTACCTCCCTTCTAGAGGTAAGAGTACCCAAGAAAACACTTTTGATAGACTTGGGAGATAACTTGTTATAACTGGCTCGGAGATAAGTGACGAACAAAACATGTGCAAACCAAAATATCTTGGTGGGATATAGTACATAGCCACACGTAAAGAGATAATAGTACAAGCAATTTGTCGTTGTACAGTGGAGAACGACGTGCAATTGATAAGATAATAAATAGTAAAAAGAGTATCAATCCAAAAGATAAAAGAAATATGTAAGTGCAATAGGAGCGTTCAAGCAATCTCAACTTGGTGCCTATTTTCAATGATTTTGTTAAAGGGTATGTGGACATAAACGACACCCGAATAGTCATGACCTAAGAGGTACGAGAAAGACAAGTAAACTTGTTTAATATGATGGTAGCAATAATGCAAGGAGCTGTGATTAGTAGGGAAGAGGAACTTGTCGTCTTGCATCAAAGAAGACTTCGTATTGCAGGAGTTGTTCTATTGATGGATCAACTATAGCAACTAGCAAGGCCCTTAGCGTGCGAGGTGGCCCTTCGCCTCAATTAAGAATCATTTCATTACTGATGCGGCAATTTCCTACGGTCTTCACATGTCCCATAGGTCAAGATTCATGTTGACCAAAAGATGACACGATATAGCTCAGATGAGATTCTGGTCCGATCAGACCAACTTGAATGACAACAAACTCCCTCTCAGCCCCCAGGTCCCAAACTCCCTTAGTCTCAGCTCTGTTCTCGTCATCTATCATGGCTCAGTCCCAGGTCTCGACACTATCTCTCAGTCCTAGCATACATACTCTTTCAATCTTGCTGACATACTGTCATACCCCTAGGACCCATGCTTGCTCGAAAAACGGGCAACATCCTCCCATATAAGGTTGACAATCTGAAATATTTATATAACATCTCGCACAAATAACATATATAGCTCAACCAGCACGGCTAGCAACACAATCATAATGTAAACTCCACAGCTACGCAGTATAAAAATAAATAAGAAAAGGAATTACATATCCCAATTAAAACTCAAAATCCAACGACAAACGTACCCAGTCCATAAAACACAACTCCACTCAATAACTAAACATAAGTCTTCCGAAATCATAAACATCAGTCTAATAAAGAAATGTGAAGATAAAGTAAATGCGGCAAACACCAAAATGCTCGATCCCATGGGACTTACAACTGAATTCTCTCCTAGATCCAAATAATGCATCTATCGACTACCTGAAACAGAATTAGATACAAGGGGTGATAAGTCCGGGCGGACTCTACAGGTGATTAGATAGATAAACGTATGACATATAACAAGATACAACAAGCAGGTAGAAGTAACAATATACCATCTCCGAATAGAATATATATAAATGTACAAAACTGAATGCAAGTACAATAATAAATCATACATGTATGTCAATCAAATACAACAATTATAACTCATATAAATGCAACAACCATAAGAAAATGCAAGATGCAATAACTGCACATGATGTAATGACATGTGTTACCCCTAACGTCAGTCAAGCCGCTATCATATCATATCTGTGAGGCCGAGTAGATAAGGTTGTGATAACAGTACGCACTCCAACAACTACCACTATTATAAGTGGTTAAGTGGACAAGATATTGGGGAGCCAACTACTCCAAAACCACAGGAAAATGAGGAGCTACTAACAACTCCGTTATCCCTTGTAACCAACGGAGAGGGTGCAACTGCTTGCCTACAACTCCAACATCCACTATCCATGAGTGGTCTAGTGTGGCATAACAGGACGGCTGCTTGCACTCTAACAACTACCACTAGCTACCACTGAGTGGTTGAGTGAGCAGAAAACTATATGACTGACGACGAGCTTAACCATAAGAGAGCTGATATTCGCCAGCATGCAATTATGCAGATATGGTGTATGTTACTAATATGCACAATCAACCATATCACAACCATGCAACAGTGTGATAAATAAATACTAGAATAAATAAATATACACTAATCAACTAGGTAGGGGATATCTAATGTCAACCAAATCCTAATTATGTTTAATGATCATTTCTAAGTACTCGACATATAAGTGGTACTTTACAATCAGGAAATCAACAGGTGAGAAATAACCTACTTGGATATAAAACAAGTCATGCATTTAAGTTCAATAAACTACATATATAAAGAATAAGTACCCGCCTTAAATGTAAAACGTAGCCAAGTAAATTTCACGTCCAAGTGCTCGTATCAACTGAGAGTCCTATATTATGGACAAAGTTTAGCTATTTATAAAATTAATAAAAATAGCTAAATTAACTACTAGTATAATTAAACCTAACCCTAATTCAACATCTGTTTAATTAAATCTTTAGTTAATTTATTCACTAACCCACATTAATAAATCTCTTATCAAATGATGTATTAATCAATTTAATCAATTTGTTAATCTTGATTAAATTCCGTCCCACCATCTTTAACTCACACTTACACATGGAGTTACTTCCCAATTAGATTAAGCATCAATTATTAAACAACCTTCATATGATCAATCAATCAACATATTAATTCCCTCTAGCCCAACCAAATCTGTACCAACCTCCAATTACATAATTAATCCTCCATTTAATTAAAGTATTAACCGTAAGCTAATCAAAAAGTACCAAACCAAAATCAGCCATATGATGTTATGGTACCCACAATACCAAACTGAAACCAAACCCTATAGCAAATACAATAGCCCCAAATAACTTTAAAAAATAGGGCACAAACAATTGGAAGCTCACGACAGTGCAATAAAAACTCAGCTAAACTAGCTACAAACAAGGTCTATTAGATCGAGATGGATCGACAAGAGGGGGTGAATTACCGCTGCAAAATAAAACAGATCTTTTGTGCGACTCACAAAAAATTCAATTTAGTTGAAACAATAAAATAAACATAAACCTAAACTAATTAAACTAGTAAAAGGCTAAGACACAGAAATTTACTTGGTTGCAACCTAGGTGGTTGCTAATCCAAGATGGTTGAAGCTCACTATCAAAATCTCCTTCTGGCGGAGAAGCCTTTTACAAACTTTGCAGCACGGGAAGCTAGAAAATAAGAAAGAATTTGTTTCAGTTAATTGATGGTTTGAAACTGAGCTCTGGGGGCCTATTTATAGCCCCAGTTGATTCTATCCATTTGCTGACGTGGCACTATAGGGGGCACCCGAGTGATTTTAGGCGTCTAACACGTAGCTTGTGCATTATCCGGTATACAATGGTCGCAAACGGCTAGCTGGGTGGATAGAATAGTCTCTCGGGCGCCTGTATGCATAGGGGCGCCCGAGTCAGGTTTGGTCAGCAGCTTACTGATCAATCTCCAGCAGATCTTCTTGGTAATTTCTGGCCGACCAGAGTTAGGCTCACCTTAACCTGACTCCGGCCTTTCGCCTCTTGAGTGTCCTTTCTTCCGACTTCTCGTCCCTCGAACGTCGTGCACATCCTTCTCGCTCCACCGGCGTACTCTTCCGCAGCTTCTGCGTCCCTCGGATGCACTGAGTCCATCGGCTCACTTCCCCGTGCAATCCTTCTCATCCACTGCGTCTTACACTCGACTTCCTCCGCTCCTAAGTTCCTGCACACTTAGACAGAGGGATTAAAATCACAACAGGACATAACCTAACTTGGTTGAATATATCAAAACCAATCGGGGCACCAACAAGGTCAACTTCTAAACTCAATCCTAACCCTTGAGTTGAAACGACACCTAAACATCAATACACTACAAGAGATCCAACACCACTTCACAACAACTTACAAGTAGTGCATTAACAGGCTCAATTAAATCTCATCCAATCAGTTCACGACACAAGTTTTCAACCCCCCAAATCAACTCACGACAACAAGTATCAAACATAATTTCAAACCCGCTGCCAATTCCAAACATAGCTACAGTTACAATCCAAAACAAAATTGCTACACTCACGGCAAAGAGATATTAAGAGGTCCAATGTAAGAAACATCAAAACACCGGCTACAACCCAGAACAGCAAAGGAAACCAAATCCAAAACATAGATTCTACCTTTCACAACTTATCCTTTATCATAAACCAAAGCTAATCAACTCCAAGCCGACAACATCCAAAAATCACAACCAAGGCATAACCCTTACCTGAAATTGTCGTCGGCCGAGAATTCCCCAACTCCAATCTGGCGCAACTAACTCCCACGAACAAAATCAGTAACCCTAGAGAGGCTTGACGTCTGGCGGTGGATCGGCATCACGTGGAGAGGAAGGATCACGAAGAGGTTGCAACTTAGGGCACTGGTTGTGGTGTTGGCTCGGATCAAGGGAGGAGGAGAAGAAATCGACGCTCTGGCGAAGACGAACAGCGTCGTCGTCGGCTTGCTCGCACGAGGACGGGAACCGCACAACTGCGGTTGGCGACGACTGCAACGTTGTTTCGAAGCCATGAGGGGAAAAAGGAAAGGATATAAGAGGGAAGGCATTTTTCAAAAAAGCCCTCCTACTAAAGCTTATTCTAACCACACCCTTAATTTTTTAAGGGGTTTTCGCATTTAAGCCCTAGATTTTTTGGTATTTAACACGTACTCCCTATCTCAGCGAAAGATTTTCTCTCATTCTCATCGACTAACTCTCTCAGTCTAGGCAACAGACTCCCTCTCAGTCTCAATGACAGACTCCATCTGATCAATCTCAGTGATAAACGCTCTCTCAGTCACCATTGCAATTGTTGACATCATCTCCGTCCTAGCTCCAATCGCTGATACCCTCTCTCAACATTGGATCCCAACATCTCCTCAGCCTCAATCTCAACCCCTTACTTTGTATATTCTCAAGGTCACTTCACATCTACACCACCCTTTTTCAATCTCAATATAGGCCTATGTCCCACACGAGTTCACTGACAATAACTACGAATATTCCATAACACATGGCATCCTAAGAATGCGAAAGCAGTTACGAGGTTATCAGATTTGATTTTGGAGAAACTGTATTGACATATGTCGGTGGATAAATAGGGAGGCAACCAATGGCTATTGGATCTAGTTTCCTCGTCAGCCCCTACAATGATGATATTTCGGTCGACGTCGAGATGCTCTTCGAAAAAATTATATAGACACCACGGAGATAATAATATGGGATTCTAGATTCAAAAGTCTCCATTAAGTTCTCTCTTTCTAGCTCCTCTATCTTCTCAGTTGTGTATATTATCTCAAGCAAATCCTAACTTGAGTGTAAAAGTCACTCCGGGATCTATTCCCAGACTAGTCTAACCCTCTTGTGGAGTGTATTTCAGGTCTTCTTCATCGCTTTCGCCCCCAACCTTCGTAGAACGTGTGAGTCGGATCATTTGTTAACTAGTGGATTAACCACCCACGCTATTTAGCCAGAATAAATTAGCATTGTCTAAGGGAACTCTAAACCAAGACACTATAATGATTAAAACCAGAAGGATGACTGACAACACAAATTCCATAGGAGAAAGAAGCCGTGGTAGAGCATATTATATTTGAGAGATGTCTTAAGGCAATCGCCTTATGGTATGTAAAATTTATTGGATAAATAAAGTTCACTATTTGAGTGTACATTCTCTATGTGTATAATTGAATCTTAAACTCATTTACTGAACGTACAAATACTCCTTGGTCTAACCAAGTAGTTGTTCCTTACTGGCTAGAGACATTAGGATGTTGAGAGTTAAACATGGATGCTAGTTATGATAATTAATTCATTAGAGTGACCTGACATGAGACTTCATATGATTCAATACATATATATAGATATGTCAATAAAGATCTCATTACAGCTTAAGTGTGAGTTTCCATCGACTTGAAGTATTCAAGTCATCTTGGTCATCGAGGCATAAACTTTGATATCTAAAGCAAGCATCTTTTTGAAAGTGTGGACCCAAAATAATTGGGTATAAGTCAAAGTGTAAGAAAGTGTTTAGATATATCACAGAGGATTCATCACTCTTTACAAAAGGAGGCATATACCTTGTCACACCCCTAGAGCTCATGCTTGTTCAAAAAATGAGCAGCATCTTCCCTGTACAACGGACAATCTGAAATATTTATACTACAATCTCACATAATATATGGCTCAGCCAACACGGCTGACAACATAAATATAATATAAACTCCACAATCATGCAATATAAAATATAGTAATAAAAGGAATCTCATATCCCAATTAAAAACTCAAATCCAATGACAAATGATATAAGCCCATATATACATTAACATAACACCACTCATTAATAAAATATAAGTCTACTAAACTAATAAATACCACTCTAATAAAGAAAATGTGAAAATAAAGACAATGCAAAAAAAACTCCAAAATACTCGACACCATAGGATTGGCAATCTGGATTCTCTCCTGGATCCAAGTAATGCATCTACCGACTACCTGAAATAGAATTAGATGCAAGAGGTGGTGAGTGTGGGTGGACTCTGCGAGTAATCAGAATAGAAAATGCATGGCATATAAAAAGATACAACAAGCAGGTAGAAGTAACAGTATACAGTCTCCGAAACAGAATAACATATATGAGTGTGCAAAACTGAGTGAAAGTGCCACAATAAATCATACATATATTGTTGGAACTTGGATGGCTAGAGAGGGGGGGTGAATGTAGCCAGACACACACTTCTTTCACTTTTAGGGATTTCTGCACTTCAAGGTTAGTAGCAGCGGAAGACGAATACAAAATAGAGTATTGCAGAAATTAAACCCTAAGCTAAGCACAAACAAGATCGCTAACAAGGAGGGTTTACAAGGTTCGGGGATAACTTTCCCCTACTCCTTAGCGTGCCCATGAGGTGGGCGATCCCTTGATCGTCGACAGATCAAGCCCCGGAAATCCGGATATCAAATGTAACCTCCTTCTCGGTGGAGTAACCTCTCCACAGCGGGTTCAAACGAATAATGGAAATAACCACAAGAACCACAAGAGAAGCTTACATAGCACTTTGGACAGTAAGAACACAAGTGAACTCCTCACCGAGCTCCACTCAGCACAGATCTCACGCAAGAACTCCCTCTTCGTGTCTTCTTGCTGATGGACTCGCCAAGCTCCTTGTTTCTTCTTCCAAGCGCTCAAGTATGTAGTAGCTTCAAAGGATGCTCAAGTTTGCAGAAGCTTCAAGATGCAGGATCAGAGTTGTCGCCCAAGAAGCTCAAGAGTTGTAGCAAGAACAGAAGAGATCCCTTACTCTCTTCTTCCCTGCCACCACTTAACCTGCTACCATCGCCAGCATCGCCAGGTCACAGCCACCTCTCTGCAGCTCCCAGCTGCTCGCCTGCAACTACTCACCCACCACTGAGCTCGCTTGGATTCCCTGAGCTTCCCTCAGACGAGCTCCAGTCAGCAGCTCCAGCAGCGCCAGCATCCGTTGCAACCTGAGATGGAAACCTGCCCAAAATGACGTAGCAAAAGCCTCAGTTTGACTCCCTTGAAGTAAACCAGAGTTACCTGCACACTTAGCAGCTCATTAGCTAAGCAAATCGACAGAGTATCAACAATCAGTAGTTAGGAGCAGAAATCAGTAGCGAATCAGCAGAGAAACAGACGAAATTAGAGCTCTGACAGCGTTTTTGAATTAAAGCTGCCAGCTACTGATCGGTCACCGGACCGATCAGAGTGACTCCTGATCGGTCACCAGACCGATCAGGCTGGGTTCAGACTGATCAGGCTCCATCCTGATCGGTCCCCAACGTGTAATCTGAAATCGCGACTTCTCCGGGATCGATCACTAGACCGTTCCCAAGTCATGGATCGGTCACCAGACCGATCCACCCCTTTGCAGGGTGATTTCCCAGCTTCGTAGTCCAAACCTCCTGATCGGTCACCAGACCGATCAGGAGCCGCACAGAATATTTTCCAAACTCACTATATGCTCCCTGATCGGTCACCAGATCGATCAGGAGCCGATCAGTAGGTTTGCCAAAGTCACCGTATGTTCCCTGATCGGTCACCAGACCGATCAGACATCGCTGGATCAGTCACCAGACCGATCCACGAGGGAACTCTGTGCCAACTTCCTTGATTGGTCACCAGACCGATCCAGGCAAGGCCAAACCCACTCTAAGTCAAGAGAACTGGCTCCCAGCCTCCCCTGACTCGTGCTCAATCCCTCGGACCAAGACTCCGTGCCCAATTTCACTCACCGAGACTTCAACCAAGCCCTCTAAGCCAGGATTTCATCCAACCTAGCTCTCCAAGCTAGGACCTGGCTTCACTCACTAGGATTCCAACCAACCTAGCTTCCTAAGCTAGGACCTGGCTTCACTCACCAGGATTTCAACCTAGCTTCACTCACTAGGATTTCCAAGCACCTGGCTTCACTCACCAGGATCCTGCTTCACTCACCAGGATTTCAACCTAGCTTCGCTCACTAGGATTTCCAAACACATGGCTTCACTCACCAGGACCCGGCTTCACTCACCAGGATTTCAACCTAGCTTCACTCACTAGGATTTCCACTTCACCTAGTCCCACTAGGTCTTTTCCCATGCTAGCATGCGATCTCCCGATCCACCTGGACTTAATCCGAATTCAACCAGACTTAAATTAAACTTAAATGAGTGTCAACACCTAAACAACAATCAGGGTCAGACTGCATCAATATATATGTCAATCAAATGCAACAATCATAGCTCACACAAATACAGCAAATACAAGAAAATGCAAGATGCAATAAATGCACATGATGCAATGACATATGTCACCCCTGATGCCAGTCAAGCTGCCATCACATCACATCTGTGAGGCTAAGTGGGTAGGTCTATGACAATTGTACATACTCCACAACTACCTCTACTATAAGTGGTTGAATGGACAGAATGTTGAGAGCCAACTACTCCAAAATCCCAGGAAAAAGAGAGAGCAACTAACAACTCTGCTATCCCTCAAAAATAATGGTGAGGGTGTTAACTGCTTGCTTACAACTCCAGTATCTACTACCCATGAGTAGTCAAGTGCCTCTTGCGCAACCTAGCTCCTCTCCCTCTTCTTACGCTACCGCCGCCAACACACCGACACCTCTTGCGCAATCTAGCTCCACTGGTGAGTAGCCCATTGGCTTCCCTCCCTCCTTTGATGAGCCACCGACCACCGTTGTAAAGCGTTGTCGGCCAGCGACTTTGGAAGCAACTGGAAAGCTGACACCGCCGCCCACAGCAGCCCCATTGGTTCCCTTGTGTCGCAGCAAGGTTGTGTCGCCGGTCGCCCTTCCATCTGACAGTTACATGCTGACCTCGGAACCCCTTGCCGTCGGCCACACAGCGAACATCAGCAAGGATATGTGCCGAACAGTAGCCTCTCTAGCTATCGTTCGCCTTGCTTGATATCCTCAGGTTGCTTCTGCCCTTGGATACCAAGTCAAGTCATGATCCCTCTCACGAATCATTTCATCTACCACTTTGGCTAGTACCGAAGCGGAGACTCGACTCGGGCTTTGGGATGCCATCTCGATGAAAATTAGCTTGGATACGATAGAGGTAAAGCTTGAGAGCAGTGACGTAATGATGATATACCCACAATCAATGTCACGATGAGCCTCGAATTTAGATATTTATAAGTTGAAAACCCTTAGCTCACAAAATTAAAATGTGGTATAGGGGCCTCAAGTCGTATTTTTTCAAGGACTAGTCAAGAGTGCTTAATCCAAGCTTGAATTTTGTCGTTTTCTATATTTTGGGTTTTCGAATAAGATTGGGGGTTGTTTGCGAATATGAATGGAATAACAGTTGCAACAAAATAGACTTAGCTAAAGCAGGAATTAACTAGGAAATTGCGGAAACTACACTTACCCTAATTGAAAACTAATCAATTCAATTTGAAGCTAATAGATTGAAATTCAAGAACTAAAGTTGAATGAAGATAATCTGTAGACAATTTGCAGAATTATGAAATCTAGAATAGAGCTGAGAAATTGCACAAAAAAATACTTTAACTAATGGCAGAATTAGAAGTCTGAAACAAAACTTAGCAAAGACACAGGATTGAAATGTAGCTGAGACTGCTTGATCAGTCGACAGACCGATCAGATACAAGCCTGATCAGTCCACAGACCGATCAGATGCCTTATTGATCGATCAAGCAGACCGATCAGAGACAACTGAATAGAACGCAGAACAGAGATACAATATTCAGAAACGAAAATTGCAGAAACAGGAAACAGTATTCAGAAACTAATATTGCAAGAACTAAACAATAGATCCATCCCTTCAATCCAAGATCCTTCTCGCCGTCACACAAGAATCAGCTAGAAACCCTCTAGCTCAACAAATCAACAGAGAACTGGCTACCACGATCAGTTCATCAGCAGATCGATGAAGTAGCTGAAATCTTCTTCCGTCATCCTCCTTCTTTGTGAGTTGTATGCGAATGCGGCTAAGGAACCTCAGAACCCTTCAGAGAACCCCTCTGAATGCTTTGATTGATGAAGATCGACGAACGATGGAATAGATCAGAAGAATCAGAGCACAGGGCGAAACCCTCACCCAAGCCCACTTCAGCTACGAGATTGGCTGCAAACTCCAGCGAAAACCTTCCTCTATGATTTGAGAACTCGAAATGAATGTGGATCTGAAGTGGCCGCGCGCGATCGGAGAAGAAACGCAAAGAACAGACGAAGAACAGAAAGAACTGGAAGAACACGCGATACACGACAAAGCTCAGATCTGAGGAGGAGTTCTGTTTTAACTGTTAGAAATGAACGACTATGATCATCCTTGCTGCATCCAACGGTCAGATCTACTCGGATTGAGTCCAAACCTTCCAGATTTCCATCAAGGGTCAGGATCTGCTCGTCCTTAACTTGGATCAATCAGATCTGCAACGGATGGCTCAGATCTCCCTCCCTTTTGAATGGATGGTTTAGACTCCTCTTAAGCTTGATCTGACAGTCGGATGACTTCTGATTTGGACCAAACTTTCAGATCTTGATTTGTGGTCATGATTAACCCTATCTTGAGCTCGGATTGATCAGAAGTTAACAGATGGCTCAGATCTCCCGTTTCTTGATCGGATGACCCATATTAATCCAATGTTTGATCATCTTGATTGAATCCAATTCTGGTTCAAACTCGATCCAATCTAATCTAGGTTCATGATCATTCAAAGCCTACAAAATTAGATTCAAATTTTAATACCATAATATCTCAAATATAGAAAGAATTGCATCCCAAAGCTAAAATAGCAATAATTCATGAAACCTAGTGTAAATAAAAGATTAAGCACGTAAAAAGGATCAAAACATAGATTTGAGAGCCTAAATTGATTAACAAAATGGTAATTATCACGTAGCCAGAATTTTAGATCAGGAGGGGCGATTTTTTTGTGGATCATCCGCGACACTAGTAGCAAACGATGATGGCAATGATGTGGTTGACAATGGCAATGATGTAGTGGCAACGACATGCGGCGAAGGATTTTGAGGGTAAAATTGAGGTTAGGGAAACAATAAGAAGGGATTAAAGGAGGAAGAAAGAAATTAATGAACTAGGTAACATCAAACCTGGGACGACCAATCCGATCTATGGAAAAGTCTAGAGAATTTTAAAATTTATAATTATATCTTTTTTAAAATTTTTTCGCCGTATAAATCCCCCCCCCCCCAATTTTAAGGAGGGGTGATCGCACCCCCTAAGGGCCACATAGCTACACCCCTGCTTGAGAGCATCTCTTGGTTGATGTCATTTCCTCTCCACATCATTCGTCATGTATAACTAGTATAAATTTATTTTTGTAAACTTTTATTCTTTGATCATGTTTGCATGGATATATCCTCGTATGCATATGGTGTGTGAATTAGGAATTATTATATTATTTTTGTCTTCCGCTGTGCATGTTTGTGAAACATGTTTTTAGCACACAACCCATCAGGCTCTACGACAGAGGGGTGGCCATCACCCAAGGAAACATCAACGAGATGATATATGTTGCACAAAAGAGGCAACACCTCTCAACCTATAATGTAGAAAAAGAGGAAGAGAGAAAAAGATTACGACGAGCAACGAGACAAAGACACACAAAAAAGAGTAAACACAAGGAAGATCAAGAAGAAGAAGGGGGAGAAGAAGAGTTATTATAGTTCAGCAGACTACTCCATGAAATGGCCGAAGATTTATTAGAATTCCTCTCTGCATAAAGAATTCTCATAATCATTCAATAGATTTATAACGATCCTTATAAGTAGTGGCCAAACCCTAGCATGTCAAAACAGACTCAAAAAACTGTAATAGAATTTTTTTTTTTATGAAAACCCATAATAGATTTTTTTTTCATTCATGACACCTCTCACCTTGGCGTGTTTTTATAGTACTTTTGCGAAAAAATTCAATAAATTTTAAAATTTTAACTCTACCCCTTTCTTTAATAAGTTTATTTATCTATTTATTTTATAGATATAACAATGTGGATACAGTTCAACCTGACCTCAGAAAAGCACGAAGGACCCAAAAGAACTAAAGGAAGATGATACACTCCTTGTCAGTCAAGTCCAGCTCCTCGGTTGGTTCATGAAAAAGAAGAAAAGCCTCAGCGACTTGAAAAATACCTTATTGTATCCTTTGCTTTTTTTCGTCACTTGTAGTTTTTTCTCCTTGTAAAATGTTCACGCTTTATCAAGAAGAATTGTAGCATTTCGCTTATCTATCACTTGTTGTGGAGTTGTCCTACGACATGCACAAGATTCCTAGCCCTGTGCTAGAATCCCAGTCTCAAAATTGATAATCCTCTTAGCCTCACTTGTTAACGACTTGGCATTCTGATAGCTCAATAGCCCTCTTAGCCTCAATTGCTAACGGCTCAGGAGGTTGATGACCCTCTTATCCCCACTCGCTAACAGCTCAACCCAAAAGCAATGACCCTATTATATTATTTTTGTCTTCCATTGTGCATGTTTGTGAAACATGTTTTTAGCACGCAACCCATCAGGCTCCACGACAGAGCGATGTCCATCACCCAAGAGCTATAGCGCAAAGGAGGGAACACCTCTCAACCTATAACGAAAAAAAGAGAAAGAGATCGCAAGGAGCAACGAGATAAAGATGCACATAAAAAGTAAACACAAGGAAGAAGAGGGAGAAAAAGTTTGACAACATGCCTACTCCATAAAATGGTCAAAGATTATTAGAATTGTATCTATATAAAAGAATCCTCATAATCATCTAATAGATTTATAATGATCTCTATAAATAGTGTCCAAACCCATCATGTCAAAACATACTTAAAAAATCATAACAAAATTCTATTATGAAAACCATAACAGATTTTTTTTCCATTCATGACGTCTCTCACCTTGGCCTTTTTTATAGTACTTTTGTGAAAAAAAAAATCCAATATGTTTTAACAATTTTAACTCTACCCCTTTCTTTAATAAATTTATTTATCTATTTATTTTATAGAGATAACAATGTGGATATAGTTTAACCCGATCTCAGAAAAGCACGAAGGGCCTAGAAGTACTAGAGGAAGATGTTACACTCCTTGTCGGTCAAGCCGCGCTCTTCGGCCGGTCCATGAAGAAGACGAAAAGCCTCAGCGGCTTGGAAATACCTTATTGTTTCCTTTGCTTTTTTTCATCACTTGTAGTTTTTTCTCTTTATAAAATGGTCGCGCTTTATCAAGAAGAATTATAGTCTTTCGCTTGTCTATCACTTCTTGTGCAACTGTCCTACGACATGCACAAGATTCCTAGCCCTGCATTAGAATCCTAGTCTCAAAATTGATAGTCCTCTTAGCCTCACTCGCTAACAGCTTGGCATTCTGGCAGCTCAATAGCCCTTTTGGCCTCACTCACTAACGACTCAAAAGGTTGATGGCCCTCTTATCCCCACTCTCTAATGGCTCAACCTAGAAGCAATAGCCCTCTTAGTCACACTTACTAACGGCTTGACATTTTGGCAGCTTAATAACCCTCTTAACCCCACTCACTAGATGACCCTTTTAACCTCACTCACTAATAGTTCAACCTAAGAGCAATAGCCCTTTTTAGTCTCATTCGCTAATGGCTCAGCATTCTGGTAGCTCAATAGCTCTCTTAGTCCCACTCACTAACGACTCAAGAGGTTGATGACCTCCTTAGCCCTACTTGCTAATTACATCTCAACCTAGAAGCAATGATCCTCTTAGCCCTACTCGCTAACGACTCAACCTATAAGCAATAGCCCAACTCACTAACAGTTCAACCTATAAGCAATAGCCCTCTTAGCACCAATTGCTAAAGGCTCGGTATTCTGGTAGTTCAATAGCCCTTTTAGCCTCACTCGCTAATGGCTCAACCTATCAATACCAATCTCCGCTATCAGTCTTAGCCACCTACACTCTCAGTATCAGTATCTAGGGCTCATACCTGGCAGTCTATCAGTCTCAGTCACCTCCACTCTCAGCATCTAGGTCTCGGACCTGGCAATCTATCAGTCTTAGTCACTTACACTCTCAGTATCTAGGCCTCAGATCTAGTAGTCTATCAGTCTCAATCTCCGCCTATCAATCTCAATCACTTGCACTCTCAGTGTCTCGGCCTTAGAAGTAGCACCCTATCAGTCTCAGTCTCAGTCGTCAACACTCTCATCGCATTTGCCTCAGATAGGATAGCCTATCGGTCTCAATCCTCGTAACATTCACGGACACCCATTGTGTCTCAAACTCAAGCTCCAGTTTCATAGCCCTCCTAGCCCGCCACTAGTAGCTATGCCTTATGATGGGCCCAAGATTTCCAACTCCATGCTAGCGAAACTCTTACCCCTCCTAGCCCCTCGCTTGTGGCTTCGTCTTACGATAGGTTTGAAATTCCTAGCTCTGTGTTAGTAGAGCTCTCAGCCTTATACAATGGGCTCATTTGGGATGTCTCAGATGTCTCATCCTTCATCGCCTAGCAACTTTAGATCATCGCTCAAATCACATCAGTATATAAGTCTGCAATTAATTGTATACAATTTTAGTTCTATATTTTACGTATATCTCCCAAGAATTCTCCCAGTCTTGTCTGACCACTCAATCATATCTTACAACAGGCTCAGAGCTCTCAGCCCTCCTAACTCGTCTGGTTCCGCCTTGCGCTCACACAGAGAAACAATGACGAGTTATATGACACATGAATGCATTATGCATGCGGAGGATACATGCAAAGGCACGCATGGCTCGTACGAAGGATATGAGAATAGCTACAACCCATGGTTGGTGAACACACATTGAATTGCTAGGATATATAATACAGGCAATCATCGGAATATATATATATCTAGTGGAAGATCTATGCTAACTAGTGGGATAATACTATAATAGGGACGCCGAACTTGGAAACAAAGCCACACTTAGACAAGTACTCACGACGATCTACGAAAGGAAAAGGAAAATGACTTTAATATCTCGATCTAGAGTATCTACCACTAGTTTATATTAATTTTATTACAAGAATTATAAATGCATTTTCATATATTTACATAGAGATATAAATGGATCGGACCGCTCACGACCAAACATGATTTTGATCATATCTGGATATGATGCGACCAGCAAAGAATGATCCGTGAGAGAATCGATCATATTATGTTGGGTTTAAATATAAAAATAAATAAAATTAATTAGTAAAATTAAAAAATATTTTATTTTTTATTTATGTTTTTTAGAGAGAAATAAAAAAAAAACTGATATATAGCTAGGGTTGGATACATGCGGTGCAGTCATAGTCATAGGCCGTGGCCTGGACGGGAAGAGCACCTGTGACCGCCCATGCTTGTCTGATTCTATACGACAGGAAGAGAGGTTTACCAAACCTGCAGAATCAGATTGGTTCGGCCTGTTTAATCCATTTGTTGACACAGCTACATGGTCCCAACGACAATTCTAAAGGACCCACTCAAAATATTTAAAATAACAGATGGAACTTGATTCTCTCATATTTATTATTTTTAATGGAGACGTAAAGGAATAGTTACTGTTGCATGATAAGGACTCTGGACCAGCTACTTTTGCAGGCGTACGTGCCATTCCAATTGTCTGTCACTGGTTTTTACCTCTCTTCCTGATAAACATCTTTTCTGGAATTTCCCATCACCATGTTTAAATTGTTAAACGCCATTCTATTAATCTGAAATACTCCAAGAAATAAAGGTTGCTCATCCACAGAACTCCCTGTCCCACACTGCAGTTCGACTGTTTGTTTGCTTTTTGCATCGTAGATCTCTTTCCCTCAAGGCATCCTCTTGAGCATGTACTCAAAATCTGCATCTTGGAATTGAAGGAGTGGTCACTTTGGCTTTGGGCCCTGCGCGCAGCACATCACGACTCATAGGGCATCCATTTCCCATGAGTGGGACATCACGTCGCTCTCGCTGCTTGTCCTTGTGCCTGGAACTGGCCAAGTGAGGTGACCATTCTTTGCATCCGGAAGAAAAGTTAAGGTGGCGCAAGCTCTATAAATGCCTGTCTTTTACTGAGAGAGATGTGTGAACTTCGAATCCCCTTCCGTGTCTCAGAACAGGTGAAAGCAAAAGGAAATGAGGAAGAAATCGTCCACCAAAAGCTAAGAAACAAAGCTGATTGGGCCCTCCCATTGGAGGTTTGGCATCAAGTGTGGATGTCCTGACATCAATCAAAATTCTTAGACAAGGACTCGTGTTCATATTAACTTTTCGAGAAATCGGTTATTAAGGAATTACCATGTAGGTGTGGACGCTGTGGATTGTTCTAAATGAACCATCTCTCTATCTTTTTTCTATAGCAAGTAGATCATCCTTATCTGCTCATCAGCTAATCAACAATAGGTTCGAAAAGTAAGCATGTTTTGTTTTTCAATGTTAAGTTGGAAAAGGTAGCTTGCATGTCAACATGGCCATCATAGTATATCATGTTTTGGTGTGGTCGATCCAAATTCCGTCTGCAGAATTGTACTCATTAGGCCATTGAATTGGAAAGCCATCTAGCATGGATGTCATCATGCTGGTTGTTATGAGTCCATGTCATATCCTCAAAGGATAAAAATGAACTGGCCATGCTTTCACCCTTCCATGTCAGGATGAACGAAATTGGCAGCAAATGGCCAAGTCTTAGGCAACCACCACCTTCTTAGGTCTGGCAGGGCACGACGGCAAAAGGAAATGGAGGAAGTTGCAGGATTCAGTGGATGACAATGAAATGAAGACAAGGGAAGACTAACAGTAGATAGGGACAATAATTGCTGCATCAGTGAGCTCATGCCTAACATTTAAGACAGAGGTTGGGAGATTTCTTTCAGACTAAACGTGACAAAAGAGGGGGCATGATTGGGTGGAATGGAGAGAGCAACAACTGCAATGGCAGCCTGTAGCATGATGGTCAAGTGAATGAAAGCAACTTTTATCGCAAACACTCTCCTAATAAATCAAACTATTTCTCAACGTTTGCGTTGGAGCAACCTGGCAACGGTGTATCATCATTCCTGCCAACCACTCAAAATCACGCAGATCAATCATGTCTTCAGTCTCGCCTTATGAATTGAGACAAATGTTCAGCTATCAACAATAAGAGAAGCTGTGGCAGTTGGACGGCAATAAGAGGGCTATATCAACAAGATCATTGTCAAAAGTCGTCCTTTTCTTATCTTTTATTCCTCCCAAATATGTTCAAACAGTTGGTGCTTAATCTATTTTATGGATAGATAAGCAGGTTGAGTATTTAAAACCAATACACCATCCATCTGATCTTTTCTTTCTTTATATGAAAGATGCAGAGGTAAAGGAGACTACATTTAATTTATTGGATGGAGAAATAGGAATCATCATTATATTGTGGTTGACATGTTTTTTCAAAGCAGAGAAAGTGACCAGATGCCTGCAATGCCAAGTGGGGCACTATCATGATATAGGTAGTAATTAAATACATCTGTCTTGTTCTTCAAAACTTAACCTCTTGTGTGTTTGCTCTTGTAGACTATTTATTATCTTATTTATTCCAGTGAGTTTGATCTTCACTTAATTTCTTACATTTAACTTGTTTAATTAATTTATAGCTCTCATCTTCATCATCCACAGGCTCTCGTGAAACCGTCAAAGTACAGTACGTCTCTGAAAATAGATACAAAATCACAAATCAAATCATAGCTTTCCTACTTGCCTTCGTGATCAACTCTACGTTTTACCTGAATAAAGATGAATTCTTAGAAGTATAGCTTTCCTAGGTTAGCAAAGAATTATCTATCCCAACAAACCCTACTTGCTTCGATTGATTTCGATTTGTTCTAGTTCAAAGGACTTATATCATCATTTCTTTAATATTCCTGTCACTGCAGTCCTTTCTTTGTCCTAGTAGATGGCTCCTCAATCAAAAATGACCCTACAATAAAGACCCAAGGATATATATATATATTTCTTTTCAAAAAATAAAATGAAAAAGCAAACCATGAGGCAACGAACTACCCCAGCATCAATGTTTCAGGAGGTCCTTATCATGTGGCCAGGTACACAGCTTCCCTGGTGAAAACAATGTCAGACAGTAACATTTCTGCTTATCTGAAAACATTTACTCCACTTCCCATATTTTGGATCTCTGTGAAAGCATCCAAGAACGATTATCATTAACATGTTGCATTTGTGAAATTCTTTTCCTCTCTTTCCCGTGCATTTAAACTCGAACTTGTTCTTTCTTCTTAATTTACATTTCCCTTTTGCAGGCCCTACATGTTCCCCCGCTGCATCTTAAATGGCCACGGCTCCAGAGCAAGGACCAAGGCTTTGATGTGATGTTTTCGATATTATTTTTGCCGTTTAATAATTGCAGGAGGATTGAGGACATGAGATGGGTGGAGCTGCTTCCTCTCCTCCTCATTATGCATTCTTCTAGTCACATTCAACGCTTCCTTAGACAAAGACTTTTCTGCAAGCATCAGACAGACGCTCCTTCTGTCAACTTGCAGGAGCCGAGAGCCGTGGCTTGGAACTCCAGTACTCCTTGTTCAATTTAGCGACGGGTTAATTCCGAGAAATAAAGCTTAAAAAGAAATGTTTTTGATGTGGGAGGGGGAGTAGCTAAGATAGGGAGGAGAGCATCTTTTTGTGCTCCAAGATCTCTCGAAGGTCAGGATGCGTGCAGTGCAGTGCAGGGCAGTGAGCCTCACAAGTTATTTTCTCCCTTTTTCTTTATTCTTCCCTCCCTCCCTCCCTAGTGGCATCCAATCCAGCTCTCTTATTCTGTTGATATGGTGGCTAGCTCCTTTTGGATCTCCAGCATCGATCATATTTTACACCGAATATGCCTGCCCATATGGCCACACATCCAACCCCATCTCGTCTACAATTCAGTTATTAAATACGACAGGGACTTCAGATGCTGGTCCACTTCCCTTACTGAATGGCCCGTCCATTATACGTTGTGAATTAAATTATTAAAACCTCCACGGATTCATCGTGCTCCCTCCCTCTTGTCAAAGGTTTGTTGTCAAAGGAAATAAAATCCCGTCGCTGTCTCTAAAGCGAGCAGCCGAGCGAGCAGGGGTGCCCATACGAATCCAACAGACAAAATATTCAAAATCCATTCACAATGGCAATTGCGGTTTGATTAGCAGAAAGTCGATCTGAAAAAAAGATTTGGAGCATATCTTTCTGCAATATCACTAAGCGGGACCATGCCCGGCGCCTAGAAACGAGACACGAGTAAAGCTCACAGGGAAATGGAAAGGCAGCGAGCGAGAAAAGGTTTCGAGAGTGGATTAATCTCCGTGAGAATCTGGGCAGAGCTTTGCATTTATTTATGTTTTTTGTGCCTTGTTCTTGTTGGTGGCATGCACTAGCTGCCCGCCAGCGAATGCAGAAGGGCATGGGCATCCTCAAAGAAAACAAAAAACAACACGCAGAAGGGATTCAATATCTGGACCAACAACTCTGTTCTCATGTTCTCATTTCTCATCCATCTTTTTCATTGTGGTAATTAAGTATAGCACAGTTCGAGGGGAGAGGGATGATTTTTGGGTGGTTGATTTGTCCTTGTCGACCGAGCCAATACCAATTACCAAGGCAATAGCGAACATGGACGATGAATGATGAGTGCCGTGTGGACTCCAGCTTTCCACCATTTCGAGGAAATTACTTAAGAAGAAGAGTTGGGGAACATTAAAAAGACTTGGTGCTTAATAATCTATCCTGTATAAATCATTTATTTTAGTATAATTAAACGCATCCAGAAGTTGAGCTGTAAAATATTTATTCTTAAGATTTTCAAATGGTTAGAAATCTTTGCTTAAATGTAAGTGCAACAATGATCACTTATATGGATTTTTTAATAGAGAATCCAAGTGGATAGATGCATTGCAGGATGCTTTTAAGGTCCCTCCTTATTTTTAGAAATGTAAAAACTCCTGAAATTTCTTGCGCCTCGTAGGTGTGGTGCGGGACAGTAATGAAACATCTAGAAGATCAATAAAAAAAAATCAAAGTTTGAACCTCAAATAAGATAAAATATTTTAGAAATCAATTTTAGCGTGTGCATAAGTTGTGTTTTATGAATTGTGTTTTAGATTTAGTAGGCGAATCATGATAAAAAAATCATCTACTCTTATAATTAATTAGGTAAAGTTCGAACAACTATATTATCAAAGTATGCTCCAAAGTGATTGAATTGAAAAAATTAAGTCATTTGAAAGTGCACTGAAAAAACATATATTATTAAATTACTATATTACACTAATTAGGTAAAAGCTAAAAACCTCATTAACACAAGACCTTAAAGACTCAGGGAGCATAAGCAATGCGTTTTTTTATGAAATTTGACTAGTATAAAAATTATATAACTTTTTTTTTATCATAATAGTTACATGATTTTTTAGAATAGACACTTGACATAAATAATACATAAATGAAAATGTAGAATAATTTCGACGATTTTAAGTAATAAATCAACAAAGGTAACGATAGGTGATTTATTCGTCTCAGTATCTCCGTCAATCCGTCTCAAAATTAACACAGAGAAAATAAATCATAGGGGCTATTAGCCCAGATATTATGACTAGCAAGTGAAATAGATAAACACATTGACTTTGTCAAATTTTGATCATCATATCTCAAAATGATAACACCCACTTTAGAATTGAGATACTTTGATTCTGAGCACCTAAAATATTTTTTTGCTAAATGTATTGCTACTCTTAGTAATTAAATAGAATTAGTAATGTTTTTAGGGACGGACTGATGATTAATGTGTCAGTGTTATTATTTTAAAATTTAAAAATCAAAACTTGATAAAGTTACATTTATCTCTTTCATGTTAATATTGAGACGGATTGACGAAGAGATTGAAAATGAACAAATTATCTTTGCCACCTAAATAGAACCAGTAGAATACAACTATTACAAGGGCTACACGAAATATAAAAGGAGCTAATTTTAAAATTTTAATAATATAGTAATATTTAACAATTATGGATGAAATTAATGTATGAATCTTATAATACACAAAGAGCATAGCATAATTTCCTAGGTTATAGAAAACAAAGCGTAACTCTAGAATATAGCATAAAAGTACTATATAAAAGAATTTTCAATTTGAGGCAATATAAATTTCAAAATTATATATATTTAAAAACATAATTTTCATAAAAAGATTTATATATATATATATATATATATATATATATATATAATTCAACATTATTATGATAATTATAAATGTAACTAATATAACATTAGTCAAAACTAGCTTATGCACCTAATTTTCCTAATACTTTAAAAAATAAAAGAACAAAATAATAAATTGAAACAACGCACGTCCACAACCGAATAAGTTTTGATCCATCCATTATCCAGTATTGCCTAAAAATGTTAAATTTTAAAACTTAACGGCCTTAAAAACACTTTAAAATAAAAAGCAATAATAAATATTAAACAATAATAAATATTCAACACTAAAACTCTTGTGAGAAAATAAACCCTCGAACAAAACGCCAATCTCCATTATCCACAAAGTTTGTTGTCAAGTGTCTATTTTTTGCCATGACTTCCAGAGGTTAAAAAAAACCTCACAGGGTTAATTGAAAAGACAATAGACAAGTAAAATATATATAAAAGAAAGGTTAATATACTTCCACATACAATTTAAATAAATTTAAAAAAGTACATTTGAAGGTATATCTATTTTTATGATAAATAAAAAAAATGCTCCTTCGACGTGTTTGATGTTTCCACCCTTGAAAATTTCAAATCCAGCGAAGTTACTCGAAAATCACGTAACTGAACAGTGAAATTTAAGTCCGAAGATAACAAACGGGCAATGGATACGACTCAACGGAATGAGGGGGAAGAAAAGTAGCTTTCGACAAAAAAGAAGAAAAAAATTGCTAAAAAGAAGAAATGATATGAACAAATTGCACAGCCGAACCGACTGGCGAAACGCCGGGTAAACGAGACAAACAAACCAAAAAACCGCACGGACAATCGCCGGCGGTTCATCAGCACATGAAGACTTGTAGGCGACTGTTCTTTATGGCGCCGCAGACGGGACAGGCGACAGCGACGGACTCGCACGCCTTGCAGAGACACAGATGCCGGCAAGGAAGCAGAAGCATGCAGACTTCCTTCTCGCAGCAAACTTTGCATGCCTTGGCCCTCCGGGATTCCGCCGCCGGTGAGGCAGCGGCGTTGTCAGCTTCGAAGCAGCACGACTGAGCGTCTTCAGCCACTACATCGCAGGACACGACGTTCGCGTCCCGGTTGGCCACGCCCTCGTGCAGCGCTTGTTCGAGAGTTGTCCTCAGATTGCTAACGATAGTTTCGTTGTTCTTGGCCATGTTGAACCAGAACTGGTTCTCCGCGCTCATCAGTCGTACCTTCTCCTCCAACTCCACATTCCGGCGGAGAGCGCTCTGCAACCATGTTTCCTTCTCCATCAACTGCTTTGCGGCTTGTTGCCCACAAACAGAGAGACACGCCCGGTAATGTCTGTTGCACATGTCCTCCAATTCACATCGCAATCGCTCGTTCTGTGAAGAATTCGAGTCATCACCGATTGCAAGAAGCAAGAACAGAATCCGATCATTAGAGTAATTGAAACGGAAGGAATCATGGTACCTGCAGACGAACGAGCGCATCGACTTCCAGATTCTGTTGGTAGAGAAGAGAAACGAGATCATGGACGGAAGAGGATACAGGGTGCGAAGTCAAAGCGTTCCGGCCACTGGTCGAAACCCCACAGGACTCCTGCAATCGACTCTGGACAAGAAGTTCATGCACACCAACTCCAGCTCCCTTCGGCGGCGCGCCGATGTAAGTAAAAGGAAGCGTTGCCGTAATCTGGTTATGGCAAGGCAGAGCCACAGATTCCACCCGCGCCCGCTTTCCCGGATGGGATTCGTCGCAGACGAGCTCGCTCTGCCGGTCACTCAACATCGTCGGATTCAACACGATTTGTCTCGCCTGCTGCTGTGACAGCAGTTTTCCTCCCTCGCCGCCAAGGTTGCTTCCAAGTTGCAGAAGATTGCCAGCGTCTTGGTTCACAATCTGGAGTTCATCCATCCCTCTGAAAGACCAATCACGGGGGAAAAAATATATCTTAGACAAAGAAATCAAACGCGACGGGTCTCAAAAGGGCCGACGGAGGAATCGACTCCTAGATGAGAAGAATTCCCAGAGAATCGCTCTACGAAGAAGACGAATCAACCGAGACTTCGACGAGGGCAAGAACACCGAAATGACTCACCGATTCCCGAAATCGGAGGCGAAAACCATGGCTTCCACTGCCATCACCGACCAATCGAAGCGATCCCTCTGTCCACCGCGAAACCGTCTTCGTTCCAACAAATAGCGAGAGACAAGTCGGGGCGTGCGTGACACCTTTATAACCTTCTCCAACGCCCCGCTCTCCCTTTATATACAAACCACATAAAAGAGAGCGTGGGAGAGGTGGCCACGTAGGACGGATGAAGCCAAAACGAAACAGTCTCGGCTCGGCTCGGCTCGCAGGTTAAAGAGAGGAGTGGGTAAGCCGACCCGTGGAAAAAGAAAAGAAGTAATTGGCCGGTTTCCCCTTTATTTAACCGGTTCGGTTAAATCTATTGTATTTTATTTGATAATTACGAGTTAATGGCGGCAACGGACGGTCAACGACGCACGCGAGACGTGGTGGCGTTTTCGTCGACTAGCGAACGTGCTTCTCGAAATGGTACGTGAACTGCCGCTTCTGGATTCCATGTACTCATTAAAACCACCCAATATTAATTTCATCTTTTGCTTTACCAATGCGACGCACCCACTGCGAAGGCATCCGCGTCAGTCATGGGAAATAACGTGACTCCCCACACCACACCAACAATTAAAAAAAAGGCTACGAAACGATAGCGTCATAATTATGGTGCCGGGCCGGGCGTTCGCTGCACCGCCGGAGCCGGTGGCAGCGAGGGCAGTGGCCGTGCCTGCCCTACCTGCACTGCACCAGCGACAGCCTTGAACGGCTTCTGACAGCCAGCGTCCTCCTGCGATTTCCTTTCCCAGAACCTTTATCGATTTGATTACAAGGTCACGCCATTACTACTCCATCTCTCTGGCGTTTGATTCATTAATCTAATGGGACCGAAAAAGTAGAGGTGGAGGGACCACGGCGATGGCGGGAAGAAGAAGAGGAGCAGCATGCACCTCGTCCCGTGTCCGTACTTTATGCCATTGTCTGCTTTAAAAAGCGATCTCTGAGACCAGCGCCAGCCAGTTCCTGCTCCACCATTATAGCGGAGCGGCAGTAAATTTGCAGCGGTAATTACTATAATATATGCACACACCGGAGGGAGGGAGGGCGGCACCGTGTTTGACACGAAGGGTGCTCCGCCGGTGGCAGCGCCGCGACTGGATGGTGATCCGGTCAATGGAAACTATCATATCGGATCTCGGAAGCCTCGCCGGCGCCCATTTCTGCGTCGCCTTGGCCTTGCGACCTTCCATTGCTCTTCCAGGCACAGTGGCGATGGAGCCGTGCGGTCTATTAGTATTATTATTATTAGTGATTGATGGCGTACGTCTCAGGTAGAGGTAGCAGGCGAGGTACGCGGTGATCCTGTGCCAAGGCCAGTATGGCCTCGGCCTGCTGCATGCGTCTCTGTCACGAAGCAGCAGCGACTGCGAGCAGTGCCGGGCTACGGACGTCCATCCAGACCGTATCGCGGACGGATTAAATTTACCATTTGTGTCAGATTATAACTTTATATTTACCAAGTAATGAAACAATCAATGATTTCGTTTCGTTTCGTTTCATTAAAAATAGTTATGGGGAAGGTGCACATCCACTCATCACTTGCTAGGTTAGTGCACCAATTGACTTTTCTTTGCTCCATTAATGGCTACATACGGCTTTTACCTTGTTTATAACATTGTTGGGGTCCAAGCACTGCCCACTAAAATCACGAAACGTGGGCATTGAGTGGGTTTGGAGAGTCAGGGAGCACGTTGGGGATGTTGGAGAAGGGGAAGCAATTAATTAACTTAATCAAAGCCTAACGGAGAATATATATCCTTTCCGACGTGGTCGAGTTGATTTAGTTATGGCCACGATGATTTAATTATGTGAGCACGTGGTTAAGAGAGGCTGGTAAGCTATTTAGATTCGATCATGGGCTGAGTTAATTAAAAATTATCTATTGTGGTGGACCATATTTTGATATTCAAGCTCGGCTAAAAAAATGGATTTGCAATCTCTACTATTTCAGTGGAGTCGGATCGACCTCTCTTACAACTACGATTAGAACTTGCACGTCATTACAACAAATTATCGATCGAGTTGGGTTGGCCAATTTTCCACCCTTCAAAGTGAATTATTAGTAACGCTACGTCCAGCGAGTTGTCTTTTCTATTATTTGTTTGTGCCCGAGCTTATCATTACAACGACATTTGGCCTTGACACTTAAATTAATGCACCAAATTCAACACTTATCTTGTATACAACGATTCCCCAACAATAGTTTGATGAGTCCAATAAATGCCAAAGACTTGCATGCTAGAGCAAGCACATGTTTCACAATGACTATGTATAGTTCGCCGTTTCTTTTCTTGTTAACCCAATCGAATCGGATAAGAACAGCTCGTGACCCACAACCGGACCCATGCGTGTACCAATCATTTAGCATATGTAATGATGTTATTGTTCTTCTCGTGGGTGATATAATGATCTTCAATTTACATTTAATCGCAAGTAATGCGAAAGTTTTAGTCTTCTTGGTTGACACTTAATCACTATGAAAATTAACTAGCGGAGTTAGGTTTAGTCCTTTGCCATTGTCTATCTTCCAGCACAGCCCTTTTCGATAATAACCATGTGCTACATTATGCTAAGCATTGCTAGAGCTTGTAAGGTGGTGTTACTAAATCATTCAGATCTCCAGAGATCTATAGCTGGTCTCTCCATCTACGTACGAAAGGACACAGTGGAGGTCTCTGAATGGGCTGCTATAGATCCGCATCATTTAACAACCACTTTATTTGAATCTTAATACAACGAGCAAGAAGAGACAGATTGTCAAGTAATTTCCCTTGTCGCCTTGCAATGCTCGTCATATATGTCTTGTTTTTATAGTGACATATTCTTTGATCGATATCAATTAAGATCATGTTTTATGAGGTTAATTATGATCGGTTGAAATCCAATCAACACTAAAAACAAACCATATAAGAGTAAATGTTTTTACTTTCACGAGCTGTCTTCAACTACTATTACACTTGTTTTTTTATACTCATTTGCAAAAATTAAAAACCGCTCCTATTATTCATTATATAATTATAAATTTATGAGCGGTTCTAATCGCTATGAAATATTACACATTATTGATATAAGAACGATTTCAAAATATCAATATAATTAGAGCTAGAAATTTAATAGCAGTTCAAACCGCTCTAGAACTCATTAGGTGCAAGAATAATTTTCAAATAAATAGAATTGACCTAAGGATCATAATTGGGTCGGGTACCCATTGACCTAATTCCGGCTCAAATTAATCAACCACTAGTTTAAGTTTTTAATTTTTTTATTTTTTCTTAATATAGATGAATAGATAAGTGTAACTCAAACCCCAGTCTCTTAAATTAAAATATAATTTCTAACCAACAAGACTTTAACTATTAATATTTTTATTATATTAATTAATTATTTAATAATTAATCAATAATTCTTTTTGTTATATTGTTGATGGTTTGTTATATTGTTGATGGTAACCGGATATTTTTCTGAGCTATAATATCTTCCTGAGATATGCAAGGGACGGGGGGCTATCTTGAATTCACGGAAGAAGGTGGAGGAGTTATCTGTCAAACAATATAGAGAGCGTGGAGACATCCATCGAGCCATACGAAACAATGTCGAAAGTTGCCCCGATCAATCCAATCCCATAAATGGATTAAGCCCAGTCAAGGCCGCAACATATTGATCTGCCAAGGGAGGTCACTAGCATTGCCATGATGAACTAGGTCATGATATTGTTGTTCATTTGCCATTTGGGATTTCCCAAAAAAGGTCAACCAAGCTATGAAAACAAGATTACCGAGTAATACATAGTTGTGCTAGTAAGTCGGCTTGAGAGTATTAGTATATGATAATTTATTATTTATATAAGGGAGATTAGTCTTTAA
>JAGFNQ010000792.1:29544-66758 GCA_024364735.1 Boesenbergia rotunda | reverse complement strand
CAACCACAGCATAATGGTGTATCTGAGAGGCGTAACCGAACCTTGATGGACATGGTTAGATCTATGATGATCATGCAACTCTTCCAAAATCCTTTTTGGGGCTATGTGCTTAAGACAGTTGTTTACTTGCTAAATAGAGTCCTGACCAAGGTAGTCTCTTACTACTCCATATGAGACGTGGAATAGTAAGAAACCTCATTTAACTCACCTTAAAATATGGGGTTGACCTACTTATTGTGAAGCGGACTGTATCAGACAAATTGGATGCTAAGTCTGATAAATTCTATTTATTGGATACCCCTAAGGAACAAAGGGTTACCAATTCTATCATCCATTGGAACAAAAAGTGTTTTGTTTCAAGGCATGCTGTATTTCTGGAAAAAGAATTTCTTTTACAAGAAAACGGTGGGAGTGTTATTGAACTTGATGAAGTTCAAGAAACTCCAATAGACATTACAAAGACACCTAGTCTAGACCCACAACCAATAACTCATAATGATGAGCTATCAGTTGAACCTAAAACAACACCACCTCTTCGTAGGTCTGATAGGACACGCAATATTCAAGAGAGATACGGATTTCTCATAAGTGAATCGAACGACGTGTTACTCATAAGCGATGACGAACCTATCAGTTATGAAGATGTTCTGAATAGTTCAGAAAGGGACAAATGGCTTAAAGCCATGAAGTCGGAAATGGATTCCATGTACAAAAATCAAGTATGGGACTTGGTTAACCCACCTGAAGGGATTAAGCCCATAGGGTGCAAGTGGGTTTTCAAGAAGAAAACTGACATGGAAGGTAATGTTGTTACCTTTAAGGCTAGATTAGTGGCAAAAGGATATCGTTAGAAACAAAGAATTGATTATGACGAAACCAATTCGCCAGTAGCTATGCTTAAATCCATTCGGATGCTCCTAGCCATAGCAGCTCATTATGACTATGAGATATGGCAAATGGATGTGAAAACAATTTTCCTTAATGGAAACCTACTTGAGGATGTATACATGATACAACCTGAAGGTTTCACATCGGTTGATAAAACCAAAGTATGCAAGCTTCGACGATCCATATATGGACTGAAGCAAGCATCCAGGAGCTGGAACATCCGTTTTGATGAGACAATCAAAGAGTTTGATTTCTCACAAAATCCTGACGAACCTTGTGTGTACAAGAAGGTTAGTGGGAGTGCAGTCGTATTACTAGTATTATATGTCGTTGACATATTACTTATAGGAAACGATATATCAGTCTTACAGTCAGTTAAAATTTGGTTGTGCAAAACTTTCTCCATGAATGACCTGGGAGAAGCAACCTATATCCTTGGGATTAGAATCTATAGAGATAGATCAAAACGGTTGCTTGGTCTTTCGCAGTCTACATATAAAGACCGAGTGCTAAAAAGGTTTAGGATGTCGGAATCCAAGAAAGGTTACCTTCCCATCAGGCATGGGATCAACCTTTCAAAGTCTATGTGTCCGCGCACAGAAGACGAGAGGATTTGCACGAATAAGATTCCTTATGCATCCGCGATAGGATCTATCATGTATGCTATGTTATGTACTAGGCCCGATGTATCGTATGCTCTGAGCGTCACGAGCAGATACCAGTCTGATCCAGGAATGGATCATTGGGCGGCTGTCAAGACAATCCTTAAGTACTTAAGAAGAACTAAGGATGTGTTCCTAATATATGGAGAAGGAGATATGGTAATACGTGGGTATACTGATGCCAGTTTCCAGACAGATAAGGATGACTCCAAATCTCAGTCTGGATACATATTTACTTTGAATGGAGGCGCAATAAGTTGGAAGAGTTCCAAGCAAGACACGGTAGCGGATTCTACCACGGAAGCGGAATATATTGCAGCTTCGGAAGCAGTAAAAGAAGCAGTCTGGATCAAGAAGTTTGTCTCGGAACTTGGTGTGGTTCCAACCATTGATGAAGTAATACCGGTTTACTGTGACAACAATGGAGCTATTGCACAAGCAAAGGAACCAAGGTCTCATCAGCGATCCAAACACGTGCTTCGCCGCTATCATCTGATCAGAGAGATTATAACTAGGAATGATATACAAATTGAGAAAATTCCCACTGAAACGATTTTAGCGCATCCTTTAACTAAGGCCATGCCTCAAAGCAAGTTTGAGGGTCATGTTAAAGCATGTGGTATTGGATACCGTAGCGATTGACATTAGGCCAAGTGGGAGTTTATTAGTAATATGAGAGAAGTGTCCTAAGGCAATCGCCTTATGATTGTAATCATTTAATTTGATAAATGAATATTCACTATTTGAGTATACATGTTCATGTATTTGATTGAGATCTTAAACTCATTTACTGAATGCCCGCAATACAATTCACAGCATGAGAGAATTTGTGATGAATTCACAACTAGTGATTATCTCTACATGTGCAATTGTGATGTATTGAAATTGTCCCTAGTCGATGAATTGATAAAAACAGACACTATCAATTCTGTGGAGACTAGCATGGGTTATTCTCTAATCAGCTGATTCTCACTGGCTGGTGACATTGGGATGTCCGGAGTTAAACATGAATGCTAGTTAAGGGAACTAGTTCATTGGAGTGACTAGCTGTAAAACTTCATATGGTAATCTACACTTAGATATGTGATTGAAGTTCATACTGCAGCTTAAGTGCGATATTTCTTTGACTTGCGGTGTTCATGTCATCTTGGTCATGAAGACTTATACTTTGACATCATAAGCAAGCATCTCCAAGGAGGTGTGGACCCAGGATGGTTGGGTATAAGTCAAAGTTCCCGAAGATGTTTGAACAACCTACAAAGGACTCACCACTCCTTGCGAGGGGATGTATACCCAAGGCCTATCGTCGGATTATTACTCGAAGCCTCTGGCCAGAGCATGACATGTTCAGAGTATGAATCTCTTAAATACATGAGAGTAATTAGAATCCATAGGACGAGAGAACGTTACTTGGACTAGGTGTGACGTAGTCAGCCTAGTGGGGACTAACACACAATGACCATGTCCTGAACCAAGTGGGTATAAGATGGTGAAGGGAATGAGGCATGATTCATTAAAGCTGCTGAAGGGTTTCAGAATTATTTTTGAGGTCAACCGTTGATCTTTCGATTAATTGGGGATCATGCTATACTACTAGGTGCCACTCATGATCGTTCTATAATTGGTTAATTATAGACGGCCAACATAAATCGAAAGCATATTTAGTCACACGCACTATGAGTAATCCGAGGGATTTAAAACGAGTTGAAAATTGGATTTTCCGATCATGAGAGATAAGTCGAATCTGAATTTTCAGAGACGCATCGGAAGCATAAAATGGCTAAGTCTTTTGAAGACTTATTGGACGAATTAAATGAGTTTAATTCGTATGGTTTCGACTTGGGTTTGGCCGGCCAAAGAGGGTCCTCACCCTCTTTGTTTGGCCGGCCACATCAAAAGGGGAGAACCAAATTGTTTGGTTCAAATTATAAAATAAACCGAGCGCGGTTTGTCTTATAAAATTATGGATAAAGAAATTTATATAAAGAAATTTATATAAAGAGATTTATTTTCATGAAAATTAAAATAAATCTTGGATTGGTTTATTTTATTTTATAAAATCAATAATGGATTGATTTACCATGACAAAGAAATTTATATAAAGAAATTTGTATAAAGAAATTTATATAAAGAAATTTCTTTCCATAATAAAAGGGGAGACATGGTTGTTTTTATTATAAATTAAGTTATAATAAAAACTTGGCATAACGGAATAATTCATAAAAAAATTTATAAGATAAATTTCTTATGAAAATTTATTCCGTTAAAAGGAGACTTGGCGATTAAGAGGCTACTATATAAAGGTACCAAGGCAAGGCTTGGAAATCAATCTAAGAGATCAAGGATTCTTGCCTAGCCTCTCTCCCTCTCCTTCTCTCCCTCTCCCTCCTCTAGTGGCGCCGGCCCTAGAGGCCCTCCCTTTGGTTGCCGTGAGCTTCCTCCACCAAGAAGCTGCCGAAGAAGAAGAAGAAGCGGGCGCTACTGCTTCCTTCCTCCCGGAATCTTAATTCCGCTCTTCGTTTGATGGTTAGTCTTTCCATCTCTCTCTTGGTATTCTTGTCGTGCCTTTGGAGAATCTAGTAGTTCTTGTCAGCACGAAACTCGTGGCTTTGCGAAGTCATCCCGAAGAAAACTAAGCATGGACGCGAATGGAGGCGGAGCATCCAAGGGACACTACGGTTGGATCTCGTCCATTTCTACGAGTTACGCGAGGTATTAAGTAAATTAGTTTACTTTCAGCAAAATTTTAAATGTATGATCATGTCTCCACAACATAAGGTTGCATGCTAGATACGTGGTTAAAATAATTTGAGAAATTATTTATGCTAAACCTTCCGCTGCACGTAATTAAATTTTAAAATTATGAACCCGTATCCATGTCAACATGCACCCGGTCCCAACATATGGTTAGTATTGTAGATCAAAAACCTAGAAACACCTTGCATCATGATAAACCCAAGACCTTTGTACCTAAGGATCATGGCATTAATCCCAAGAAGGAGAGACATATGCTTAGAAAGGAGGGTAGGTCTAGGAATGTCCAAAGTGGACATGTAGATTCTAGGGTTAGAAGCCTAGAAAGGGAAAATCAAGCGTTAAGGGGAAATCTTGATATATTGGAGAAATCTCTAGATAGATTTTCTATTGGATCAAAGGGTTTAAGGATGGTGTTGGGTAGTCAAGTACCCAACCATGATAGATCAGGTCTAGAATACCGATCTAAGAGCTCCAATGCCAATAAAAAGAAATATGCTAGGGTAACATATGATTATGGTAAGGAGAGGAAGTCCAAAAATGACAAGGGGGTGTCTTTTAAAAGCAAAAAGAAGGATTTAACCAAAGACAAGGTGTCTAAGTTAAGAAGGTTAAGTTTGTGGGCCAAGAGTCACCAGGGGTACACTGGTGTGGTCTAGTGTTTGTTGAGTCAACTAGGGAGGTGGCTAGGGCTAAGAGCTCAAGGGGGAGCTCTAGGAGTCTTTGGGATCCATGGTAAATGGATCACGGGAGATGTCTCGCTAGGAGGTCTAGGTGGACCATGGAGTGTGCTAAAAGAGTTGGAGACGGACTTGAGTCTCAATTCTTGAGTTTCGGCACGTTGGATTTGAGTTTCATGCATGGAAATATAACATTGGGGTCATAAAGCATGAAAGTTAGTTTTTGATGTATAAATGTCATATAAATCAATGCTAGGGATGCATTGTGGATTGGTATGGGCAAAGACATCAAGAGAAAAACCAAAACTTGGACTTTAGGTCAAGGTTTAATTGAACTAATTAGGTAGTTTTAGATTTTGTGACAATCTTGGGTATGGTGATAGATACATTTTTGGATGTATTTTTCTCAAGTAGATATGGGTACCACAAACCTCTCCATAAATTTGAGAATTTTTATAGATTTGTGGAATTTCTGGCACATTTTTTAAGTTGGGTTCAGAAGGGTAAAAAATGGGTTTTCAGCGTGCCAGTCAACTGGTAACTGTCTCAGTCGATTGGTAAAGGCTGATTTGGGTTTTCAACCATTGAAAAATGTCCAAATGATGTAAAACAAGTGTATGGGGGGCTAGTACACTGTGTTTAGGATCATTAGGGGTTAAAGAGTCCAATAAGGGGGAAATTGTTGGAATTCTTTTGATGTATGTCAAAGGGGGAGAAGTGTTGGGTTTAATTTGGGAAACCAATCACGACTTTGAGAGAAACCCTACGTTTTGGAGAAGCTTAGGTAAAGGTGGAGCATGGTTTCTCCATTTTTGGCGTAAGGGGAACCTTGGAGAGGTTCTTAAAAAGCCTTTGTAAGTTCAATGTAGGGGGAGCCTTGGAAAGGTCCCGGTTTGGTGAAATTTCCTAACTTGAGGAGGTTTGGGGTGGGGATGTCTTGGGATAGGATCCATGTTTGCATTGCATATGCATTGGCGGTATAAGTCCAAGGTGGAGCCTTAGCAATGTAAGTCCAAATGGTTGTTAGCATTATGTTTTGCTATTTGTTTTCCCTAACTTAAACGTATTGCCAAACATCAAAATGGGGGAGATTGTTGGGGCAATCTATGGTCCGGAGTGACCATGTGTTTTGATGATTGGGCAAAGCATTTAAGTTAGGTTTACCCTTGTGTTCTAATATGTGTATGTGAGTGTGCAGGTTTGCAGATTACACATATTGGCATATCTAGATGGCTTCAGATATGGTGAAGAGTGGCATGGACTCAAGCCGTGGGCTTGTGTGCACCCCAGGGACCATGGATACTAGGGACGATGAGCCGAGGGGCATGGACTTCGAGGCATGCATGAAGGATGGCATGGAGGCAAGCTGAGGGCTTGCGTGCACATCTGAGGGACGGGAGCCAATGATAAAGAGGGCGCGAAGGCAACTATCGAGGCAGCTGGTGAAGAGTCAGCTGAGTCGTGAGGGTACGAGTGCTGAGGGAATGTACTCGGGGAAATCCAAGGGGTCGAGTGCTGAGGGAATGGTACTCAAGAGGAAACCAATAGGGCAGTCGACTGGTGTTCTGGCAGTTGACTGGTAAACCCCACTGAAAGATCAGTCGACTGCTGTGGGGGCAATCGACTGGTAGCAGCCAGAATTCGAACGTTGGGCTTGCAACGATTGAATTTGAGTGGGGGAAGTCGACTGGTGGCGGCCAAAACAGAGGTATGTTCTATTTAAAAGGGCTTCGTTTTCGCTGGGACTCTTGGAGAATTTGGCTTTGGGCAAAGGCCAAATAGTAGTCTAAGAGCTCAGAGGTGCGTGCAGTTGGGATTGTGGCGAGGTTTATCCACCCACAAGGAGCTACACGAGTTAGCCGGAGGGCATCCGGGGAGTGATCCACCGAAGGATCAAGGGATCGTCCACCTTACAAACTACCGTGGAGTAGTAGCGTTATCTCCGAACCACGTAAACGGTAACGTGTTAGCGTTTGGTTGTTTTTTATTGTTATTGTTTCTGCTTGCACACGCTAACATCGTAGGTAGAAATCGAGAAAAGCTATTCACCCCCCCCCCCCCCCCCTCTAGCTTGCTTGTCACGATCTATCACAGTCCACGACCAGGACTTATTGCCCAACCCCCAATTAGGCCTTCGGTGCTCAGTCCACGACCAAGACTTATTGCTCAACCCTGCAGGTCAAGACTTCGTGCCTAGCCTACCTAGGGCTTTCCTGTATACTTAACAGATTCATTAGATAACAATTTAACCTTAACATTGAACCCTTTGCCATCATCAAAACCCAAGTTCGATCTGGTGCTTCCAGTACCAACAATCTCCCCCTTTTTGATCTATGACAACCTAGTTTAAAAGTTAAGTTAAAACAAAGAAATAAAATAGCTATTTAAAACAGACATATTTCCTCTCTTTCCCTTTTAAAAAATATATTTGAAAAACATGGATTAAGCTCCCCCTGAATTAAAGATTCTCCCCCTGAAACATTCAAAAATATGCAGTTTTTCAAAAAGACTTTTTGATTAACTGTACCCTTTTGAGGAAACAGTTAAAGACTTTTAAAAATAAAACAAGCAAATTTTATTAATGTTACTTTTGCAAAACTTTTGAAGTTGGAAAAAGTTAAGACACCTTATAGAAAAATTTTAACTTTTTTCTAGAAAAAGGAATTTTAACTTTTCTTACTTTTAACAACAAAACTTTTGCACTTAAAAAAATTTGAACATAAAAAATTAACTTTACTTTGCATTTAAAAAAAATTTGCACTTAAAAAAAATTAACTTTACTTTTTCTCACTATCCCCCTTTGTCATATATCAAAAACAATACTTGACGATGAAAAGTAGTGTATCAGAGCCAGTTTATTTTGCAGAATTAAATTTTAAGCACATATTGAACCAATTCTAGTGAGTCCAAGCCAAAAAAAACTGAACAAACTATGTTGAACTCGTTTGGGCCCTGTCTAACCCAGTTAGCTACATACTAACTGTTATATAACAGCAGCTTTCACTAGAGTTATTCAAGTTAAGTTATTTGATCAAGTTACATTTTCTATGCTTGAACACTTAGCTTGATTTTTGTTCAAATATATTTATTGCCCCAACTGTCTTGATGCACTGACTTAAAACTGTAACGACCCGGCCCGCCCATTGACGGCCCATTTACCGGCCGATTTACCGGCCCTCATAACTGTCGTACCGTCGTACCATCGGCCGTCGACCATGCCGTTACTCATACTAGGTCTTCCCACCCCTGGGTGTGATTTTTGCCTTCCCAGGATTCGAACCCTAGACCCAGGCTTAAATCTAGTTCTTTATGAATCCTGAATACCAATTGAGCTATACCTTTTTATTGTAATGACACGGCCCGCCCATTGACGGCCCATTTACCGGCCCATTTATCGGCCCTCGCGACCGTCG
This sequence comes from Boesenbergia rotunda, assembly GCA_024364735.1. NCBI lineage: Eukaryota > Viridiplantae > Streptophyta > Magnoliopsida > Zingiberales > Zingiberaceae > Boesenbergia > Boesenbergia rotunda. The sequence goes on along the minus strand of JAGFNQ010000792.1, from coordinate 58,361 downwards.
TACCGTCGGCCGTCGACCGTGCCGTTACTCATACTAGGTCTTCCCACCCCTGGGTGTGGATTTTTGCCTTCCCAGGATTCGAACCCTAGACCCAGGCTTAAATCTAGTTCTTTATGAATCCTGAATATTAATTGAGCTATATAAAGAACTAGATTTAAGCCTGGGTCTAGGGTTCGAATCCTGGGAAGGCAAAAATCCACACCCAGGGGTGGGAAGACCTAGAATGAGTAATGGCACGGTCGACGGCAGACGGTACGATGGTACGACGGTCGTGAGGGCCGGTAAATGGGCCGTCAATGGGCGGGCCGGGTCGTTACAATAAAAAGGCGCCTTTTTATTGTAACGACCCGGCCCGCCCATTGACGACCCATTTACCGGCCCATTTACCGGCCCTCACGACCGTCGTACCGTCGTACCGTCGGCCGTTGATCGTGCCGTTACTCATACTAGGTCTTCCTACCCCTGGGTGTGGATTTTTGCCTTCCCATGATTCGAACCCTATACCCAGGCTTAAATCTAGTTCTTTATGAATCCTGAATACCTAGCTCAATTGGTATTCAGGATTCATAAAGAACTACATTTAAGCCTGGGTCTAGGGTTCGAATCCTGGGAAGGCAAAAATCCACACCCAGGGGTGGGAAGACCTAGTATGAGTAACGGCACGGTCGACGACCGACGGTACGACGGTCGTGAGGGCCGGTAAATGGGCCGGTAAATGGGCCGTCAATGGGCGGGCCGGGTCGTTACAAAAACATCTTGAGTCAAGGCATAGACATAAGCATCTCAACCCAGTTTAGGTTATCAATCAAAGTGTCCTAATGTGCTTGTGAGATGCTGGCTTCTAGATTTATAGGAGCATGCAATTCTAGGGTTAAGTCTTAGGCTAAGTCCATTGCGAAAAAACCCTAGTTTTAAAGGGGAAATTTTTTGAAAAATCTAAGTCGAAAAAGAATTTTAAAATTCAAAACTTAATAAGAAAAATGTTTTTTTTGAAAAATATAAAATACTAGATTTTTAAAAAAAATTAAAAAATAAATGAAAGCAATCCTATTCTATTAAGCACAACCCTAACTGCCTTCTTAGTAGTCTAAACTCAGACTCATGTAAGGTTTGGTAAAGATGTCAGCTAGATTAGATTTTGAGTCCACATTTGTAAGTACGATTTCACCCTGGCTACGTGATCCCTAACAAAATGATATTTTACTTCAATGTGTTTTGTTCGGGAGTGATGAATAGGGTTTTTTGTAAGATTGATCCAGCTTATGTTGTCAATGAATACTTTAGTTTGGGCATAGTCTTGCTTAAAATCATTAAGAGTGTGCATCATCCATAACATTTGTGCTACACACTCTCCTAGGGCAACATATTCTGCTTCGGTTGTGGATAAGGCAACACAAAGTTGCTTTCTACTGCACTAGCTAACTAGACTGTGTCCTAGTAATTGACAACTTTCACTTGTACTTTTTCTTTCTAGTTTACATCAGGCATAGTCTGAGTCAGAGTATCCTAATAATTCAAAGAGATCGTAGGATACCAAATACCTACATTTAGGGTACCCTTTATGTACCTAAGGATTCTTTTTACGGCAGCTAAGTGAGACTCCTTAGAACAGGTATGGTATCTTGTGCATTTTTTGAACTTGTGGGTTTTGTTACTTTTTCTTCATCGAATATTATGTTTGTGGTTCAATTTTAAGGGTTTGTTTATTGTAGACCCTATATTCCCTACTTGTTGTTGAATATCCTATAAAAGTTCCTGGAGTTTATTTTGATTGGAATTTTCCTAGGTAGTCCATAGTATTCAAAATGTGTACTTTACACCCAAACACCCTTAGATAATGTAAATTTGGTAGTATGTGGTAATAAAGTTCATAAGGGGTTTTGTTGTGTCTTCTATTTATCATGACCCTATTTTGAATGTAACAGGTTGTGTTTATTCATTTTGCCTAAAATTGATTGGATAAGTTGTATTCGTTGAGCATCGTCCTAGCGACTTCTTGAAGAGTTCTTTTTTTCCTCTCAACTATTCCATTTTGTTGGCGAGTTCTAGGGCATGAAAATTCATGAATATACACATTAATTTTACAGAATTCATTAAATCTTTGATTTTCAAATTCTCCCCCATGGTCACTCCTAAGTCTTTTAATGTTTGTGTCATTTTGATTTTCTAGCATTTTTCATAAATTGTTGAATGAGTCAAATGTTTCATTTTTGGTTTTTAAGAATTTAACCCAGGTAAATCTAGAGTAATCGTCAACAATTACTAAGCAGTACCGGTTTTCGCTCAGTGACTTGGTTCCATGTGAATCAAATAGGTCTAGGTGTAGGAGCTAAAGTGTGGTTTGGGTTAAGTCTGACTGGGTTGATTTGTGAGTTGACTTGGTTTGTTTTCCTTGTTGACATGGATTACAGATGGTATTTTCAAAGTTTTTAGTTTTTGGTATCCCTTTAACTAGTCCATGTTGACTTAGTTTTGAAATTAACTTTGTATGAGTGTGGCCTAGTCTTTTATGCCATAAATTAGTTTCTTCTAGTTGAGTTAGAAAACATTTAGGTGTTATGGGTAGATTAATTGTATAGAAATTGTTCTTTCTATTTCCCTTAAGTGTAACTTCTGGGACTTGTAGATTCCTAATCAGGCAGTCAGAATTGGTGAAGTTAACTGCATAACCAGTATCACACAGTTGGCTAATGCTAAGTATGTTAAATTTAAAGTTTTCAACTAGCAAACACCTTTTTGATAATGAAATCAGAGTTTAGTTCAATATTACCTGACCTAATTACCTTAAGTGTGACATTGTTGCCAAATGCCACTGAACCTAAGTCATTGAACTTGATTTTGGTGAACTTTAATTTACCCCCAGTCATGTGTCTGGAGCATCCACTATCCAACATCCACTGTTCCAAATGTTTATGTTCCTACACATAAAGTAATTTTGATTTTGATCCATTTATATAGAAGGATAGATTAATTGAATTTCACTGCCTAATCTGTTTCACCCAAATCTAAGGTTATCAAGCATGTTGATCTTATGAGTTCCTTTTGTGAGACAGGTTTTCAATTTTAGGTTAAAAAAGATTGAATTTAAAAAATTAAGTTTTAATTAATGTTGAAAATATTAAGTGAAATTAATTTTCAAAATATTGGGAGAAATTAATTTTGAGAATGTTAAGTGAAATTAAATTTTGAAAAATATTAAGTGAAATTTATTTTGAGAATGTTAAATTTAATTAAGTGAAATTAAATTTTGAAATATATTAGCTGAAATTAAATTTGAAATTTGTTGATTTTGATTAAATGTATATTAAGGGTAGAATTAATTTGGTTGGTTGGGTTGGACTACATTATTAGGTCCTAAACATCTCACCCAATTGTAAGCGATAAAACAGGTTTCATTATCGGTTTTGTGAGATGTATTATTTTTATCTTTGATTTCATGTTAAATCTATGATTTAATTGAAGCTTGTGTTAGATTTGAGTTTATCAAGTAGTAATTTAAAAGTGAGTTTCGATAATTGGCTTCCAGGTCTTGGCGAGGCACAGAGTCCTTCTTTGGTCGTAGCCTTATTGGATCAACAACCCTTTCCTAGACAAAGCCTTTTAAAGAAAGATCATTTTCAAATTACTTTTTGAGATACTCTGGTCTAACTAGCTTAGGATTTGGAGAGGTAACTTTGGCTAGTTTCACCGAACTAAACAGACCAAATAGGGTACGCCTTACCCTACTTGTCTCCTTAGACTGGCTTCCCTAACGTACTATCATCTCACCTCCTCCTAATACAATGTTGTTCAAGTCTCAATTAAGTCAGATCCTTAACTAACCATTCCTAATGTAACGCCCGCCCTTCCAGCCCTACGATGTAGGTGGAAGGCGGCGTTACGCTAACATACATATATGCATTTGGAAATCTTAATGCAGCGGAATAATTTAAAACTTCCTACTTATGCGTTTAAACCATGCAACTAACACTTGAATCATGTAAACATGTCCTAACTATCATTCTTAAACATGGTTACTTAGTAAACTTAGCATGTCATACCATAAAAAGGAAAAAACATAACATGTGAGACATAACATTCTTGAACATGCTTACATTATACATGACTTAACCTACCGTCAAGCTTAAAGCCAACATAAAGTGTAGCATGGAACTAAAGTTAAGAATGCAAACATAAGAAGTTGTTCTTTGGAAAACCATCATAAAGTCTAGCATGAAACTAAAGATAACAATGCAAAATATAAGACCCGTGACAATTATGGGTAATAGGATCTTTTCTTTTCTTTTGCCAAGTCACTGTCACACACACACACTTTCCCTCCTGCTACTTCCCTTAGCTTAGTATCCTCTTGCTTGATCTGCGGTATAAGAAAGTAAAACAATAAGCACATAGGCTTAGTAAGACCCTTTCCTACTCACTAAAACATACGTCACATATAGTCAATGGAAAGACATAACATGGAGAGTGTAACATAAAACAAAAGCATATCATGTGAAGGTATTCATAAAACATTTAAAATGAAGAGGCATATAGATGTACATAAAACACATAATCATATGGAAGTGCTTAACATGAAATGAAAGTGCATAGAGTTCATAGCATAAGAAGTACTTGACATAAAATATAAGCATATGAACATACTTGACATGGAATACTTCTTGACATAAACATAAGTATATGACATACTTGACCTGACATAATTCTTGACATAAACATAAGCATATGATATATTTGACATGGCATAGATGCATAACATGAATGAATTCATGAGTTAAGTGCACATAACATAAGGATGCTTATTTGAAAATTATAATTATAACTACTTAAACATAATCATCACATCATGGGGGGGGCCGGCTTGTACCACTTACATACATCATATGCGCGCATCCCTATGTAAATGCGAGGTAGCTAGTCTCGACCTACTAGGGTAGGGACAGCTACGGTAATCCCAGAACTGAGGCTGACATAAGGAGCCCATCCCTGTTGGACAGCTGCGGTAGTCCCAGAACCGTGGACAGCTACGGTAGTCCAGCACCGAGGCGTTCTTAAGGTGCCCATCCCTTGGACCTTTTTAGGGTCTGGTATAAGCCCGTCCATAAAGTAAAATAGCTTCACATGTTTCATCATTCATACATTCATAGAACATTCATAGCATAATTGAAGACATAAACATGATCTTAATACATGAAGCATGGTATAAAGCATACTTAGCATTTCATTATTCTTACTTAATGCATAACATCATTATGCCATAAAGGCATGAACATCATCTTCATTCATAAGGCATGACATACATACATAATTATGCCTTAAAGGCATAAACATCATCTTGCTTCATAAAGCATGCATGATCATGGTACATAAGGTAAGCATGCATAGATAAGTTTTTTTTTTCATACATGGTGCATATCACATAGCATACATGATCATGGTATCTATCATAAAGCATGCATGGGTAGGATCCATATGAACATGATACATACTACATAGGTTCATGACATTCAACATAAAACATGCATAGGTCTACATAACCATAATCTACATATGTTCAAGACATTTAACCTAATGCATGCATAATTCTACATAAACATAATGCATATTTCATAACACATGTGTTCATGGTATATGGTTTAAAACATTCATAAATAAAACATACTAAAACATGGCACATAATCTAAGCATACAAGGTCATGATACATAGCACATAAAGTTAAGGTTTTAGGTAACCTAAAATTCATACAACATGCTTGAATATGTATATACATCATAATAAGTCATAACAAGTATACTTGAAACCTTAGACTAACCCAAACCATAGACTTGGAGCTTTGGCCGAAAGTTATAGATAGAGGCCCCATTATTCAAGTAACATGTAAGGTACCATAAGTAAAGTAAAGCCCCTACCATACATGCAATGCCATAGGAAGCCATTAGAACCCATGATAGGGCTAACCCTAACACCTAGCCCTAACATTTGGTCTTGGCCGAAACTTATAGGGGTCTTAAGTCCATGGAAAATTCATATAATTCACAATTAATATCCATTATATCATAGGGAATCATACTAAGCATGCTTGGGGGGTTAGATCTAATCCTAACAATGAAATAGAGATGGTGGCCGAAACCCTAGGGGAGTCACAAGTCCATGGAAAATTCATATATCTCACAATTCATTCTTTATTTATCATGAAAAAGCATTAGAAAACATAAGTGAGGTTTTAACATCATCCTAAATCAAAAACCATGCTTGGCTGAAACCCTAGGAAGCCCTATTCTATAGTTTTCTCAACATAGAGTGCAAACAACATCTTAAATCATGAAAGATAACATCAAAACTATTATACCATAGGTGAGGGAGTCTTACCTTTCTTGATCTTGGTTATAAACCTTGAATAGATAAACAAAAGAAAACCTTCTTGACCTTAGAACACTCCTTGCCCTTGTAGCCTTGTAGAAGAACATAGATCTTCAAGAGGGAGTCTTCTTGTGAAGTTTTTCCAAGGGGAAAACCACCTTGTGGCTCATGGCAAGAAGAGGAAAGGAGGAGGAAGAAGGGAGAAGAGGAAGAGCCTTGGTGGAAGAAAAGTAACTTAAGCCTCTTCACTTCTCATCCAACCTTTTTATACCAAAGGAAGGGCAAGTGAAGGGGCATGGTGCGTCCTCTCATGGTGACTCTTCACTTCCCTTAGCCTTAACTAAAATCTTCTTCCTTTTCCACTAGCACTCCCTTGCTAGGTAAATTGGTTAGTACATGCATGATGAGGCTTTGCCTCTATTCTAGGTTCAAGGTTCAAGGTTCAATCGTTGGTGCATACACCTCTTTTTATTGCATTTACTCTTATTTTTGGTAAGGCTCACATAAGAGCCCACTAAGAGTTATGCTAATATTCCTAATTGGAGCCCATTTCTATTCATGTTACTAATTCTACCCAAGGTCCACTAATAGTCATGATACTAGAAGGGCCCATGTAAGGCCCATTATTACTTAGCTTTTAGTCCATATAAGAAAACATGCTAAGGTTCATGGTAGATTTTGTATGTTACTCAAGAGTCCATATGTGCATGATCAATATTTTAAAGAAAAATATTGAGAGAATTTTACGGGTGTTACACCTAAGTCTAAGCAGAATAATATTGCGAAAAAGAAATAAACAAGCATCAGGCAATAATTCAAGGAAAGAAAATAAATCATCTAAGTACAAAAATGGTTTTTATATTGGCTCCCCCTGGACATAAGCCTCGATATGGGATAAGAAAAGATGTGAATCTTATCCTTGGGGATCCAATATTAGTTTGGTTCAGCTTATTTGTTCGAACTCAGCTTAGGTGTTGGAGCAATCGACCCTAAGATGGTTCGGAGTGACCATAGGTTTTGATGTTTGGGCAAAGGGTTTAAGTTAGGTTTACCCTTGTTTACTTATATGTATGTTGAGTGTGCAGATTGTACAGGTTACACATATGGACTTAACTGGACGGCTTCGGTACGGTGAAGGATGGCATGGAGGCAAGCTGGAGGCTTGCGTGCGCATCCGAGGGACCTTGGTGAGCAGGGACGATGAGATGATGGGCGCGGACTATGAGGCATGCGTGAAGGATGGCATGGAGGCAAGCTGGAGGCTTGCGTGTATCCAAGGGACGGGAGCCGAAGATGAAGAGGGTGTGAAGGCAATAGTCGAGGCTGCGGAGGAGGAGTCAGTCAAGTCGTGAGGGTACGAGTGCAGTGTGATTGTACTCGGGAAATCCTAGGGTTTGAGTGCGGAGTGGAATGTACTCGGGATGGGTAACCTTAGGTGGGTGAGTAGACCAGTCGACTGGCCTGGGGGGCAGTCGACTGATGGAACTCACAGAAAGGTCTCAGCCCTGGGACCAGTCGATTGCCCTGGGGGCAGTCGACTGGTAGGTGGCTGGTGAGTTGGCTAAAATTCGAACGTTGGGGTGCAACGGCTGGAGGTGTATTAGAGTCCAAGGGCCATGAAAGTTGGAAAATCTAGGATTTTCTTTATTTTTCATATTATTGGTTATGTGCTTGGTTGTGTGGTTGTGCTTGTAAAATTCCTTGAGATAAATTACTAAGTGGGAGAGGGACCCTTAGGGTCCCACGGCTTCCATTACAATTCGATAAGTGAAGCGAACAAGTCTGCGCGTCGGCTCTGAGTGCCTTCGTCCCCATCGGATGGACTTGTTCTATGGATCACTGGGTCGAAAAAGACTATAGAAAATTATTAAAGTGCGTGTGTACTTCCCCATCGGAAGGCATATAATCGAAAATAATTCTCTTAGTGTCATGTAATGGTGCACACTTAGATGCAAATAATAATATTCTCCCCATCGGAGTCACTACTATTGTTTTGCAAAGCCGAAGTAAAACAATTGCTGATCATACTTGTCAAAAAGTTATGTTGACAAGATAGTAAGATTAATGGGAAAACCCTCCTCTTGTGAATGAAGGAATTCGTATATGTCCACACTATCGTGGCATACAAATTTCTCGGTGTATAGGGGTGTTGATTGATTTTGAAGATTAATTGTTTTGAGGAATCAATTCATTTTCGATTTCTAAATTTGTGTATGTTGTGGTTCTCAAGTTTTTTATAATGGCCTTTACCCCACTAGCAACAATTCTTAAGGAAAATAAACTTACTAACCTAAACTACATAGACTGGAAGAGGAACCTTGACATTGTCCTCACTACTAAACAGTAGAAATTTTTACTTTTCGAGGATTGTCCGGAAAGGCCTAGAGAGGACTCTGGTGAAGAGTTGAGGGAGCGTTACAAGAAGTGGAAAAAGGCAGATGAGATGGAGCGGTGCTACATTCTGGCATCTATGTCGAATGTACGGGAACATCGGCATCAGGCCATGACCACTGCTAGTGACATGATGCTAAACCTCAAAGATCTCTTTGGGCACCAAGGTCAAGCTGCTAGGCAAACCACGATGAAGAGTCTGATGATGACCACTATGGTCGAAGGGTCACCTGTAATGGATCATGTCCTAAAGATGATGGCTCACCTCAATGAGATTGAGGTACTGGGAGCACAAATCGACGGGGAATCCCAGGTCGATATTATACTCTAGTCTCTGCCTAGGAGTTTTGAGCAGTTCAGGCTCAACTATAATATGAACAAAAGGGATTATACGTTGGGTGAACTGCTAGGAGAACTCCAGGCGGCAAAGGGCCTCTTTCGTCAGAACTCACAGGCCTTAGTGACTCAAAGGGTTTCTTCTTCTGTGCTGAAAGGCAGGAAGAAAAAGAAACGAGGAGGGTTCAAGAAGGCAGCAACATTGCAAGGACCCCAGACTAGCGTGAAGAAGCCAAAAGGCAAGTGCTTCACGTGCAAGCAAACTGGGCACTGAAAGGCAGACTGTCCCCATCAACAAGACAAAGGTATTTCTTCAGCCTTAGTCGTTGAAACATGTTTAGCGGTGCTATCTACCGGTACCTGGTGCGTAGATACGGGAGCCACTGACCATGTCTGCAATACTCTGCAGGGGTTCCAAGAAACCCGACGGCTAGCCAATGAAGAAATCGTGGTCTACATGGGCAATGCTACAAAAGTGGCAGCAGTTGCAGTGAGAGTTTTTTATTTATCTTTTGAGAGAAATAAATTGTTAGTTCTGAGAGATTGCCTTTATGTACCCTCGTTTAGAAAGAATATAATTTCGATTTCTATGTTGATAAAGGATGGATATTCTATTGCTTTTGATATTAAAGTTGTTATTAAAAGAAATAGAGAGATTATCTGTTCGGGTACAATGGTCGACAATCTGTATACTCTAAAACCAATGACTCCCACGATGCATATTGAAGTAAATAGCTTATCATCTAACCTAAATAAGAGAAAGGAGCTTTCTAAGATGAATCAGACATATCTTTGGCACCTTAGGCTTGGTCATATTAACCTTAGTATGATTCAGAGGTTGATAGCCGATGGGTCCCTGGGTTCATTGGTGGTGGAGGATCCCCCGACCTGTGAGTCTTGCTTGGAAGGTAAGATGACCAAGAGGCCTTTCAAGGCTAAGGGGTATAGGACCAAAGATGTGTTAGAACTGATTCATTCTAATTTGTGTAGTCCTATGTCAATACAAGCTAGGGGTGACTTTGAATATTTCGTCACCTTCATTGATGATTATTCAAGGTATGGGTAGATTTACCTGATGCGCCGCAAGTCTGAATGCTTGGAAAAGTTTAAAGAATTCAAGGCTGATGTGGAGAAACATCGAGGTAAAAGTATCAAGACACTATGATCTGATCATGGTGGCGAGTACCTCATTGGAGAGTTTAGGACCTACCTATCAGAAGCTGGGATTCAGTCCCAGCTAACGGCACCTGGTACACCTCAACAGAACGAAGTTGCAAAAAGAAGGAATAGGACTCTTATGAAGATGGTTAGATCAATGATGAGCTATTCAGATTTACCTGATTCGTACTGGGGATATTCTCTTGAAACGACGGCATACATACTGAACTTGGTTCCGTCTAAGTCAGTCCCTTCTACACCCACAGAGTTGTGGACTGGGCACAAGCCCAGTTTAGGACATGTTCGAATTTGGGGTAGTCCAGCACATGTGCTGAAGGGAGATACTGATAAGTTGGAATCTCGTATGTGTTGGACCTTGGATGGCTAGAGGGGGGGTATGAATAGCCAACCACAAAAACTGACTTTTTTTCTTTCTGCACTTAGGGTTAGCAATGGAAGCAAAAACACAGAATAGAAAGAAACAGACAGAGAACAAACCAGCACTAACTCAGAAGGTTTTCAAGGTTCGGGGATAACATGCCACTACTCCTTGGCGTGCCCGTGAGGTGGGCGATCTCCTGATCGTCGGAAGATCGAGCCCCGGAAATCCAGATAATCAAAACTCCTTCTCGGTGGAGTAACCTCTCCACAGATCTCAGAAATGTATAAGTTGAGTATAGGAGACCACGAGAAGGAACTTACTGATGGAACCTTAAGCGCAGCACAGAAAGCACGAAGGAAAAACATCACAGAGCCCAACACACAACACAGCACAACCCTAACGCAAGAACCTTCACTCAGCTCTTCGTTCTCGTTGTCTGCTTGGTTTCTGATCGACTCGCAAAGTTGCTTGTCTCTGCTTCACTAGCTTTCTCTTAAGTTTCCCCTCCGCTCATCACTAGGCGCGTCTGCACCCACTGAACCATAGCCTCATCACCACTTACCCACTGACCTCCACAGAGCACTCAGTCCACTGAAGATCTCTTCAGCTAAGCCTCAGGTCAGTCGCCAGCCCACCAGAAGCCGTTGAATCCTGGAAATAGAAAACAAACAAACCTGCCACGGTGAAAGTCACCATTGACCCTCCTTCTTGGTTTGTATCGTCTCTGTATCACTTGCACACTCATCGGATGGATTAGCAAAGCAAATCAGAGCGTATCAGAAAGAAATCAGCAGAAATCAGAAGTGATCAAGGAGTCTGACAGCGATTCAAATTAAAGTGATCTGGCACTGATCAGTCACTAGGACTGATCAGTTACCCCTCTGACCAATCAGGTCACTTCCTGATCGATCCAGTAACGATCTTATCGGTCTCATAGACCGATCAGTGATCAGGGATCGGTCACCAGACCGATCCTGAACTTCTTCAGGGTTTAGCTTAAAGAATCCAGCCACGGCCTGATCGGTTCACTGACCGATCTGGCCACAGCCTGATCTCTCAAGCTAGACCACCTGATCGGTCGGCAGACCGATCAGGCTCAGGGCCTGATCAGTCATAGTGACCGATCAGGAGCCATCCTGATCGGTCCAGGAAGGCCCTGATCAGTCGTTCTGACCGATCAGGGTTTTCTACAGAATCTTTCTGTTCTGTTTCGGATCGTTCACCAGAATGATCAGAAACCACGCAGAATGTTTCTGATCTATCTCTGATCGTTTACCAGACCGATCAGACACCCTAGATCGATCACCAGACTGATCCATTATCAAGGAAGTTCGTGCCAACTTCCTGATCAGACTCCACATTGATCCACAACTGAGGGAGTTCGTGCCAACTCCCTAATCAGACTCCAGACTGATCCAACTACGACCATTTCAACCCTAAGTTCAGAGAACATGCTCCCTTACCTTCTCTGACTCAGTCTAGTCCAGAAAACAAGCTCCCCAGCCTTCTCCAACCAGTATACTCAGTGATCAGTCCCCCGGACCAAGACTTCATGCCCAGCATTACTCACCGGGACTTAGTCCAACCCAGCTTCACTCACTAGGATTTTCATCACCTAGTATCCCTCGATAGGACCTGGCTTCTCTCACCAGGGTTTCCTTCACCTAGCTTCACTCACTAGGATTTTCGTCACCTAGCTTCACTCACTAGGACCCGGCTTCACTCACCAGGGTTTCCATTACATAGTTTCACTCAGTAGGACCCGGCTTCACTCACCAGGGTTTCTATCACCTAGCTTCACTTGCTAGGACCCGACTTCACTCACCGGGGTTCGTGCTCAGTCCCCGACCAAGACTTAATCCGAACTTATCTTACTCACCTAAACCTAAATCGGTGTCAACACCAAAACAACAATCAGGTCAGACTGCATCAACAATCTCCCCCATTTTGTTGTTTGACAACCTGATTTTAGGTTTAGGTATTAGAAGTCAAATGAAATCAAAATTCACTATTGCAAGGGAATCAGAGTCCTCCCCTTACAATGATTAAGTTCGTTATAAAACCAAACTTTACTAACTAGCCTCTCCCCCTTTGTCAAACATCGAAAAGGGTGTAGACTGGTTATTAAGTTTAAACCACTCCCCCTTAAACAAGGGTCTCTCCCCACAACCAAAAAGAATATAGAGTTATAAGTGAAAAGCATATGAAATAAATAGAGAAAGACAAGATACTCATATACATCATATGAAAGTAAACGTGGACTATAGATCATGACAGAAATGGTCACCTAAACAAAAAGATCCATCAGAATGTCATCACACATAGTCATGAAATAGTAGTCATAATCAGAATACAGCCAAAGAAATCAATCCTGATCAATGGGATCATCAGACTGCATCGGATCGAATGCAGTGTCATTGATAAGCAGGAAGCTCCCCGTTGCAGTGCTGTTGGATAGCGAAAAGCCAGGAAATGTCTGCGGTGGCGGATGACTAGCCATCCATGCGCGCATCTCAACAAACATCTCCCGTTGCTCGGCATGCATCCCTGAAATCTCATACCGGATCTCCTACTGACCTGCATGAAACTCAAATCGGACCTCCTACTGCCCGATCTCCCACATGTGAAATCTGTCGTCCATCATCTATTCGTGCTCTGCGATCTGCCATCGGAAATATGGCTCCGCCTCGTAGTCATCCTCCGCTGCAGCGGGCACACCATGATGCCCAGCTGGATCTGCAGTTACCTGAACATGTGGTGCCCGTGGAAACTCCCCAAGCCCCCTCCCATCCTTCCACCTACGTCCCCGAGCATCGGCAATGATGCTAGACTTGGAAAACACGCGTCTCCCAATTCTACAGTCTTGTCGAACCATCAGCACAGTCCTGCCCTTGGACACATCAATACCGACTAACTGGAGCCAGTCAGTAATAATGTGACCAAAAGGCATATAAATGGTACGACACCCGGGATCCTTATAGTAGATAATAGACTCGTAGATACTCGACATGATGTCAAAGTCCAGATGACGATGCATCCCATAGAGCATCAGACAGTGAAAAGAACGGATCTTTGATAAGGGTTTTGAGGTGATCGACAGAAGACAGTTGGTGATAATCTTGAAAAGAATATAATCAACCGCGGAGAGTCTAAGAGCAGTAAAAGTGGGGAAATCAGGGGCTAGCTCATCAAGGCCATCTGGCCAGGGGTGTCCAAAAAATACTCGTAAATGGAATCCGGGGTGACTCCCAAGAATTGAACTGGTGAAGGGGTTGGAATGGTAGGGAATATGGGATAGATATTAGACGTTCGACAAAAGCCAAAATACTCCGAGAAATTAGAGTAAGTAAAATCTAAGTTTGTCCTAGCTACTCGGGTAGAATACCCAACAGTGCCAGCACCTTGATAAAGATTATTATAAAATTCTGATACTAAATCAAAGTTGATATCGCGTTCAAGGAAAAGAAATGATTCCAGATTATAGTACTCGATAACCTGTCTTACGGAGGGACAATGTTCATATACAAATGATTTATCCACCGTTCGACAGGGGAGAATTTTAAAAGTGGAATTCTCAAAGGCTTTTTCAAAATATGCATTGAGGAACCTAGGATTGGTAGAGGGTTGAGATCTGGAAGGTGGTTTGGACTTGGATGTTCCCTCAGCAGGAGACTTACCCTTGGAAGATTTTCTAAGAGTTGATAATAAGTCACGGCAAAAGAAAGAAAATTGGTGATGAAGATCACGGCAAGGTCATGGCACAACCAAAGTGAATGGGATTTAAAGTTGGGTTTGGAGTTAAGGGCATGGCACAGGAAGTAAACATAGTGGTTACTTCCCAACATACACAAACATAAAACAATTAGGAAGGGAAAGAAAATAAAACAAGAACATCTGAGTTGGGTGCCATGGAAGATGGTTGGTTGAGAGGAACACCACAGAGCTCGGGCAAGAGTGCAACTTGCTAAGAAGAGAGCTCGCAAGTGAGAACTTGCAGAGAAGAGAACCCGCAAGAGAAAACTTCAGAGAGGAGAGCTCGCAAGAGAGAACTTCAGAGAAGGCTCGTGCAGGAGAACTCGCCGAGAGGAAGAACTCTCAGTCACAGATCACACAGGAGACAGACAAAATGCACAGGAAGAGTAAGAGGAGATGCCCGACGGCTAGGGTTGAAGGAGTACGGGGAAGAGTGATTTAATAGGTTGGTGGACCGATCACCAACCAATTTTAATGTGAATGATCGAACGGTTGATCGATCAGAAGGCTTTTTGGTCCAATCAGAGAGTTCCCTGATCGATCATAAGGCTGCTGATCGATCACGGGACCGATCAGGAGGATCCTGATCGGTCTGTGGACCGATCAGGAGGATGGCCTGATCGGTCTGTGGACCGATCAGGAGGACGATCAATGGACTTTTGAGAATTGATTCCTAAGCTCCTGATCGGTCTGCTGACCGATTAGAAACAACCCTGATCGGTCACCTTGACCGATCAGGGTGAGTCATGATCGGTTGGTGGACCGGTTTGGTTCGATACAGAAGGTTCTGATTAAACAAAATGATTTGTGAGGTGACCCTGATCGGTCTATGGACCGATTAGATTTTAGAGGAGTTTCTTAAACTCCTGATACGTTTCAGAAATTCTTGTTTCAAACACACCTAACCCTTAGATTGTTTCAAACACCCCTGAATCCAGTGATATTTATTTCCTTTTGGATTCAAAAACTGTAACGCCCGTTTTTTTTTCATAAAGCGGCGTTACGCTAACCATACATGAACATATAACACATCTTAATGTAGCAGAATCATAAATTCTTTTACACATGCTTTTAACCATGCGACTAATGCTTAAATCATATACACATATCTAGCATCATGATATCAACTTTTCGTAACCCATTCATAAGCATTCATAAGCATTTCAGGTAACTTATAACCAGCATGCATAGTATCATGATGTTTACTTTCCATAACTTATTCATCATGTCATTCAGGTAGCAAGTAGTTTATCCATAACTTCACAAGTAGTGGGTTGTTTCATAGGCATAGCAATTAATAGTTGAGCATAACCCAAAATAAGCATTGTAACATAACAAAACATGCAATCATTGAAATGAGAGAGAGACTCTCGGCCATGTCACTACCACACACACATGGTCTTGCCTCTCCTGCTGCTTCCTTGGAAATCTCTTGCTTAATCTGTGGTATAAGAAAATAAAACTATAAGCACGGAGGCTTAGTAAGACCCTTTTCCTACTCACAAAATCCATACGTCGTATAAACATGAACATATTACTTCTTATCATGAACGTCTACACAATCATGACATCATCATTTTAGCATAAGTATAAATGAAATCATGGTATCATAATTTAACACGAATATAGATATCATCATGGCATCATAGTCTAGCATAAACATCAATAAAGTCATGACATTATAATTTGGCATGTACATAAATAAAATCATGGCATTATAATTTGACATGAACATAAATAAAATCATGGCATTATAATTCGGCATGAACATAAATAAAATTGTGGCATTATAATTTGGCATGAACATAATTAAAATCATGGCATTATAATTTAGCATGAACATAAATAAAATCATGGCATCCTAAATTAGCATAAACATAAATGAGATCATGGTATCATAAATTAACATGAACATCAATAAAAATCATTTGCATAAACATACTTGGCATTATCATATTTTTGCCTAACATACATCGCATAAACATACCTTGCATAAACTTACTTTGCAATACCATACTTAACATAAACATAATGCATAACATGCATAGATGCATGTGGCAAATGCATATATCATAAGGATGCTTAATCTTTAAAATCATACTTTTAAATACTTTAACATAATCATAACATTCAGTGGGCCCTGGCTTGTACCACATTCATACATCATATGCGCGCATCCCTAAGTAAATACGAGGTAGCTAATCTCGACCTACTAGGGTAAGGACAGCTTCATCGGTAGTCCCGAACCGTAAGGACAGCTTCATCGGTAGTCCCGAACCGTGGACAGCTTCATCGGTAGTCCAGAACCGTGGACCTTACTTAGGTCCGGTACAAGCCCATTCATAAAATAAAATACTTTTACATGCTTCTTCATTCATAATCATTCATAGCATATTCATTCATTCATCATACTTAACATCATCGTTATGCCTTGAAGGCATGAACCTTAACTTCATTCTTCATTTTCATTCCATATCATCATTATGCCTCGAAGGCATGAACTTTAACTTCATTCATCATTTTCATTCTTAACATGGCAAATGTACATATCATTCATAAAGCATGGCATACATACAAATTATTCATAAATCATGGCATACATACAAATTATTCATAAATCATGACATACATACATATCCTTCATAAATCATGGCATACCTACATCTCATTCATAAAAATGGCATACCTACATATCATTTATAAAACATGGCATACATACATATTATTCATAAAACATGGCATACATATGTATCATTCATAAATCATGGCACATGTCCAAACATTTATGAGTTATCTCCGCAAGTGACCTAACATATAATTCATGACATATAAAACTAAGGGCTTGGTTAACATAGAAATTCTTCCATCATGCTTAAACATACATCTTAGTAACCTATAAACAAGCACCATTGTAGTTTTAACCCAACCCTAGCCCTAGGTTATGTCCTTGGCCGAAAGCCCCAAGGAACCCTAGGTCCATAAAAACTTCACATAAATTCCCAAACAACATCTCATACATACATACTAGGCCATAGGAAACATTTGATTCCATACTTAAGGCCAACCCTAATCCATTAACCCTAATTCTTGCTCTTGGCCGAAACTTTAAGGGTCCCTAAAGTTCATGAAAAATTCTTATAAAACACAATTTCTACCCATCATGCCATAGGAAACCAAAACTTATATGTTGAATGGTTAGATCAAGGCCCAACCATGGGGTAAGGTTCTTGGCCGAAATTCATTAGGCCTTATAATCATGTAAAATTTCATGTAAATCACCACTAACATCACTTACATCATAATAAATCATAAGAACCATCATTTGAGAGTTAGAAACTAAACCTAGCCATGAAACTTGCATGTGACCGAAACCCTAACTTCTTCTTCATGGATTTTCATCCTAGATCTTAAATAAAAACTTAGATCATATCCATATCAAGGAAAAGCCATTACACCACAGGTGAGGGGGGGGGTCTTACACTTGTTGATTTGGTTTTTTAGACCTTAGGTAGAGAAGATGGGGAAGACCTTGTTGCTCCTTGATCACCCTTAGCCCTTGAACTCTTGTAGATAGCTCTTAATCTTGAGGAATGAAGCCTTCTTGTGATGTTTTTCCAAAGGGAAACCCTTCCTATAAGTTTCGGCTAGAAGGAGAAATTAGGAGGAAGGAAAGTGACTTGGTGGAGAAGGAAAGGAAATGTAACTCCCATTCCTTTATATCACATTAAGGAGGGCAAATGAAGAGTCATGGTGCTTCTTCTCTTGGTGACTCTTCATTTTCCTTTAGCCTTAACATAATTCCACTTCATTTTCTCATAGCATTCCCTTGCTAGGTGAATTGGTTAAAGCATACATGGTTGTACAAGGGGTCCAAGGTTCAATCCTTGGCCCATGCCCATTATTTTTATTTTCTTTTTATTTTATTTTTCTTTATTTCCGAAAATTCCCTAAAACTCACCCATAATTATGCTACAATTCCTAATTATAATTCTTTTATATTTATTTTAAATTCTACCTAATTAAACCCATTTTTGGAGCCCATATAAGGCCCATTAGTACTTAGTTTCTCAATTTAAATGAGAAAATCATAGGATTCTAGGTTAAAATTTGTGTTAATACTTCTAGGTCCCTTGGAAAATTATCTAGACATGCTTAATATTTTAAGAAAATATTAAGAGAATTATACGGGTCGTTACAATCCCCCATACCTCGTGAAAGTTCGTCCTCGAACTTAGAATAACTCCGGGTACTTGCGCCTCATCTCGTCCTCGCATTCCCAGGTAGCTTCCTCGAACCGTTGACTTTGCCATAGGACCTTGACTAAGGGTACCTCCTTACTCCTCAGCTTCTTGACCTCCCTATCCAAAATCTGGATGGGTCTGCTCTCATAACTTAGGTCCTCTTGCACTTGTACTGTCTGCGGCTCGATCACTTGGTCCATAGTTGGGTTACACTTTTTGAGCAGGGACACATGGAACACGTTATGGATAGCTGACATCTCTGGAGGCAGCTCTAGCTCATATGCCATTTTACCAACTCTTTTCAGAATCAGGTACGGCCCCACATAGCGCGGACTTAGTTTTCCTTTCTTCCCAAATCATGTCACCCCCTTCATAGGAGCCACTTTCAGAAACACCCAATCTCCAACATTAAATTCCAGTGGTCTACGCCAGACATCGGCATAACTCTTCTGCCGGCTCTGAGCAGTTTCTATCCATTGTCGAATATTCTGTATAGCTCGGGTGGCGCTGTCGATAACATTCGTTGTGAGCCCCATTTCCTTCTTTTCACCACCCTCGTACTAACAGATCGGAGACCTACATCTCCTCCAATACAAGGCTTCATAAGGTGCCATTCCGATAGTAGCTTGGTAGCTATTGTTGTACGCGAATTCCGCTAAGCATAGATATCGACACCAGCTTCCTTTGAAATCCAAGGCACAAGCTCTTAACATATCTTCCAGTATTTGATTCACCCATTCAGTTTGCCCGTCAGTCTGAGGGTGAAAGGCGGTGCTAAATCGCAATTTAGTGCCGACAGACTTCTGAACACACTCCCAAAAATGCGAAGTAAAGCGACCATCCCTATCTGAGATAATGGTCTTGGGAACTCCATGAAGCCTAATTACTTCCTGAACATATAATTGAGCCAGTTGCTCAATTGAATAAGTCATCTTGATCGCCAAAAAGTGAGCAGACTTTGTCAGCCTGTCCACAATTACCCATATTGCATCATATCCATTCGTAGTCCTGGGAAGCCTTGAAATGAAATCCATAGAGATGTCTTCCCATTGCCACTCCGGAATCGCAAGTGGCTGCAGAACTCCTCCGGGTCGCTGGTGTTCAGCTTTTACTTGCTGGCAAGTTATGCATACCGGATCACCAGAACTTCTCCTTCAAATCTTGATACATCTTGGTGGATCCTGGATGCATCGAATAAGGGGTTCCGTGAGCTTCCGCCAGTATTTTCCTTCGAAGCTCCGGATCTTTAGGAATACATAGACGATCCCTAAGGTATAGATCCCCCCCCCCTTTGGCGATATGAAAACCATCGCCCTTTCCTTCTACGATCTCCTGTTTTATTTTCTGAAGACTCAAATCACTATTTTGTTTTTCCAATATGTCTTCAAATAGTGTGGGTGATATTGTCATGGTGGAAAGTCGTCCGGAAATGACCTCGACCCCAAAATTCATAATTTCTCTCTCTAGTGGTCGGGGTAATTTAGATATGGACATCAAGGTGGCACCTGACTTCCGGCTGAGCGCATCGGCCACTTTGTTTGCCTTCCCTGGATGGTAGAAGATCTCGCAGTCATAGTCCTTCACCAACTCAAGCCATCGGCGTTGTCTCATATTCAGGTCCTTCTGACTGAAGAAATATTGCAGACTCTGGTGGTCTGCATAAATTCGACACTGCGCTCCGTACAGATAATGCCTCCATATCTTAAGAGCGAAAACCACCGCGTCCAGTTCCAGTTCATGAGTGGGGTAATTCTGTTCGTATTCCTTGAGTTGTCTAAAGGCGTAGGCAATAACCCTTCCCTTCTGCATAAGTACCGCTCCAAGTCCTAGTTTGGAGGCATCGCTATACATGTCAAAGCTCTGATTGCACTCTAGAAGGGTAAGGATTGGGGCGCTTGTAAGTCTCCTTTTTAGTTCCGAAAAACTCCTTTCACAGTTTTCCGTCCATTCATACTTCTCATCCTTCCGGGTGAGAGCTGTTAAAGGAGCTGCAATCCTCGAGAAGTTCTCCACAAATTTTCTATAATAGCCTGCCAGCCCAAGAAAACTTCTGATTTCGCTGGCATTCTTCGGCCGACTCCAGTTATTCACAGCTTCAATTTTTATTGGATCTACCTTAATCCCGTCTTTTGAAATAATGTGACCCAAAAAGCACACTTGGTCGAGCCAGAACTCACATTTGGAAAATTTTGCGTACAGTTGCTTTTACCGAAGAATCTCTAATACTACCTTCAGGTGCTCAGCGTGCTCTTCCTGGGTCCTTGAATAAATAAGAATATCGTCGATGAAGATAATCACAAATTTGTCGAGGAACGACGAGAATACCCGATTCATAAGGTCCATAAACATAGCAGGAGCATTCGTCACACCGAAGGGCATAACCACTAACTCAAAATGTCCGTACCTTGTTCGGAAAGCCGTCTTTGGAATATCCTCCTGTTTTACTCTAACTTGATGATAACCAGACCTCAAATCAACTTTTGAGAAAACAGTGGCTCCCTTTAATTGGTCAAACAGGTCATCTATCCTTGGAAGGGGATACCTGTTCTTGATCGTTACGTTGTTCAGTGCTCGGTAATCTATGCACATTCGCATAGATCCGTCTTTCTTCTTCACAAACAGTACCGGAGCTCCCCACGGGGAATGACTAGGGTGAATAAATCCCTTATCCAGCAACTCCTGTAACTGTTCCTGAAGCTCCTTCAATTCAACCGGCGCCATACGGTAAGGTGCCTTGGAGATCGGGTTGGTACCAGGAACCAATTCGATCTCAAATTCCACCTCTCTATCAGGGGCTAATCCAGGTAATTCATCTGGGAAAACTTCTGGGTAATCGCATACCACCCGAACGTCTTCCAGCTTCTGGTTCTTCACTTGACTGGCATCAACCACAGATGCTAGAAATCCAGTACATCCTTTGTCTAACATCTTCTGAGCTTGGAGAGCTGATAAATATTTCCCGGTTCTTTTCCTTGGCTCTCCGATGAATTCGAACATAGAACCTGCCTTAGGTCGAAAGACCACCTTTCGCTTACGGCACTCAATAGAAGCACCGTATTTAATCAGGAAATCCATTCCCATTATAACGTCATAATCTTGCATGTCGAGTACTATCAGATCGCAGTAAAGTTCCCTTCTTGCAATTCCGACCGGCACCGCACGCAGCACATGAGTGGATGTCATTATTTCTCCCGAAGGTAGGGTTGTTAAGAACCTGCAGTCTAACACTTGCGGAAGCCTATCTATCTTCTTGGTATATGGCACCGAAATGAACAAGTGCGTTGCCCCAGTATCAAATAATGCAGTAGCATACTGATTGAAAATAAGTATCTGACCTGTGACAACCGTAGAAGCTTCCGCAGCGTCCTCCTTGGTAACCGAGAAAACCCTGGCATTTGTTTCTGTTGGAGGGGCCTCCAACATCGGGGTACCCTCCATCTCGGCTGGCATATAGTGTAATTTCGCTGGTGCCCCCTGGTACTGAGCTAGTGGTTGGCGAGAGGCCTGGTTCTTGGTAGGGCAGTAAGCCGCCATATGCCCTTCCACACCACAAATGTAACACCGGTTCGTACCCTTGCGGCATTCCCCGGAGTGGTTTTTCCCGCATGTTGCACATGGGGAAGGCTTGGGCTGTTTATTTGCTGGGCCCCCCTTGAGGGTTGTTCCATGGCTTTCGTTTAGCACTTTGATCTCCCTTCCAATTCGCTTGGGTGCTCTGGGACTTTTGACCTCCTAAGCGATCATTAACGGAAAGAACATTAAGGGTAATGAGAGAAAGAATCGAGCATCTTGAAATGAACTTGATTCTTACTTTCATTCATTGCCTTCCTTTGCTGATTGATACTATTCAGGTAGTGCTCAGTGAGTAGAGCACTACTAAACAGTTCCTCGGCGGTCTGGGGCCTGTTAACTCCACCAGCCATGTTCAGAGCTATTTCGGGCCGTAACATTTTCAACATAAGTCCGACCCTCTCTTTCTCCATGTGGACCAGCTCAGGGCACAGACGAGCCAGTCGATTAAATTTCTTCACGGCTTCATTGACCGAGAGATTGCCCTGCCGGAATTCCGTAAACTCATCGTAGTGTTTGTTTGTAACCCGCATATTGAAGAATTCTTCAAAGAATTCTGATTCGAAATCGGAACACGCCATCTGGTTTACCTGTCTCTTGGTCTTGACCCTCTCCCACCACATTCTGGCATCCCTAGAAAGGCAGAATGATGCACACTTGACCTTCTCATGCTCAGGCCAGTCCAGCAGCTCCAGTGTACTTTCCACCATCTTGAACCATGCCTGGGCGTCCCACGGTTCACTAGTACTCGAAAAATTTTCCGGTTTCAGTCTCAACCACTGGATCAAATAAGCCTCCTGTCATGCCACATGGGTCGAGCCCGGCGGAGGAGTGTGCGTAACCGTAGGCGCCACAGGTATAGCAGTCTGGTTCACTGGTGGAGTAGTAGAATTTTCCTGTTGGTTCGTTAAGGTGTTAATAGTTTGCTGCTGCTCGGTAACCTGACGTTGGAGCTGGGTTACTAATTGCATCAGGTCAGGCGTTGGAGTTGTCTCGTTAAGCCGGTTACTCTATCTTCTAGCCATGCTTTTCTTCACCAAAGACAAGTATGGCCAATATCAGTTTTTTTTTATTCCTACCCCTATATTATTCTAGATATTTGATTCATAAAAGAAGATAAAATATCGTTCACAGTTACATATCTTAAAGTACTTCTCATCATAACCATCGTTCATACTTGCATATCCTAAAATCATAAAGCATCCTAAAAGTGCTTACTACTATAAGATATGCAGAAAGGTTCTTACTTGGAAGCGGCAGGAAGAGGCTTGATGTGTGTGTAGTGAGATGGTAACTGCTCTAATACCAACCTGTAACGCCTGTTTTTTTTTTTTTTCATAAAGCGACGTTACCTAACCATACATAAACATATAACACATCTTAATGCAGCGGAATCATAAATTCTTTTACACATGCTTTTAACCATGCGACTAATGCTTAAATCATATACACATATCTAGCATCATGATATCAACTTTTCGTAACCCATTCATAAGCATTCATAAGCATTTCAGGTAACTTATAACCAGCATGCATAGCATCATGATGTTTACTTTCCATAACTTATTCATCATGTCATTCAGGTAGCAAGTAGTTTATCCATAACTTCACAAGTAGTGGGTTGTTTCTTAGGCATAGATATTAATAGTTGAGCATAACCCAAAATAAGCATTGTAACATAACAAAACATGCAATCATTGAAATGAGAGAGAGACTCTCAGCCATGTCACTACCACACACACATGGTCTTGCCTCTCCTGCTGCTTCCTTGGAAATCTCTTGCTTAATCTGTGGTATAAGAAAATAAAACTATAAGCACGGAGGCATTATAATTCGGCATGAACATAAATAAAATCGTGGCATTATAATTTGGCATGAACATAATTAAAATCAAGGCATTATAATTTAGCATGAACATAAATAAAATCATGGCATCCTAAATTAGCATAAACATAAATAAGATCATGGTATCATAAATTAACATGAACATCAATAAAAATCATTTGCATAAATATACTTGGCATTATCATATTTTTGCCTAACATACTTAGTATAAACATACCTTGCATAAACTTACTTTGCAATACCATACTTAACATAAACATAATGCATAACATGGATGGATGCATGTGGCAAATGCATATATCGTAAGGATGCTTAATCTTTAAAATCATACTTTTAAATACTTTAACATAATCATAACATTCATTGGGCCCTGGCTTGTACCACATTCATACATCATATGCGCGCATCCCTGAGTAAATACGAGGTAGCTAATCTCGACCTACTAGGGTAAGGACAGCTTCATCGGAAGTCCCGAACCATAAGGACAGCTTCATCGGTAGTCCCGAACCGTGGACAGCTTCATCGGTAGTCCAGAACCGTGGACCTTACTTAGGTCCGGTACAAGCCCATTCATAAAATAAAATACTTTCACATGCTTCTTCATTCATAATCATTCATAGCATATTCATTCATTCATCATACTTAACATCATCGTTATGCCTTGAAGGCATGAACCTTAACTTCATTCTTCATTTTCATTCCATATCATCATTATGCCTCGAAGGCATGAACTTTAACTTCATTCATCATTTTCATTCTTAACATGGCATAAGTACAAATTATTCATAAATCATGGCATACATACAAATTATTCATAAATCATGGCATACATACATATCCTTCATAAATCATGGCATACCTACATCTCATTCATAAAACATGGCATACCTACATATCATTTATAAAACATGGCATACATACATATTATTCATAAAACATGACATACATACGTATCATTCATAAATCATGGCACATGTCCAAACATTTATGAGTTATCACCGCAAGTGACCTAACATATAATTCATGACATATAAAACTAAGGGCTTGGTTAACATAGAAATTCTTCCATCATGCTTAAACATACATCTTAGTAACCTATAAACAAGCACCATTGTAGTTTTAACCCAACCCTAGCCCTAGGTTATGTCCTTGGCCGAAAGCCCCAAGGAACCCTAGGTCCATAAAAACTTCACATAAATTCCCAAACAACATCTCATACATACATACTAGGCCATAGGAAACATTTGATTCCATACTTAAGGCCAACCCTAATCCTTTAACCCTAATTCTTGCTCTTGGCCGAAACTTTAAGGGTCCCTAAAGTTCATGAAAAATTCTTATAAAACACAATTTCTACCCATCATGCCTTAGGAAACCAAAACTTATATGTTGAATGGTTAGATCAAGGCCCAACCATGGGGTAAGGTTCTTGGCCGAAATTCATTAGGCCTTATAATCATGTAAAATTTCATGTAAATCACCACTAACATCACTTACATCATAATAAATCATAAGAACCATCATTTGAGAGTTAGAAACTAAACCTAGCCATGAAACTTGCATGTGACCGAAACCCTAACTTCTTCTTCATGGATTTTCATCCTAGATCTTAAATAAAAACATAGATCATATCCATATCAAGGAAAAGCCATTACACCACAGGTGAGGGGGGGGTCTTACACTTGTTGATTTGGTTTTTTAGACCTTAGGTAGAGAATATGGGGAAGACCTTGTTGCTCCTTGATCACCCTTAGCCCTTGAACTCTTGTAGATAGCCCTTAATCTTGAGGAATGAAGCCTTCTTGTGAAGTTTTTCCAAAGGGAAACCCTTCCTATAAGTTTCGGCTAGAAGGAGAAATTAGGAGGAAGGAAAGTGACTTGGTGGAGAAGGAAAGGAAATGTAACTCCCATTCCTTTATATCACATTAAGGAGGGCAAATGAAGAGTCATGGTGCTTCTTCTCTTGGTGACTCTTCATTTTCCTTTAGCCTTAACATAATTCCACATCATTCCCTCATAGCATTCCCTTGCTAGGTGAATTGGTTAAAGCATACATGGTTGTACAAGGGGTCCAAGGTTCAATCCTTGGCCCATGCCCATTATTTTTATTTTCTTTTTATTTTATTTTTCTTTATTTCCGAAAATTCCCTAAAACTCACCCATAATTATGCTACAATTCCTAATTATAATTCTTTTATATTTATTTTAAATTCTACCTAATTAAACCCATTTTTGGAGCCCATATAAGGCCCATTAGTACTTAGTTTCTCAATTTAAATGAGAAAATCATAGGTTTTTCTAGGTACCTTGGAAAATTATCTAGACATGCTCAATATTTTAAGAAAATATTAAGAGAATTTTCTGGGTCGTTACAAAAACCCCTACCAAACTTGTATAATCAATGTTCCAACCAATCAGATTATTCCAAAACCTCCTGAGATCGATCAAAGATCCGACTCAAGTTTGAGATTTGTATCAAGCAAGGCTCCAATCAATTTTACTTGATTGGAATGTCCAAGTATGTTCTTGGAACCAAATACACATGTATTATGCATTGGTTTTACCCATACTTGGTCAAATTAATGATTTTTGTCTCTTCAACCTCATTACTCAAGGGATGCATAAACATTTTGAGTAATTTGGTTGATCCTAACATCTCACCCCATTTCTAGTAATCAAAAACATTTTGGTAAACCTTATAGTTTGTGTGAGATATCCCTAAGTTGCCCAACAATTAGAAATGACCACGAAGGATTTTTATCATCCTATTGTGTACGACACATTCCCAACTCACTCCTTAAGAAATTAAATTCATTTTCGGGGAGTAGTTTAGTGAAAATATCTGCTAGATACGATTTTGACTCCACATGTGAGAGTACAATATCTCTTCTAGCAACATGATCCCTAATGAAGTGGTGACACACTTCAATGTGTTTGGTCCTTGAATGGTTGACTGGATTTTTTGTAAGGTTTATTGTGCTTATGTTGTCACACAACACTTGTACACCCTTGTAAGACAATCCATAGTCCTCTAAAGTATGGATCATCCATAACAATTGTGATACACTCTCTCCCATGGCGATATACTCTGCCTCGGTCGTCGAGAGAGCAACACAATGTTGCTTCCGACTTGACCAAATTACTAAAGATGACCCTAAAAATTGGCAACCCCCACTTGTGCTTTTCCGATCCAACTTGTACCCAGCATAGTCGGAATCGGTATAGCCTATCAAATCAAATGACTCTATACGGGGGTACCAAAGACCGACTATAATTATGCCATTAAGGTATCTCAAAATTCTCTTAACAGCAATTAAATGATATTCCTTGGCACATACTTAGTATCTAGCGCACATACCCACAGCAAAAAGGATATCCGGGCGACTAGCTGTGAGGTATAGCAAACTACCTATTATACTTCGATATTTGGTTAAGTCAACGGGCTTCCCACTCTCATCATTATCTAACCATGTGTTAGTCGCCATGGGAGTGGTTACCTCCTTAGAGTCACTCATGTTGAACTTTTTGAGCATCTCTTGAGTATATTTGGATTGATGCACATGGATTCCATCTCGAGTTTGTATGATTTCAAGTCCAAGGAAGAATGTCAATTCTCCCACTAGACTCATCTCAAACTCACTCTCCATGTGTCCAATAAACTCATTCAAATAACCCTTGTTGTTGGAACTACAAATTATGTCATCAACATATACTTGGGCTACAAAGATATTGTCACCATCTCTACGTAGAAATAGTGTAGGGTCTATTTGTCCTCTAATGAATCCTTGCTCAATTAAAAATGTCGACAACCGCTCATACCAAGCCCGAGGTGCTTATTTTAGGCTGTAAAGAGCCTTCTTGAGCTTAAACACGTGGTTTGGGAATTCAGAAATTTCAAACGCCGATGGTTGTACAACATAAACCTCTTCTCTAATGAAGCCATTTAAGAAGGTCGATTTTACATCCATTTGATAGAGTTTGAAACCTTTATGTGCTGTAAATGCTAGCATCAATCGAATGGATTCCAATCGTACCACGGGAGCATAGGTCTCATCGTAATCTAGGCCTTGAACATGACTATAGCCCTTGGCTACTATGCGTGCCTTGTTTCTTACGAATTCTCCCTTATGGTTCAATTTATTTTTGAAGACCCATTTAGTTCCAATAATC
This sequence comes from Boesenbergia rotunda, assembly GCA_024364735.1. NCBI lineage: Eukaryota > Viridiplantae > Streptophyta > Magnoliopsida > Zingiberales > Zingiberaceae > Boesenbergia > Boesenbergia rotunda. The sequence goes on along the minus strand of JAGFNQ010000792.1, from coordinate 30,157 downwards.
GTGGTCTTCTTAGGTCTAGGAACTAAATCCCAAACTTAGCTTCTCTCAAATTGACCTAACTCATCTTGCATAGCAATAATCCAATTAGGATCATGCAATGCCTCGTCAACTATTCTAGGTTCAATTTCAGAGATCAAGGCAACCCCATTAGCCTCATTCCTAAAGAATGATCTAGTCCAACCCCATGATGGATGTCTCCAACAATTTGGTCCTGGGGATGACTAGAGACTAACCTAGTTTGCCATGGTGTCGGAGGGCGTCCTGGATGTTTTCACTAGTCACAAGCTCAGACTCAGGGTCCGGCTGAGCTTCATGTCGTCTAGGCTCACCATCATCAGATTCATCCGCAACATTTCCAACACTTGGACTTTCATTCAAACCTAATTTCCTAAGTTCGAATTGAACTCCCTCTACATCTTCTGATTGATCAATTGCTTTTGGGATCTCCTTAAATACGACATCAGAAGATTCTTTAACTAACCTAGGTTTCTTGTTGTAGACTCAGTAAGCTCTGCTGACAAGGGAATACTCGACCAGTATCCCTTAATCAACTTTAGCTGTGAACTTCCCAAGATGATCCTTGGTGTTTAGAATGAACACCTTACACCCAAAC
>JAGFNQ010000792.1:0-29420 GCA_024364735.1 Boesenbergia rotunda | reverse complement strand
TATAGTCATCAATATTACAAAGCAATACCTACTATCATTCAATGAGACAATAGTACTACAATCAAATAAATCATTATGCAATAAATCTAAAGTGGTAGAGGTACTCACAGTACTTTTACCTTTGTGAGAAGCTTTTGTTTGCTTACCCATTTGACATGCATCACATAATTTCTCCTTTTCGTATTTGATGCTTGGTAAGTCTCGTGCAAGTCCTTTGTTGTCCAATTTTCGGATATTCTTCATGTTCATATGAGCCAATCTCCGGTGCCAAAGCCAAGACTCTTCTTCTTTGGACATGAAACACTTAATAGAGGCATTAGTAGCACTTTTAAATGAAACTTGATAAATATTGTATACTCTTGTGTCTACTAGTACCGTGTCATGTGTGTCATTATGTCTAACTAGACATTGACTTGGATAAAATTCAATTGTGTATCCCGCATCACACAATTGACTGACACTTAGGAGATTGAAAGTCATCCCCTTGACTAGAAGGACATTTTTGATCCTAAGACATTCGGATATTTGAATGTCTCTTATTCCTACAACCTTAAGACTACCATTGTTACTAAATGATACATTACCTCTACTTTTGCTTTGTAGGATAGTGAACAATGATCTATCCCCGGTCATATGTTTGGAGCACCCACTATCAATAAACCAAGTTGATAAATGCTCCCCCTCAATCAATGCCTACACAACACGAAAAATGGATGATTTAGGTACCCAAACCTTGGGACCTAATGCACCTACAATGCAAGATTTAGGCACCCATGCCTTGATCATTTTCTTTCTAATTCCTTGAACCCTAGAAGCATTTGATGATCTAAAATGAGTTCTAGACATCAATGAGACAAAGCTAGGTTCTTTAGGTCAGTAACCTATACCGGCCTTGTTGTAAATCGCTCTTTGAGCGTTAAGGATCATGTCCAGGGTCTTGGAGCTAGTTGAGAATTTCTCAAGAAGATTCTTGAGTTTCTCAACTTCACTCTTCAAGGTCTTATTTTCATCCTCAAGGACTTCAACATGTAAGTCATCAATATCCACATCCTTAGAGGTTTTTAACTTTTCTACTTCTACTTTTAAGGGCTTCACATTTTCCTTGGATTTCTTAAGCAGATTAATTAAACATGCTATTATTCTATAACATTTATCTAATTCGGGAGAGATTACCTCTTCATCATCTGAAGATGATGAAGCCGCGGTTGATGGGTCACTTGATTCATCACTACTCTCCATGTCTTCTAAGGTCATAAGGGCCACGTGCCGAGTGCTCTTCTCCTCCTTCTCTTCTTCGGATGAACTGGATGAAGACTCATCCCATGTGACCTTCAAGACCTTCTTCTTCTTTGCCTTCTCCTCCTTCTTCTTGAGTTTTGGACACTCATTTTTGTAGTGTCCCTTTTTGCTACATTCATAACAAGTCTTGTTAGATTTATCAATCTTATTTTCATTAGTGTTACCTTTCCCTTTGTAGCGCCGACTCTTCCTCATCATCCTTCTCACAAAGTTGGTCATCTCAGATGATGAAGATTCACTCCCATCCTCATCGGACTCAGATGAAGAAGATGAGACCTTCTTCTTCTTTTCTTTCTTCTTCTTTGCCTTGTCCCCTACAACAAGAGCAATACCCTTCTCCTTTGGGCCTTTCTTAGCTATCTCGTGTAGTTCCATTTCACAAAAAAAGTCATCTAACTTTACAATGGACAAGTCCTTGGATACCTTGTAGGCATCTACCATGGATGACCACAAGGCATTCCTAGGAAAAGATTTAAGTACATACCTTACAAGGTTGCGATTCTTGACCTTCTCATTGATGGAATGCAACCCATTGAGAATCTCTTTGAATCGACCATGAAGCTCACTTACCGTTTCAGACTCCTTCATGGTGAGGTTTTAGAGTTGATTGAGAAAAAGATCCCTATTTGCTATCCGGGAATCACGGGTGCCTTCATGAAGCTCAATGAGCTTGTTCCATAGGTCCTTAGCACTTGTGAAAGGACCAACTTTGATAAGTTGCTCCTTGGTCATCCCACACTGACCACAGCCTTAGCATCAGCCTCTCCCTTCCTTGTCTGTTCGGCTGACTACCACTTGTCAAACACTGACGTGTCCAACTCCGTACACTCTCCTCAGCGCACTCCATGCGCTGTTTAATACAGAATGATGCGCATGTGCGGGGTAATTAATACCCGATTTCTTGATATCTCACACCATTAAGACCGCGCCATTCTCTTTGCCACCTGTTAACCCCACACCGGTTGAAGTATTCTATTGCATTACTGCCATGATTTAGCATTGGCTTTTTGGCAGAGTGAAATTCGAAGTGACAACGATCTGTTACGCTTCGACGGTCAAGATCTCATCCCACCTATTGTTGTGCATATAATCCGATGGCTTAGAAAAAAGGAGTGGTGATATAACACCCTTTTTCGTCGAGGTTTAACCTAGTTTGTGCATGATAGTCGTCTTATTGTCCACTCTTCTGCCTACCGTGATTCTCTTGTCCTCTCCAACACTTATTCTCGATTTCATTAGAGCATAAGTCTCAACCCTTTGAATTTCTTTTCCGTTGCATTTCTTCCGTTGAGAAAAAAATAGTGGAATAAGCTTTTATAAAAATTGTCGGCATGTGGTACACAGCCATGGAATTTGACATAAACTGGGATGAGTTCTAGGTCATCAGGATGGAATACAAAATTCCTGACAACCACATGATGCTCATTTCAAGTGTCATAGAGTGTTCCCATCTACCTCCGCCAGGGTTTGTAATAATCTTCAGGGATAAAATCTTAGTCGGCTTAAGATTCCCTGTACATCCCTTTCTTGTAGATGTTTGTAGGTATTTATGCGGGGCAATTATAATCTTTACTTTGTATCAAATCCCTTTGAATCTTAAGATCCTCCATTTTTTTTACTACCCTAAGAGGCATGAGGTAGGGAGTTTTTATTTCCAAGCTTGTTTGAAGTTGACACTTTTTGCTGAGGCTTCGTCTTCCATGAAAGGGTGGAAGTATTACTACTTTTCCTCCAACCTTTCCCAGCCCATGAGTGGTCGGTAGACTGAATCAAGGAACTGTTGGCTCACCCTATCATTGAAAACAATTTTAAGAGTGACCCTTTATTTATCGACGCCTACGCAAAGTTAGTCGATTGACGTTTTGACATCAACATGTTGATTCATCATGGCTTCTTATTCACCTTTGGGTTGAGTTCAATTCCTCATGGGCTGCCATGCGACACTTTTGGTAAGTTCCTCAGTATTTTATTTTATTTTATTTTTTTGAACTAATTGAGACTATTTATTTATCTATGCAACTTTGTGAGGATCTGAGCCTCGATGACGTCGAGATTGAGACCAAAGGGGTTGCCGAGCTGGCGAAGCGAGACTGTATGCTTGAGGAGTTGACCACTTGGGCTGAGGTGGACAATGAAGCTCCTGTCTCAGAAATCCAGGTCATTCCTCCCCCTCCTCTAAAGAAGAGGCCCACCGAGTGGGCGAAGTCCACCGAGGTGGATAAAAGTGATGTGCCTCTCCAAGAAAGGCGCAAGAAGAAGAAAGCGAATGTGACATCAGTTGATCATCAAAAGAGCTCATCTCGCCGACCAGACACTCCCAGGACCCCCTCTAACAATGAGTCGTTTAGGGTGTCATGACTAGAGTCGTCGAAGACCCGGCGCCCATCCATTTCCACTGAATGGACGACCCCTACGCGTAGGGGAGGTCGTAATATTGGAGCCAAGGGTTTCGTCGCCTCCACTAGCTGAGTCTTGGCCTAGCCAGCAACCGAAGGGGCAAGGAGGTGATGGGGGCCTCACCGGCAGCTTAACGGAGAAGCCACTGACCAGCGAAAAAACTACAAGGCTCGTAGTGGTCGTTGCATCTCCCCGGGGTCCATCCCTCCAACGCGGCATTTTTAATGTGTCTATGCCTTCTAGGCTAGTCACTTCCTCCGTGTGCGTATCGGCAGAGGATCAGAGGGGTCCTATACAAATGGTCAAATTGTTCATGTCACGCCCCAAGACCTAGGAGTTGCTGATCCAATAGAAAATCGGACAACACCTCCCCTGTCCGACGGACAATTTACACAATACAAACATCCGACGCAATATATATATGGCCTCAGGCCTCTAAAATAGATAAACACAACATAAAAGCACCAGACAACTAAGTAAATCATACCTGACTGCGGACCGGTCCGACTTACGACAAATCAACAAATACATAAACCCCTTAGGGCACACTACAACACTCACAAGACATATACAAAGTCCTAAAAGAAATATGAAATAATTACATCGCCAAGTACAAAAACAAAACCCTGTCGTCGCGATGGGTAGGGACTGGCTGCTGGGCTCTTCTGGCGACTCCAAGTATTTCAGCCTGGAAATAAAAATATATAGCAACGGTGTGAGTCCATAAACTCAGCGAATACCCAGCAGATATGCATAGTATGTTATAATAACAATAGGAGTCTACACTGATACAGTCTCATATGAACAATAGGAAAGAGTATACTGAAGATACTGAATAAAGATACATACCAGAATCCATCTATCCTGCAGAGGGTGAAATAAATCCCTATGGAACAAGTATAACAAATAATCCAAGATAAACAGATATCCAGTATATGCATGTCAATCAAGTGTAGAAATCAAATGCAGCAAACAATGCACGATGTAAAATATGCACATGGTGCAATGATATGTGTCACCCCTGACACCAGTCAGATCATCGTCCACCTGCCATAAATGGACGTCCGAAAGGGTAGAGCTATGACAACTGTACGCACCCTGCTATCACTGCTCCTGAGTGACCGAGTGGACAGGATGCTGGCGGAGGTCTCTCTCCTACCCCAAGCAATGGGGGAGTCTAGCTCTCATCTTCTCGTGTCTCAGGACGAGAAGGGATCTCTGGCTGCTACCACGCACCGGAACCACCCTCCAAATAGTGACCGTGCGGAGCAATACAGGGCAAATGCACACACCCTATGGTAGCCACTACCCCTGAGTGGATGTGTGTGCATATCCTCATGTAACTGACGATGGGCTCAGACTACATAGGAGCTGATGATCGTCAGCATGCAATAATACAAGGATGGTGCATGATCCAAATACATATATATCCACCAAGTCCTCAACTAACACCTCCGTGTGCTAGGTATAGGTCTGAATCCTATATTATGGAATACAAGTAATCTACTAGATATACTGAAAAAAGTAACGAGTGATCTATCAATGTCAAAATGCAAGAGGGATCATATCTCTACATCTATGCACATATATGTATATATATATATATATACATGGCAACTATTGAGGCTGTATGAAGTTAAACGGGATATAAACTCAAGGATAAACAACATATATCAAATGCAGGTATACTAAGGCAGATATAGCATACAATCTTACTGTTATCTATAACAAACCATGCATAGCAATATGACAATATCTAAAAGATAAGTCAAAGAGTACCCGCATTTAATGTAGATCGTTCTAACCATCTTCGAGTCTGTGTAATCACCTCTAGCTCGAATCCTATTAACACAAGACATGAAGCAAAAACTAAGAAGGTACACTCAATGTATCATTCTAATAATTAATTAATCAGTCTACTAATTAAATTATTAACTTCTTAATGTTTTCCCAAATTTGATTACAATAGTCAATCAACCCATAATTAAGGATTACTTCCATTAATCCAATTCATTGATTCAATTAGAGTTAAACCAACTTTAACTCTAGTTTATCCATCCTTTACCTTAGATTAGGTATAACCCCCAATTAACCTAATTAATGGTAAACTTCATTTAATCACCATTTCTTGATTAACCTTCTTTATTCTCATTACAATATCAATAGTTACAAATCTGATAAGAATCATGGAACATATCCTGCTGTGAATTTTGATATTGTGTAACAGGAACAATAAAGATGAAATACAACCCTACTGTGCAATTAGATCCATTATACTAGGAATAGCAAGCATGAAGTTCTCAACCCTACTTATCATGTCGAAGTACTCAAGATTTAACTATATATATATTCCTTTTCTTTTAGCATAGTTTACTGAAGGATCATAAGGATAGATGCCCTAAACATACATCAGCACAAAGTATCCCTAGCTACTCATAACTAACCTGCATCTAAAAACCAGTAATGAACTAGTCGGTGTCATAACAAAACATCTCTAGCTATCCCAAGATCATTCAATTTCTGATTTAAACGGAATATCACTGATTCAATACTTTGAAACCCTTACCCTCTGTTCCTACCCAGAGGTGAGCTCCTGTGATCGGCCGTTGTTAGGAGTTAGGGCACCGAACCAAGATCCTCCGTTGGAGTTCCCTGAAGCCCCATTTCACCGGAGATCAGAGGAGGCTGTGGCCAGAGGAAAAGTGTTGAGGTGTCTGTTTCAGCGATGGCGCTCGGGGCACTGGATCGGCGCGACGACGATGGGCGACGTGGATCACATCTGGCGTTGCTCGAAGGTGAAGAGTGAGGCATAGGACCAGCATTGGCACCGCCGGTGGCGCTCCCAACCATCAAGATGGGGAGGTCGGGGAACAACGCTCGTACACAGATCGGGAGGAATAAGAAAACGAGAAGCGGCTGTGGCTTCGCGAGGGGAGGAAGAAGAAAATGAAAGGGGCGGGTCGGCACTTGGCTGCCGCTTGCGGCTAGGGCACGAGGGGGAAAACTTAAATAAAAGGGATGACTTTTTGCACAAAAGCCCTTAAATTCTCAGAAATCCCAAATCCTACTCTTAGGGTAAAGATTTTGGCGGTTTAATCCATCTAAATTGAGTAATACACCTCATATTTCAAAGGTTAAATATTTTATCAGCTTAACCCTTTAACATTAGGTAAATTTACTTAAATCAACTTATTTGAGGTTTTCTTTCATGAAACCCGGGGTCAGAAACCCTAGACACTATTCGGAAAAATTTTTGAAAATTTTTTTCTGGTCCGGATTTTCGATCGCCGTATTTTACAGTTCAGCCCTTTGGTGGAATCCTGGGACACCAGCATCCAGGCCATGTGTGAACTGGGTCTGACGGCCAAGGTAGACCATTTTGCCAAGGAAATGATGAAGGTAAATACTTTATATTTATTTTTGTATCTGTTTATCTGGGCAAGCTTTGATAACTTATTTTTTGTAGATTTGGGTGGCCAACCAGGGCATGTCCCAGTCCCTAGTGAACAATACTCATGCTTGGGTCCAAGCAGAGCAAAGGGTAGCAGCCCTGAAGACTGAGTTGGGCAAAGCTCAGCCGTAGATCGACAGTGACGGCTCCTCTACTGAGGAGTTGAGAAAATTGGATTTTCAACTGAAAATATCTCGTTGAGATGCTGATAAGGCATTGGTTCGGGCCAATATGGCTGAGCAAGAAAAGGAGAGTCTAGTGAAGAAATTGAAGACCTTCAAGGCAAAACTAACTTTGGCCATGTCTTGGTGCCAAGTCACCATGGATGTCTTGGATAAGAAAATAGCTAAGGCAACAACCCTAAAATTGAAACTGAAAGAAGTAGATGAGCTCCACGCGATGGCCATAGTAGAAAAAGAGACCGAGTTGGTTATAAAGGACTCAGTTATTGAAGATCTGAAGGTTCAATTGGCAGCTCGGCTGGAAGAGATGGAAATTACTAAGGCTTCTTTGACAACCTTGCAGGTAGCCCATGAGACTGATCAGCAAGCCTTTGCAAAATATAAGGTAAAGGAACTTGAGTGCATAGAAGAGCACCGTGTTCAACATCTCCACTTGGATGCATTTGCAATGGAGTTCTTTAGTCAGGATAGGAATATGATCAAGTATGGCGTACAAGGAGAGATTGCGCAACTAAAGAAAGTGCAACAATTTTCTGCAGATCTACCGCCTACTGCTGTCAAGCTTAGGAGAATTTTGGAGATAGTCCCTGATAAAATGTTTGACCATTTTCCCTAAGCTTAAGGTCTCTTTATGTCCTTATTGTACTTAGCCCGTGTGTGGGCCTATGAAACTTTCGGAACTATGTAATTATTTCACTTAGCCCGTGTGTGGGCTTATGAACTTTCGAAACTATGTAATAGATAGCTTTTGGTTTTACTGGTTTTAGTACTTCCAAGTTTCCTTACTTCGATGCTTTAACTTTATGCTTAGCTAAGTTAGAAAATGCACCACTTGGCTATAGTCTCTTAGGCCTGAATAATTTAGAATTTACACAGTATGTAGGATTGAATGTCTTAAACTTTCTGAGGTAAGTTTAAGGATGACTAAGAGCGTATACAGTAAGGATAATGGTGAGAACCTTTGGCAACCACGTGAGCGAGGTGTTGGAACATGAAGTATCACGCATTATTGATCATTAGAGCATATGGAGTGTGGGTGGACCACGTCAGATCGGTCGCACTTATTGTTTTATGGGGAAACCCGCTTATAATTCATTTGAGAAAACGAGAGTCTGAGACAACCAAGCGGGCAATCATATAAAGCGTGGGTGGACCATGTCCAAGCAGGAGATCATATGGAGCGTGGGAGGACGATGTCCGATGGCTGCACTCGTTATTTCACGAGTAAACTCGCTTATAACTCGTTTAAGAAAATGAGAGACTGGACAACTGAGCGGGCGATCATATGGAGAATGGGCAGACCACGTCCAATCGGTCGGGCTTGTTATTTCACAGAAAAATCCGCTTATAACTCGTTTGAGAAAATAAAAGTCTAGGACAGTCGAGTCGGTGATCATATGGAGTGTGGGCGGACCACGTCCGATCGACTGTGCTCGTTGTTTTACGGAGAAATCTGCTTATAACTCGTTTGAGAAAATGAGTCTAGGACAGCCCAATGGGCGATCATATGGAGTGTGGGCAGACAATGTCCAATCGGTCGCATTCGTTGTTTCATGAGGAACCTCGCTTATAACTCGTTTGAGAAAATGAGAGTCTGAGATAGCTGAGTGGGTGATCATATGGAGCATGGACGGACTATGTTCGATCGGCTGCGCTCATTATTTCACGGGGAAACCTGCTGATAACTCGTTTGAGAAAATGAGAGTCTGAGACAGCTGAGTGGGCGATCATATGGAGCATGGACAGACCACGTCTGATCGGTCGCGCTCGTTGTTTTATGGGAAAACCTGCTTATAACTCGTTTAAGAAAATGAGAGTCTAGGATAGTCGAGCGGGCGATCATATGGAGTATGGTCCGACTATGTCCGATCGGCCGCGCTCATTGTTTAACGAGGAAATTCACTTATAATTCGTTTGAGAAAACAAGAGTTTGGGGCAGCCGAGCAGGTGATCATATGGAGCGTGGGCGAACCACGTTCAATCCTCTGTGCTCGTTGTTTCATGGGGAAATCCGCTTATAACTCTTTTGAAAAAATAAGAACCTGGCTTGCCAGTCGAGTGATCTTGTGGGTCTGGGTAGACCACGTCCAATCTGCCACATGGCATGTGGTGAGGTCATGTCTAGCGGACGACAGGAGAAGACCCTGCCCTATCGATTCGAAGGGAGAGTTGGTTGCTTGATCAGAATATGTATATATTTACACACACACACACTTTTCTCTATTCTTGATACAATCAGAGATATCTTGCGCTCCAATGTTGGTCCAGTCATTTTCCCCTTGAGTCTTGTAAGTAGTACGCACCAGAGCCTAACTTTTGAACTATTGTATAGGGCCATCCCATTGTGGCTCTAGTTTGCCCATGTTTTTGACGGGCTTGATACGCTTTCACACAAGATCGCCAACGTGAAAGGAGCGAAGTACTCTCTTGTTTATTTTTGCTGCATTCGTTGGCGATAAGAGATTCGTCGAGTAGCTACCTTGTCTCGAATCTCGGTGACCAAGTCAAGCTCTATGCACCTTACATCATTGTTATCTTCAGAGTCGTAGAATTGTTGTCGATCAGATTCGCATCCCACTTCCATCGGCACCACTATCTCCCCTCCATACATCAACTAGAATGGAGTAAAACTGGTATTTTCTAGTGGAGTTGTTCAATGAGCTCATAAGATACTGGAGAGTTCATCAACCCAATTTCCCCCAACATAATTTAGTTTCACCTTGAGGTCTCTAACAATTTCTTGGTTGGTGAGCTCAGCTTATCCATTGCTCTGTCGGTATGCCACAAATGTGAAAGCCTGCTTAATACCATATGTTGAGCACCATTCTTGGATCTTACTGCCCTGGAATTGACGTCCATTATCGAAAAATAGCTTGTAATTATACCATATATCCACAGTATGTTTTGCTATAGGAATTTGATAATTAAGTTTTCCATGATGCGAGCAAGAGCCTCTGCTTCGACCCACTTATAAAAGTAATCCATAGCTACCAATAAGAATTTCTTTTGTATAGGAGCTATAGGAAAAAGACCTACGATGTCCATTCCCAATTAGTCAAAAGGGCAAGTTGTGGTACATGTATGAGTCGCTCGGCGGGTTGGTGAGAGAATTCTGATGCTTCTGATAAGAAATACATGTAGCCACCAACCGAGCAGCATCCTTCTGAAGAGTGGACCAAAAGTATCATGGTAACAAAATCTTACTAGTCACAGCTCGACTTCCAACATGACTGTCACAAGAACCTTCATGGATTTCCCTGAGTACATAATCGGGGTCTTCAGGCCCCAAACGCTTGAGTAGAGGACGAGAGAAAGCCCGCTTGTAGAGTTGATCGCCAATCAGGGTAAACTGAGCGGCCCTCTGTAGGACCGGTGTCGTCGATAGAGGGGGGGTGAATATCGACCGTGAAAACTTGTCGCGGAAAATCGTAAACTTTCGATCGTTCTAATCAAATCGTTAGTAGCACAGCGGAAAAGTAAAACGGAAAAATAAAAGAACACAGCACAGCAGACATGCGGGATTTATTTACTTGGTTCCCGACCCCCCAGGGTCAGTACGTCTAAGGCCTATATACTCGACGTGAGTCCACTATTGGTCTCCTTTCCGGAATTTTCGGAGGCGGAGAAAATCCGTCTTACAGTACAATAATTGTAATAAAAAAGATAGATAAATTACTTGCAGAATATAAATTCAAACCAAAATGATTAAGGTTGAAGCCTCGGCCGATCTGGACCTCGGAAGTGCCGCGCACTTCCTTCTAGAGCCTCCCGATCGCAGAACCTCGTCTTTAGCACTTTGTCGTCAGTCAGAGAGCTCAGAATCATTCCGAAAAGTTGTGTCTGAAGCTGAGGGGTTGAAGCCCCTTTTATAGGTTTCATACGGGCGCCTGTGATGATGGGGGCGCCCTTATGGACTTGGTCAAACTTTATCTCCGCGCCGAACTCGTCGCAACTGATAAAACCTTTGACCAGGGTGCCCTGGACCTCCTGGGCACCTGAATGAAAGCTTATCTATGCTTCAAACTCGAAACAGCAAATACAGCTTTCAACTTGGGCGCCTGTATCATCCCGGGTGCCTAAATGGAAGAATGTTGTTCCTTCCTTCGACTAAGCTATTTTTTCTTCTTTGGCTTGGGCTCCCGGAACTTCCTAGGCGCCTAGCCCAATGTGTTTTGAAGCAGTCTTGCTTCTTGGCAGTTTTGGCCCTTTACCTTGGGCGCCCGTGACCTCCTGGGCGCCTAGCCCAGTGAACCACCCCACTCCTTTGGGGTGTCTGAGCTGCAGAAACACAATCCTTCGGTCTCTATAACCAAGGTTAGTTCCAAAACAACCAAGTAAGAGTGTTAGTCATTATTTACAGCCGTAGCTGTCTTGGTTCTGACTTCGGGTCTCCTTGAAACCCTAGGTCAAACCGACGCAAGTTCCCACCCCTGAGAACGCGCCTTTCACCTACTCCCTTCAGGAGACGGTTGCCACCCAGTCCTTCGGGTGGACTTTTGCTTAGCTTTCGATACTCTCGGATCTCGAGACGTCTGAACCCTGACCCGTCTCTACTTCTGTCCTTAGTCATCGCTCAGCTAAGTTGCTCAGTCCCTCGGACCAAGACTTCGTGCCCAAACCCTAAGTCCAGGACTTCGGTGCCCAACCCTCGGCCAGGTCTTCGTGCCCAATTCCTCGAACCAGGTCTTCGGTGCCCAACCCTCGGCCAGGTCTTCTTGCCCAGTCCTCAACCAGGACTTCGTGCCCACCTTCCGAGCAGGTCTTCGGTGCCCAGTCCCCGACCAGAACTTCGTGCCCAACTTCCGGTCAGGACTTAGTTGCCCAGCCCGCAGCCAAGACTTAGTGCCCAATTCAAATGAACCAGGACTTCGTGCCTAGGTTAACTAGGACGTTGGTTCACCTTAGTCCACCTCACTTGACTTACCCTTCCCTTGTTCAATGTATCACTGACTTAAGCATATTGTCAAACATTAAAACACTTAGAGGAGGACATCACTGATGCAACTTGCATCAACAATCTCCCCCTTTTTGATGTTTGACAATATCTTAAGTTAGATTGGTTGAAAGGGTTAAATTTTAACTCTTGGGATCAAAATAAAAAAATCTAGGTTTTGAAAATCCATTTTTGATCCTCTGGGAAAAAGTAGAAAAAAAAATTTCTAACTTTCACTCTCCCCCTTTTTGAAAAACATTTTGATTTTTTGATCCTTTGAAAAGAGAAAAAAATTTATTTCTAACTTAAGGCGCATCTCTCCCCGTTTGTCATACATAAAAAAACAAGAATACTTGTACCAACAATAAAGGATGTTCTTTTGAAAGTACTTAGTAAAAGTTTTTGAAGGCATAGTAAAACTATGTCCTTAAATTTCCAGAGAAAAATCCCCTTTGAAAAGTATTGCAAGCAAATACCAAAACAAATATTTTAGTTTTGAAGGATATTATGCAATTTTTGAAAACAAATTTGCAATTTTGGAAAATATAAGTACTGTTTGAAAAATATTAGCATTTGAAAAATATAAGTACTTTTTGAAAAGTATTATACTTTGAAAAATATTTGTAAGGTCTTTCCGGATTTATGAAAAATCTTAGTAGCCCTTTTTTCAGACTTTGTTCGAAAAAATATTGTTGAAGTGCTTTGATTTGTTTCTACGAAAAATTTTGAGATAGGCTTTGCAATTCATGACAGGATATAAGAGTATCTACGCATGCCATAGGACTAGAGATGAAAACATACGTGATCTTCATTTTAGGAATCTTGACTAGGTTTCTTTTCCAGCATGCTGACCTTGACATTCGATCCTAGGAAACCATCATGTTAACCGTAATCCTAAGATTGATTTTATCCCTCAATCTTTCGCTGATAAATTGTTGATCCTGGAAAAAAACTTAAAATTCCAAACTCTTGAGGTGCAAAAGATAATTTCTGTTTGAAAAATATTAGATTTGACTTCTTTGAAAATAAAGGTTCTTTGAAAAAATAAGTACCACACTTGACTAATTTCCTAGAAAAACCACAAGGACATAAGTGTCCTGGAAAATAAACTCAGGTAAAATATTTCAAAAGAACTTCAAAATAATTCTATAAGCCACACAAATTTTGAAAAACCAAGTAGTCATATTTTGAAAGACAGACTATTCATGTTTTCAACAAGATTTTGAAAATGTAGTGCACGGTAACATATTCTTTTGAAATGTTTAATAATTCATTCAGTTTAACCTCCCCCTGAATTTGACCTAGTCTTAAGAAGCTTGTTGACCACAAATACTCTTCCTCTGAGTCTTTAGGATTTGGTTTAGACCAAATGAATTATTTAATAATTTCAAAAATAATTAAAAATTTTGAAAAATACTTGACTTAGACTCCCCCTAAATTCGACACATCCTTGGAGTCCTTTTAGGTCATTAAGTAGACATCCTCTGTGTCTTTAGGGTTTATCAAAATCAAAGAAGCAGGTAATTTTTGAAAAGATAATCTTTTAATGCATAAGCCTTTTTCGAAAACACAAGTGATAGTAACTGAAAGCACAGTTTTCGAGAAAAATATTTCAAAATAATGAAAACACTCCCCCTGTATCCGACACCGTTTGACTCTATCTAAGTGCCTTAAGGAACTTTAGTGTTGTCCTAAGAGGCTTGTGTCTAATTGTGTGAGTCAAACAATTTTCAAAAGGATATAATTTTTTGAAAACATATAATATATTGGCAATCAGACAAACATGAAATCCATAAAAACATTATTATGTTGAAGCACTATTATGAAAATATATTTTTAGAAAAATATTCTAACAATTTTGAAAAATATTTTTCAATTTATTAGTCCTTAACATCTCACCCATTCTAGATGTCTCAATACAGTAAGCATGGTTGCCTTATGGGTGTGTTGTGAGAAGCTTGAGTCATTTTCTTTCTTAATTTATTATTAAATCTAAGATTTAATTGAAACGTGTGTTAGATTCAAATTTATCAAATAGTAAAGTGAATTTGATTTTCGGTAATCGGCTTCCAGGTCTTGGTGAGGCACAAGGCCTTCTTTGGCCGTAACCTTATTGGATCATCAACCCTTTCCTTGACAAAGCCTTTTATTGAAAATTCATTTTCAAATTACTTTTTGAAAAATTTTGGTCTAACTAGCTTAGGTTTTGGATCGGTAGCTTCGGCTAGTTCCACCAGACTAAACAGACCAAGTAGAATATACATGACCTTATTAGAAGGGCTTCCCTAACGTACTATTATCTCACCTCCGCCTAATACTAAGTTGTTCAAGTTTCAACTATTCTTTTTCCTATAGTCGTTCTAAATTATACATAAAATTAAACATGAATGACATGACATAAATTTAAAAAAATAGCAAATGCATGGCATGACAGTTATGCATGAGTCAAACAAGTCAAAATATTTAATTATGTTTCTAAAGATGTATCAAATTTCCGATTTGATACATGACGTGTGAACCCGCGAATATGTCAACCCACTTTGACATATTTAATTTTGTTAATTTTAATTGTTACAGTTTGGGTAATATTTTATTTAGTTCGAGATTAAGTTATTTAAGAATTAATTGCAATTGAGTTAATTAAGGATTAAATTGAGTTAATTTGAATTAATTTGAATTTGAATTAATTAAGATTTAATTGAATTAGTTTGAATTAATTTGAATTTGATTTAATAGAATTAATTTGAATTTGATTTAATTAAGATTTAATTGAATTAATTTGAATTTGATTTAATTGAATTAATTTGAAATTGATTTAATTAAGATATAATTGAATTAATTTCAATTTATTAATTTGAATTTGATTTAATTAAGATATAATTGAATTAATTTGAATTTGATTTAATTAAGATTTAATTGAATTAATTTGAATTTTTTTTATTAATTTTGATTTAATTGAATTAATTTGAATTTGATTTAATTAAGATTTAAATGAATTAATTTGAATTTGATTTAATTAATATTTAATTGAATTAATTTGAATTAATTTGAATTTGATTTAATTAAGATTTTATTGAATTAATTTGAATTTGATATAATTAAGATTTTATTGAATTTATTTAAATTAATTAAGATTTAATTTGAATTTGAATTAATTAAGATTTAATTTGAAATTGAATTAATTAAGATTTAATTGAATTAATTTGAATTAATTAAGATTTAATTGAATTACGTTGAATTAATTTGAATTAATTAAGATTTAATTGAATTAATTAAGAATTAATTTGAATTAATTAAAATTTAATTGAATTACATTGAAGTAATTTGAATTAATTAAGATTTAATTGAATTAAGTTGAATTAATTGTTGAATTAATTTGAATTAATTAAGATTTAAGTGAATTACGTTGAATTAATTTGAATTAATTAAGATTTAATTTGAATTTGAATTAATTAAGATTTAGTTGAATTTGAATTAATTAAGATTTAATTGAATTAAGTTGAATTAATTTAAATTAATTAAAGATTAAATTGACTTAATTACGAATTAATTTGAATAATTAAGGTTGAAATGATTAACTAATAGTTGTGGGTTTAAGTTCATAATCTTCATTATCTCGAAAATTTTTGACTCATCTACTATTTCTTCCTTACTTATCTTTTCAAGTTTTTCGAATAATTTAGGTTTATTTGAATCTTTGTGATTTTTATTGACTATGGCCTTGATCTCCGAAATTGCATCTCCTCCTCATCCTCAAAATCACATCCCTCAACATAGGTGGAGTAATTTGGGCCACTAGTTAATGTTTTGTAATAATTTTCAATATTATCTAGTGATTTGACAATTAAATTATCATCTAGGAAGATTTTATCTACATTAACCTCAGAAATATCCTTAGATTTATCCTCAAGAATTTCAAAATAATTCTTAAGGTTTTCGAATTTGAATTCAGAGTTATCCTTAAGGTTTTCGAATTTGAATTTAGAGTTATCATTAAGGTTTTCAGAATTAATTTCTGGATTATCGGTATTAAAATTGTCAGAATTTTCAGTATTAATTTCAGTAATTTTATCAGGTCTAATTTCAGAATTAATTTCAGCATTATCTCTAGAAAATTCAAAATTTATTTTACAGATTAATTTGTTGATATTGATAATTAAAAGTTAATTTTTAATAGTTTATTACTATCTATATTATCTAGTTGATCATGTAAGACATTAATTTGCCTATTTACACAATTTAATTTTTCAAAAAAATTATCTAAATAATTTACATAAGAAAGTGCAGGAAATTTAAAAATTTTCGGAACATAAATTTTACTTACCATTGCCAGACACTTATTTTTGTAGTGTCCGTATTTCTCGCATTTGAAGCATCTGATGTGGTCCTTGTTCCTTCGGACTTCGGGCGCTGGTGCCTCCTTTGTCGCCGGTGAGGAATGATTCTTACGAGTAGGGCACTGACTTTTATAGTGCCCTCTCTCCCTGTACGTGAAGCATATAATATAGAATTTAAAATTTGACATTTAAAAATAATTATACCTGATTCATCCCTGGGCTCCTCTTCAACTCCTGGCGTCTTTGCTCCGTCGGCGGTTAGTCCGGTGAAGAGCGGTCTGGCTCTAATACCACTTGTAGGACCGGTGCCGTCGATAGAGGGGGGTGAATATCGACCATGAAAACTTGTCGCGGAAAATCGTAAACTTTCGATCGTTCTAATCAAAGCGTTAGTAGCACAGCGGAAAAGTAAAACAGAAAAATAAAAGAACACAGCACAGCAGACATGCGGGATTTATTTACTTGGTTCCCGACCCCCCAGGGTCAGTACGTCCAAGGCCTATGTACTCGGCGTGAGTCCACTATTGGTCTCCTTTCCAAAATTTCTGGAGGCGGAGAAAACCCGTCTTACAGTACAATAATTGCAATCAAAAAGATAGATAAATTACTTGCAGAATATAAATTCAAACCAAAATGATTAAGGTTGAAGCCTCGGCTAATCTGGACCTCCGAAGTGCCGCGCACTTCCTCGTGGAGCCTCCCGGACGCAGAACCTCGTCTTTAGCACTTTGTCGTCAGTCAGAGAGCTCAGAATCGTTCCGGAAAGTTATGTCTGAAGCTGAGAGGTCGAAGCCCCTTTTATAGGCTTCATACGGGCGCCTGTGATGATGGGGGCGCCCCTATGGACTTGGTCAAACTTTATCTCCGCGCCGAACTCGTCGCAGCTGATAAAACCTTTGACCAGGGTGCCTTGGACCTCCCAGGCGCCTGAATGAAAGCTTATCTATGCTTCAAACTCGAAATAGCAAATACAGCTTTCAACTTGGGCGCCTGTATCATCTCGGGCGCCTGAATGGAAGCCAATTGTTCCTTCCTTCGACTAAGCTATTTTTTCTTCTTTGGCTTGGGCGCTCGGAACCTCCTGGGTGCTTAGTCCAATGTGTTTCGAAGCAGTCTTGCTTCTTGGCAGTTTTGGCCATTTACCTTGGACGCCCGTGACCTCCCGGGCGCCTAGTCCAGTGAACCACCCCACTCCTTTGGGGCGTCTGAGCGGCAGAAACACAATCCTTCGGTCCCTGTAACCAAGGTTAGTTTCAAAACAACCAAGCAAGAGTGTTAGTCATTATTTATAGCCGTAGCTGTCTTGGTTCTGACTTCGGGTCTCCTCGAAACCCTAGGTCAAACCGACGCAAGTTCCCACCCTCAAGAACGCGCCTTTCACCTACTCCCTTCAGGAGACAGTTGTCACCCAGTCCTTCAGGTGGACTTTTGCTTAGCTTCCGATACTCTCAGATCTCGAGACGTCTGAACCCTGACCCGTCTCTACTTCTGTCCTTAGTCATCGCTCAGCTAAGTTGCTCAGTCCCTCGGACCAAGACTTCGTGCCCAACCCCTAAGTCCAGGACTTCGGTGCCCAACCCTCGGCCAGGTCTTCGTGCCCAATTCCTCGAACTAGATCTTCGATGCCCAACCCTCGGCCAGGTCTTCTTGCCCAATCCTCGACCAGGACTTCGTGCCCACCTTCCGAGCAGGTCTTCGATGCCCAGTCCCCGACCAGAACTTCGTGCCCAACTTTCGGTCAGGACTTAGTTGCCCAGCCCGCGGCTAGGACTTAGTGCCCAATTCAAATGAACCAGGACTTCGTACCTAGGTTAACTAGGACTTTGGTTCACCTTGGTCCTCCTCACTTGACTTACCCTTCTCTTGTTCAATGTATCACTGATTTAAGCATATTGTCAAACATTAAAACACTTAGAGGAGGACATCACTGATGTAACTTACACCAACACCCTCTTCTTGAATAGTCGGGCCTACTCAAGATTACTTGGTAAAGTGTCCTGCTACAGAAATACAATGAAGGGCGTGCGTCAGTTCTCTTGAAAATCTAGATTTTCCTATTGTTCAATTTGGGATATCATTAGGGTTTGAGCCATCGAACGAGGAAGGATCCAAGGTGAGAGAGAGGCAGCGAGTTTTGCTAACTCATCTGCTCTCATGTTGTTTTCACTAAGAATTTACTGCAAGGTAACTTCTTGAAATTCCATGTTTAATCACTTGTAAGCATTAGAGTACATCTGCAGCCTTTCATTGTTAATGTCAAATTTCCCTGCTAGCTGTTGAGTGGCTAGTTGAGAATCTAAATAAAGTAATACTCGGGGTGGTACCCACATGTTTGGCGACCTGCAGACCTGCTATTAGTTTTTCATATTCAGCTTCATCGTTAGTGACCTGATATTCTAATCTCACGGAGAGTTGTAATATGTCTTTTTTAGTTGAGATGAGGAGGACACCAATGTCGTTGTCGTGTCGAGTAGAAGAGCCATCTACATATATCTTCCATGTCTCTTCTATGTCCTGATTTTGTAGTTTGCTGAGAAAATCAGTGAGAGCCTATGCTTTAATGGCCCTGCACGACTGGTATTGTATATCATACTTGCTTAGTTCAGTATGTTGAGGCAATATGTGGTCCAGAGTGACCAAGTGTTTTGATGTTTGACCAAAGGGTTTAAGTTAGGTTTCCCTTGTGTTCTCATATGTGTATGTTGAATGTGCAGGTTATACAGGTTTACACATGTTGAGTCAGCTGAGGCAAGGGACAAGAGCCGAGGGAGGAGGACTCCAAGGGCAAGCCGGGAAGTGAACTTCAAAGGGCACACGTGAAGGATGGCATGGAGGCAAGTCGAGAACTTGCGTGCGCATCCGAGGGATGATAGTCGGTGGAAGAGGACTTCAAAGGGCAAGCCAAAGGAGAGGACTTGAAGGCACACGTGGAGGAGAGCCGAGAAAGTGAGTAGGAGTGTTGTGGTAAGCTGGGCAGTCGACTGGGGGTTGTCCAGTCGACTGCCAAAACTCACAGAATGGATTTGGCCCTGGACCAGTCGACTGCTCTGGGAGCAGTCGACTGGTGTACAGCTGGATTCGAATGTTGGGGCTGTCAACGGTCAAATTCTAAGTGGGGCAGTTGACTACCCTGGGAGCAGTCTGTTGGGACCGGGTGCATGCCGACACGGACACGTATTGTAATTGTTACGTAATTACATGCAGCGGAAACAAAAGCATGAATAATTTCCTAAATTATTCTAACACATATCCTAAGCATGCAATGTGTTCACATAATCGTAATATAAAATTTTTGCAGAAAAGGAAATTACTCTACGAATTACCTTGCGTAACTTGGAAGAAGGGACGAGATCCAACCGTTAGCGTCCCTTGAAAGCTCCGCCTCTATTCGTATCCACGCCGAGTATCGTCGGGATGACTTCGCTAAGCCACGAGTTTCGTGTTCACGAGAACTA
Source organism: Boesenbergia rotunda (assembly GCA_024364735.1). Taxonomy (NCBI): domain Eukaryota; kingdom Viridiplantae; phylum Streptophyta; class Magnoliopsida; order Zingiberales; family Zingiberaceae; genus Boesenbergia; species Boesenbergia rotunda. The sequence goes on along the minus strand of JAGFNQ010000792.1, from coordinate 9,366 downwards.
CTAGATTCTCCGTGAACACGACGAAAACCGAGAGAGTAATCAAATCGAAAGACTCACCACCAAGGTTGGCCGAAGAGGAAGATCGTCGCAAGGAAGAACTTCGTCGCCTTGATGCTTCTCCTTGTGCTCACGGCAAGAAGAAAGAAGGAAGGCCTATGGCCGGCCAAGAGAGAGGGAGAGAAGAAGAGGAGAGAGCCCAAGCAATTCTTGGATGGATTATCTTCCATGGCACCCCTTGGGTCCTTTATATAGGGAGAGGTTTCTTAATTCCAAAGCAAACCTCTCCTTGATTATGGAATAATTTCCCAATCAATCCATAATCAAGGCTCTCATGATCAAGCTTCCTCTTCTTGATTATGGAATAATTTCTCAATCAATCCATAATCAAGGCTCTCTTTCTTTTGGCATGATTATATAAAATTTATAAAACAAACCAACCATTGGTTCATTATATAAAAATTTATAAACAAACTAACCATTGGTTCATTATATAAATTTTATTAAACAAACCAACTCATGGTTCATTATATAAAAATTTATATATATAAAATTTATATAACCTTTTATAAAATAAACCAACCTTTGGACTATTTTATAAAACAAACCAAAATAGCATTATCCTCTTATGGTGGTGGCCGGCCATGACAAGAAGAGAGGAGGCCACCTCCTTGGCCGGCCCATCTAACCCTAATTGGATCAAATCCCATAATGAATTAAACTTATTTAATTCACCCATTAAGTCTTTAAAAGACTTAGTCATTCTATGCTTCCGATGCGTCTGAAATAAATTCAGTTTTGACTATTGTTTGGTCTTACCAAACATAGTCTATCTCGATTGGAGAAACCAATTCTCAACTCGTTTTAAATCCTTCGAATTACTCGTTATGCGTGTGACCAAATAGGCTTTCAATTTATGTTGGTCGTCCATAATTAACTAATTAATTATAGAACGATCATGAGTGGCACCTAGTAGTACATCATGATCCCCAATTAATTGAAAGATCAATGGTTGACCTCAGAAATGATTCTGAAACCCTTCAGCAGCTATAATGAATCGTGCCCCATTCCCTTCACCATCTTATACCCACTTGGTTCAGGACATGGTCTATGTGTGTCAGTCCCCACTAGGCTGACTACGTCACACCTAGCCCAAGTAACGTTTCCTCGTCCTATGGATTCTAATTACTCTCATGTATTTAAGAGATTCATACTCTGAACATGTCATGCTCTGGCCAGAGGCTTCGAGTAACAATCCGACGATAGGCCTCGGGTATACATCTCCTCGCAAGGAGTGGTGAATCCTTTGTAGGTTGTTCAAACATCTTCGGGCACTTCGGCTTATACCCAATCATCATGGGTCCACACCTCCTTGGAGATGCTTGCTTAAGATGTCAAAGTATATGTCTCCATGACCAAGATGACTTGAACACCGCAAGTCAAAGGAACATCGCACTTAAGCTGCAGTAAGAACTTCACTGACATATCTATATGTAGACTACCATATGAAGTTTTACAGCCAGTCACTCCAATGAACTAGTTCCCTTAACTAGCATTCATGTTTATCTCCGGACATCTCCATGTCACCAGCCAGTGAGAATCAGCTGATTAGAGAATAACCCATGCTAGTCTCAACAGAATTGATAGTGTCCGTATTATCAATTCATCGACTAGGGACAATTTCAATACTTCACAATTGCACATGTAGAGATAATCACTAGTTGTGAATTCATCACAAATTCTCTCATGCGGTGAATTGTATTGCGGACATTCAGTAAATGAGCTTAAGATCTTAATCAAATAATCATGTATACTCAAATAGTGAATATTCATTTATTAAAATAAATGATTACAATCATAAGGCGATTGCCTTAGGACACTTCTCTCATATCACTAACAAACTCCCACTTGGCCTAATGCCAATTGCTATGGTACTCAATACCACAGGCTCTAACATGACCCTCAAACTTACTTTGAGGCAAGGCCTTAGTTAAAGGATCCGCTAAATTCCTTTCAGTGGAATTTTCTCAATTTGTATATCATTCCTACTTATAATCTCTCTGATCAGATGATAGCGGCGAAGCACATGTTTGGATCGCTGATGAGACCTTGGTTCCTTTGCTTGTGCAATAGCTCCATTGTTGTCGCAGTAAACCGGTATTGCTTCATCAATGGTTGGAACCACACCAAGTTCTGAGACAAACTTCTTGATCCAGACTGCTTCCTTTGCTGCTTCCGAAGCTGCAATATATTCCGCTTCCGTGGTAGAATCCGCTACAGTGTCTTGCTTGGAACTTTTCCAGCTTACTGCGCCTCCATTCAAAATAAATACGTATCCGGACTGAGATTTGGAGTCATCCTTATCTGTCAGGAAACTGGCATCTGTATATCCACGTATTATCATATCACCTTCTCCATATATTAGGAACACATCCTTAGTTCTTCTTAAGTACTTGAGGATTGTCTTGACAGCCGCCCAATGATCCATTCCTGGATCAGACTGGTATCTGCTTGTGACGCTCAGAGCATATGATACATCGGGCCTAGTACATAACATAGCATACATGATAGATCCTATCGCGGATGCATAAGGAATCTTATTCATGCAAATCCTCTCGTCTTCTGTGCGCAGACACATAGACTTTGAAAGGTTGATCCCATGCCTGATGGGAAGGTAACCTTTCTTGGATTCCGACATGCTAAACCTTTCTAGCACTCAGTCTATATATGTAGACTGCGAAAGACCAAGCAACCGTTTTGATTTATCTCTATAGATTCTAATCCCAAGGATATAGGTTGCTTCTCCCAGGTCTTTCATGGAGAAAGTTTTGAACAACCAAATTTTAACTGACTGTAAGACTGATATATCGGTTCCTATAAGTAAAATGTCATCGACATATAACACTAGGAATACGACTGCACTCCCGCTAACCTTCTTGTATACACAAGGTTCGTCAGGATTTTGTGAGAAATCAAACTCTTTGATTGTCTCATCAAAACGGATGTTCCAGCTCCTGGATGCTTGCTTTAGTCCATATATGGATCGTCGAAGCTTGCATACTTTGGTTTTATTAACCGATGTGAAACCTTCAGGTTGTATCATGTATACATCCTCAAGCAGGTTTCCATTAAGGAAAGCTGTTTTCACATCCATTTGTCATATCTCATAATCATAATGAGCTGCTATGGCCAGGAGCATCCGAATGGATTTAAGCATAGCTACTGGCGAATAGGTTTCGTCATAATCAATTCCTTGTTTCTGACGATATCCTTTTGCCACTAATCTAGCCTTAAAGGTAACAACATTACCTTCCATGTCGGTTTTCTTCTTGAAAACCCACTTGCACCCTATGAGCTTAATCCCTTCAGGTGGGTTAACCAAGTCCCATACTTGATTTTCGTACATGGAATCCATTTCCGACTTCATGGCTTCAAGCCATTTATCCCTTTCTGAATTTATCAGAACATCTTCATAACTGATAGGTTCATCATTGTTAACGAGTAACACGTCGTTCGATTCACTTATGAGAAATCCGTATCTCTCTGGAATATTGCGTGTCCTATCAGACCTACGAAGAAGTGGTGTTGTTTTAGGTTCAATTGATATCTCATCATTATGAGTTATTGGTTGTGGGTCTAGACTAGGTGTCTCTGTAATGTCTATTGGAGTTTCTTGAACTTCTTCAAGTTCAATGCTACTCCCACTGTTTTCTTGTAAAAGAAATTCTTTTTCAGAAATACAGCATGCCTTGAAACAAACACCTTTTGTTCCAAGGGATGATAGAATTGGTAACCCTTCGTTTCCTTAGGGTATCCAATAAATAGACATTTATCAGACTTAGCATCCAATTTGTCTGATACAGTCCGCTTTACATAAGCAGGACAACCCCATATTTTAAGGTGAGTTAAATGAGGTTTCTTACTATTCCACGTCTCATATGGAGTAGTAGAGACTACCTTGGTCGGGACTCTGTTTAATAAGTAAAGAGCTGTCTTAAGCGCATAGCCCCAAAAGGATTTTGGAAGAGTTGCATGATTCATCATAGATCTAACCATGTCCATCAAGGTTCGGTTACGCCTCTCAGATACACCATTATGCTGTGGTGTATATGGCGGAGTCCATTGAGACAATATCCCATTGTCCATAAGATAATCTTGAAACTCTTGACTCAAGTATTCACCACCCCGATCGGATCGAAGTATCTTAATACTTTTGCCAAGCTGTTTCTCTACTGTACTTCTGAACTCTTTGAATTTCTCAAAAGCTTCAGATTTGTGTTTCATTAAGAACACATACCCGAATCATGAGTGATCATCGATAAAGGTAATGAAGTAGCTATAACCTCCTTGTGCAAGAGTTGACATTGGTCCACATACATCAGTATGTATTAGACCAAGCAATTCTCTCACTGGTTTACCTTTTTCGGAAAAGGGTAATTTGGTCATCTTGCCTTTTAAACATGATTCGCATGTATCAAATGAACCGGGTTCAAATGATTCCAGAATTCCACATCGGTGTAATTTGGTCATGCGTTTCTTACTTATATGGCCAAGATGACAATGCCGCGTATAGGAGTCTATTTGATTATCTATTCGAGCACGTTTGTTGCTAACTTCGATATTGAAAACGTCACCGGATAAATCTAACGTGTAGATACCATTGTATAAAGTTCCGGTCCCATAAAGAACACCATTTAAAGTTATGTAACAGCAATTGTTACTAAAAGTTAAATGATAACCCTTTTCATTCAAGCATGAAATAGATACAATGTTCTTTATTAACGAAGGAACAAAATAACAATTATCCAATTCTAAGACAAGTCCAGTAGGGAGCTTTAGCAAATATGTTCCGATAGCAACAGCAGCAATCTTTGCTCCATTTCCAACTCGCAAATTCACTTCTCCCTTGACGAGTCTTCTTCTATTCCTTAGCTCCTGTATGTCATTACATATATGTGAGCTACACCCAGTATCAAGTACCCAGGTGGACGAGGAAATAGAGTGACATTCAATAACGAAGATACCTGAAGAGAATGGGGCATCGGATGCCTTCTTCTTCAAGGACTCAAGATAAACCTTGCAGTTTCTTCGCCAGTGATCCTCCTTGTCGCAATGATGGCAAGTGCCTTTTGGTGTCTTTTCAGTCTTTTTGGCCTTTTTCTTCTTTCCCTTATTCTGTTCTTTGGGCTTCCTCTTAGAGCCTTTCTTTGAGGAACCAACTAACAGTACCGTCTTCTGATCCTGCTTTACAGAAGGCTCTACAGTCTTCAGCAGGTTGAGCAACTCAGGAATGGTAGTCTCCAGCTTGTTCATCCGATAGTTCATCACAAATTGTGAGTAACTCTTGGGCAAACAATGCAGAATTAAGTCAACACTTAGTTCATGATCCATTGCAAATCCGAGTGTGCCTAGTCGCTCAATGTACCCTAACATCTTCAACATAAACTGTGAGACAGAAGTGTCTTCCTGCATCTTAGAGGTGAAGAGGAGTCTGGAGACCTCGAACCTTTCGGATCTCGCCTGCTCGTCAAACAGCTCATGAAGATGGAAGATGATGGTATGAGCATCCATATGCTCATGCTGCTTTTGCAGCTCAGGTACCATAGCGGCCAGCATGATGCAACTCGCAAGTTCAGAATCGGCCACATGTTTCTGATAGGCCACTAACTGGTCTGGAGTTGCATCTTCTGGAGGATGGTTGGGAAGTTGTTCTTCAAGGACATAAGCAAGCTTTTCTGCCTTGAGGACTATCCTCAGGTTTCGAAGCCAGTCCATGAAGTTTGGCCCAGTCAGCTTATTGGTGTCCAAAATGGAACGCAAATTCAGAGAAGACATGATCAAGTGATTATCCTAGAAATACAAATTGAGCTTATGTGAGAAGAATGATAAAGAATGCATCAATATACATTAATTAAATCCTATTTATTTTTCGAATTGAATAACCCTTTTTATCAATTCGGGAGATCGTAGGAACATCTCCAAATAGGTTGATATCCAACCATAGATAAGAACAACCATGGCTAGAGTCCATCAAGTTATTCTTAGCTATGAAGGTAGGTAATTATACCGATTACATATTATACATATGTAACTATCACATTATGCTATCAACTAATTGAATGTTTGCATAAATCATTGGGTTGTTAACTCATTAACAAGTATGCAACAATATACATAGCACCCAACTGCACCTCTCTTTACATCGACCTTGGCTGTGGCACAACAAATCGATGCTCCAAGCTTAAGGCTGACCCATTAATCAAGAAATAGTTTTAATATGGTTGGAGCTCATTCAACCGTTTAGTCAGGCTTGGATGTGTCCAACAACCAAAACTAAGGATTGACCTCTGACTCCAACTATATTAATCATAAACTAATTCCATGGTTTGAACATGTTGAGGTTCAAGCCGGGCATGGATGTGTCCATCAACCCAAACGAGAAACAAAACTCCGGTTCTAACCATATTAATGGAAGGTGTTGGCCTTAATATTTTGTAAGGGGTTTTGGGTCTCATCCTTTTCCTTTTAAGCACATTCATGACATATAATTATGTCATGTTCTAACGATTTCCTTAATAAAGTATGTATGTGACTTAATTTATCAAGTCTCATTAATTGAATTAGGAACCGGATTTCCTAATTCTAATTTCATACTTTATTCAAGGAATTGTTTTGGGAAACAATTTCCTAAATTGTCATAATCAATTTCGGAAATAATATGTTTAAGACTTTGATTTCTCTAAATCAAATCTTATTAAATTAACAGACAGATTTCCTTAATTCAACCACATATTATTTACATGAAAATCTTATTTAAGGAAATAAACTCTATAGGAAACAATTTTCCTAATTAATTTTGGAGACAACAATATGTAAGAGCATCACCTCATAAATCAAATAAGGAAATTATCGTTTGAAAATCACCTCAAAATTTTCAAGATTTGATCACATATTTTATTTATGGATAATTAATTACAACAAATTATTTACTTTGGGTGGCTCCCCAAGGCACTCCCCAAAGAAAAGAAATTTGTTGTAAATCTAATTTGGTCTGCTCCCCGAGGCATAACCAAATTAAACTTGACAATTAAAGAACTTGTTAATAATATAATTTGGATGGCTCCCCGAGGCCTACCCAAATCAATTTTAACAATTCATATTCAAAATAGGAAATTAAATTATAACAACTAACTTTAATTTGGGTGGCTCCCCGAGGCACTCCCCAAAGTAAAGAATTTTGTTAATAATTTAAAAACCAATTTGAATTTAATTGTCAGTTAATGTTTCCATAAAATGTCTAGACTTTCATGAAAAGAAAGTGCCCAAAATTACGAGCTTTCCATAAATGGAAAGTTTCCAAAATTAAAAGGTTTTCAGAATTATTGTAAGTTTCTGGTACAAAGAAAACTTACGTATTTCCAAAATTGAAAATTTCTAAAATTAGGAAATTTCCAAAATTGGAAAGTTTCCAAAAATGGAAAGTTTTCACAATTATCATAAAATTTCAGAAACAGAGATATTTCAAAAGTTTGCGAAATTTCATGAGGATTTCCAAACTTTGAAATTCCTAAATCTAAAATTTACCATAATTGGAAAGTTTCCATAATTGGAAAATTTTCCAAAATTGAGATCATGACAAAGTTTTCCGCAAAACAATTATATGATTATGTCGAACACTAACCGGCTCTGATACCACTGTTGGGACCGGGTGCATGCCGACGCGGACACGTATTGTAATTGTTACATAATTACATGCAGCGGAAACAAAAGCATGAATAATTTCCTAAATTATTCTAACACATATCCTAAGCATGCAATGTGTTCACATAATCGTAATATAAAATTTTTGCAGAAAAGGAAATTACTCTACGAATTACCTTGCGTAACTTGGAAGAAGGGACGAGATCCAACCGTTAGCGTCCCTTGAAAGCTCCGCCTCTATTCGTATCCACGCCGAGTATCGTCGGGATGACTTCGCTAAGCCACGAGTTTCGTGTTCACGAGAACTACTAGATTCTCCGTGAACACGACGAAAACCGAGAGAGTAATCAAATCGAAAGACTCACCACCAAGGTTGGCCGAAGAGGAAGATCGTCGCAAGGAAGAACTTCGTCGCCTTGATGCTTCTCCTTGTGCTCACGGCAAGAAGAAAGAAGGAAGGCCTATGGCCGGCCAAGAGAGAGGGAGAGAAGAAGAGGAGAGAGCCCAAGCAATTCTTGGATGGATCATCTTCCATGGCACCCCTTGGGTCCTTTATATAGGGAGAGGTTTCTTAATTCCCAAGCAAACCTCTCCTTGATTATGGAATAATTTCTCAATCAATCCATAATCAAGGCTCTCATGATCAAGCTTCTTCTTCTTGATTATGGAATAATTTCTCAATCAATCCATAATCAAGGCTCTCTTTCTTTTGGCATGATTATATAAAATTTATAAAACAAACCAACCATTGGTTCAAAACAAACCAACCATTGGTTCATTATATAAATTTTATTAAACAAACCAACTCATGGTTCATTATATAAAAATTTATATAAAATTTATATAACCTTTTATAAAATAAACCAACCTTTGGTCTATTTTATAAAACAAACCAAAATAGCCTTATCCTCTTATGGTGGTGGCCGGCCATGACAAGAAGAGAGGAGGCCCCCTCCTTGGCCGGCCCATCTAACCCCAATTGGATCAAATCCCTTAATGAATTAAACTTATTTAATTCACCCATTAAGTCTTTAAAAGACTTAGCCATTCTATGCTTCCGATGCGTCTGAAATAAATTCAGTTTTGACTATTGTTTGGACTTACCAAAAATAGTCTATCTCGATTGGAGAATCCAATTCTCAACTCGTTTTAAATCCTTCGAATTACTCGTTATGCGTGTGACCAAATAGGCTTTCAATTTATGTTGGTCATCCATAATTAACTAATTAATTATAGAACGATCATGAGTGGCACCTAGTAGTACATCATGATCCCCAATTAATTGAAAGATCAACGGTTGACCTCAGAAATGATTCTGAAACCCTTCAGCAGCTATAATGAATCGTGCCCCATTCCCTTCACCATCTTATACCCACTTGGTTCAGGACATGGTCTATGTGTGTCAGTCCCACTAGGCTGACTACGTCACACCTAGCCCAAGTAACGTTTCCTCGTCCTATGGATTCTAATTACTCTCATGTATTTAAGAGATTCATACTCTGAACATGTCATGCTCTGGCCAGAGGCTTCGAGTAACAATCCGACGATAGGCCTCGGGTATACATCTCCTCGCAAGGAGTGGTGAATCCTTTGTAGGTTGTTCAAACATCTTCGGGGCACTTCGGCTTATACCCAATCATCCTGGGTCCACACCTCCTTGGAGATGCT
>JAGFNQ010000791.1:388741-426017 GCA_024364735.1 Boesenbergia rotunda | reverse complement strand
AAGGTTGCATGCTAGATACGTGGTTAAAATAATTTGAGAAATTATTTTATGCTAATTCTTCCGCTGCACGTAAAAATTTTAAAATTTACGAACCCGTATCCTTGTCAACATGCACCCGGTCCCAACAGTCGACTAGTCTCTGACCAGTGGACTGATCTTTCTGTGGACCTTACCAGTCGGCTGATCAAGCATCAGTCGACTGGTCCACCCCTATACCTAAGGTTTCCCTTCCCCGAGTACATTTCTCTCAGCACTCAATCCCTAGGATTTCCCGAGTACATTTCCCTCAGCACTCGACCCCTCACAACTCAGCTGACTCTTCGCTCAACAGCCTCGATCTGTTGCCTTCAAGCCCTCTTCGTCTTTGGCTCTCGTCCCTCAAATGCGCACACAAGCCCATGGCTTGCCTCCATGCCATCCTTCGTGTATGCCACAAAGTCTGCTTCCTTCGGCTCATCGTTCCTGCTCCAACAGCCTCGACCTGTTGTCATCAAGCCCTCTTCAATTTTGGCTCTCGTCCCTCAGATGCGCACACAAACCCTTGGCTTACCTCCATGTCATCCTTAACGTATGCCTCGAAGTCCGCTTCCCTCGTCTCATCGTTCCTGCTTTGCCCACGGTCCCTCGGATGTATGCAAGCCCACAGCTTGTCTTCCATGCCATCCTTCACCGGTCCTGAGGTCGTCCAGCTAAGTCCATGTGTATCCTGCAAACCTGCACACTCAAATACACACATCAAATACAAGGATGAACCTAACTTAAACCCTTTGCCCAAACATCAAAACACATGGTTACTCCGAACCATAGATTGCCCCAACAATTTCCCCCTTTTTGATGTTTGACAATACGTTTAAGTTAGAAAAAATAAATAGCAAATACAATGCTAATAACCATCAAATAGCAAATATGCATGGATCCTATCACAAGGCATCCCCATACCTAATCTCCCCAAGAGTTTAGGACTTTTACTAAAATAGGTTTTTTAAAACCTCTCCAAGGCTTCCCATACATTAGACTTACAAAGGCTTTTTAAGAATCTCTTCAAGGTTCCCCTTACGCCACCAACTGAGCAACAATGCTCCCTCTTTACCTAAGCTCCCCCTTGACCTAGGATTTCTAGCAAAGGCGTGTTTGGCTTCCCACTTAAACCCAACACTTCTCTCCCTTTGTCATACATCAAAAAGACTCCAACAATTTCCCTCTTATTGAATCTTTTAACCTCTAATGACCATAAACACAGTATACTAACCCCCCCCCTTAAGATTACACACTTATTTTACATCATTTGGACACCTTTTGACTGCTGAAAAACTATTTCAACTATATCAGTCGACTGCCCCTGTACCAGTCGACTGGCACCCTGAAAACCCCAATTTCAGTATTTCTGAACCAATTTCAGAAATGCACTAGAAATTCCACAAATCTTCAAAAATTTTCAAATTTTGTGGAGAGGTTTGTGGTACCCATATTTACTTGGGAAAAATACATTTAAAAATGTTTCTATCACCAATCCCAAGATTGACACAAAATTCAAAACTATCTAAATGGTTCAATTGAACCTTGACCTAAAGTCCTAGTTTTGACCTCCTCTTTATATCTTTTCCCATACCAACCCACAATGCATCCCTGGCATTGATTTATATGACATTTATACATCAAAACTAATTTTTATACAATATGACCCCAATTACATATTTTTATGCATGAAACATAACCCCATTGTGCCAAATCCCTAGGATTGAGACTCCAAATCCGTCTCCACATCCTTTGACACACTCCATGACCCACCTAGACTGATAGATCGATGACATTGCAAGAGGGGGGGTGAATAGCAATTCTTCCTCGTTTTCTCTACCAAATTGTTAGCGCAACGGAATATACAATAAAAACAATAAAACAAATACTAACCAATGCTAACACGGAAGGTTTACTTGGTATCCACCCCGAACGGGTGACTAATCCAAGAATCCGTCGGTGGATCAATCTCCGGATAACCTTCGGCTAGTCCTCGTCGCTCCTTGTGGGTGGAGAAACCTCGCCACAAACTCAAACAAAGGACTGAGTACAAAGACTACTATCTTGCCTTTAATCAAGACAAGATTCGTCAAGAATCTCAGCCCAAACCGAGTTCTCTTTAAATAAAACTCGGGCTGAAAACCTCGCTGGCAGTCGACTGCCCCACTCAGAATTCGACCGTTGACAGCCCCAACGTTCGAATCCAGCTGTACACCAGTCGACTGCTCCCAGAGCAGTCGACTGGTCCAGGGCCAAATCTATTCTGTGAGTTTTGGCAGTCGACTGGGCAATCCCCAGTCGACTGCCCAGCTTACCACAGCACTCCTACTCACTTTCTCGACCCTCCTCCACGTGTGCATTTAGGTCCACTCCCTTAGCTTGCCCCTTGAAGTCTTCTTCCACCGGCTATCGTCCCTCGGATGCGCACGCAAGTCCTCGACTTGCCTCCATGCCACCCTTCGCGTGTGCCCTTTGAAGTTCACTTCTCGGCTTGCCCTTGGAGTCCTCCTCCCTCGGCTCTTGTCCTTTACCTTAGCTGACTCTTCACCAGCAGCCTTGACTATTGCCTTCGCGCCCTCTTCATCTTTGGCCCTCGTCCCTCGGATGCACACAAGCCTCCAGCTTGTCTCCATGCCATCCTTCACGTACGCCTCGAAGTCCGTGCCCCTCGGCTCATCATCCCTACCATACCGAAGCCGTCCATCCGAGTCAATATATGTAAACCTGTACAACCTGCACACTCAACATACACATATTAGAACTCAAGGGAAACCTAACTTAAACCCTTTGCACAAACATCAAAACTCATGATTACTCTGGATCACAGATTGCCTCAACAATCTCTCCCTTTTTGATGTTTTGGCAATACGTTTAAGTTAGGGAAACTAGCTAGTAGTCAATAGTAAAAATAATGCATATGCAATGCAAAAATGGATCATATCCCAAGGCATCCTACAACTAACCCTTCAAGTTAGGAATTTTTCAACACCTAACCTCCAAGTTAGGAATTTTCCCACCTAACCCTCCAAGTTAGGATTTTCACCAAAACGGGTTTCTTAAAGCTTCTCCCAAACTCCCCCTACATTGGACTTACAAAAGCTTTTTAAGAACCTCTCCAAGGTTCCCCTTACGTCAAGAATGGGGCAAACATGCTCCCCCTTAATCTTAGCTCCCCCTAAATCTAGGGTTTCTAGCAAAGGTAAGTTTGGTTTCTCAACTTAAACCCAAACTTCTCCCCCTTTGCCATACATCAAAAAGAACCCAACAATATCCCAATTATTGGTTCTTTCAATCCCTAATGATCATAAACAATGTGTACGAGCCTCCCATACACTTGTTTTCCATCATTAAAACCCAAGTCAGCTGCTGGATTCCCACACCAGCCCTGACCAGTTGACTGCCCCTGTTGACAGTCGACTGATACTCTGAAATTTAATTTTTCAGGCAACATTCAGAAATGCGCCAGAAATTCCACAAATCTCTAAAAATTTTCAAATTTTGTGGAGAACTTTATGGTACCCATACCTAATTGGGAAAAATACATTCCACAATGTATCTATCACCATTCCTAAGTTTGACACAAAACTCAAAAAAATTTCTATGGAAATCAAGACAAACAAAGAGGCAACCTCCCCCTTAACCTATGCCTTCTCCCAATTTCCATTCTCCAAGATCAAGTTCTACCCAACTTGGCACCCTAACACCAAATTTGGTTCTACTCAACCTAACACCAAGTTCTTCTCCCTTGGCCACCATTAAAGGATTGCCCCCAAGCAACCTTTCTCTTAGTGCCAAAAAGAACTCAACAAAACCCTAAACAATCTAAGAGTTTGCAAGCACATTTGCTAGGATATGCCCTATCCTAGAAAAATATGTTTTGATTAAGATTATCAAATGTGCTTGACTTTAGTTTAATTCTCTAATTTTCCCAAGGATGGACACTTTGTATCAATTTTGGCCTCAATTCATGATTCCTTGTGTTTGTCAATTCTAACCATCATCAATTTACACAAGTAATTGTCCTTAACTATTTCTTTTCAATATCCTCAAATATACAAAGAAATTTCCTTCTTATCTCTTATCAATCTTCCTTAAATTATCCATAATATCTATATAGTCTCATTTCATACAATCATCAATAAACCATGAGACAAGGTTTCATTTAAAGTATAATCCAGGATTTAACTTTAGGGTCATATCTTATCATCCAAAATACCTCTTCTCTCTAACCCTACTGGATCAGTCGACTGCCCAAATGACAGTCGACTGTGAAAACTTATAGAGAGCTTCTGGGCTGAAAATTCACTCGGATCAGTCGACTGCCCCCAGGGCAGTCGACTGATACCTGATTTTCAGGTTTTCAGCCCAAATTCATAAATGCCTAGATAATTCTATAAATCTTCGAAAAATCTGAAATTTTGTAGGGAGATTTGTGGGGCCAATGTCTACTTGGAAAAAATATGTTTCCAAACAAATGTACTCCGGATCCCAAGATTGTCACAAAACTCAACTTTCTCTAAAATGTATCATTTAAACTCATCCCAAAAGTCTCAATTGTGACCTTTCCTTAATGTACCTTCTAATACTTGGTCACAATTCATTTCTATCACTGAATTACATGATATTTGCCCATTAAAACCTAATTTTGTCAATTATAACCTCACTTTCACATTTTTCTTCCTAAATTCCCTTTTAATGTGCCAAAACCTAGGATTAAGACTTACCCAAGTCTTCCAACCCTTTTTGGCAAATTTCACCTAATTTCCTAGGAGAAAAACTCTTGAGATCCATTTACCATGGACCCCAAATGCTCCTAGAGCTCCCCCTTGAGCTCTGAGCCTTAGCCACCTCCTTAGGTGACTTAACCCACACTAAGCCACACCGGTGAACCTCCGGTGATTCTTGTCCTACAAAATGAACCTTCTTAACCTTAGACAGCTTGTCTTTGGTTAAATTGTTCCTTCTACCCTCAAATGGCATCCCCTTGCCATTTTTGGTCTTCTCCTTCTTGCCAAGATTATATGCTTCCCCAGCATACTTCTTTTTGTTGGCCTTCGAGGTCTTAGACCGGTAACCCAAACCCGATCTATCATAGTTGGGTTTTAAACTACCCAACACCATGTCTAAGCCCTTAGATCCAAACATGCATCTTTCTAAGGTCTTTTCTAATGTATCAAGTCTTGCCCTCAAGGCTTGATTTTCCCTCTTCAGACCTTTAAAATTGGAGTCCATATGTCCACTTTGGACATTCCTAGAACTACCCTCCTTTCTAGACACATTCTTTCCCTTCTTGGAATTAGTACTATGATTCTTAGGTCTAGAGGTCTTGGGTCAATCATTATGCATGCTTTTCCTAGGGTGTTGACCTACCTTGTTAATCCTAGTCCTATCATTATATCTAAACCCATGGTTATGCACAAGTAAGCAATTTTCATTAATTTTAGCATGCATGCATGAATGATTAACATTCATAGAGGAACTAACATTTGAATTGCATTTTAATTTAAGGTTAGGGATTACCTCCCTTACCCTTGTAGTCCCTCCTTGATGTGAGCTCCTCTTCTTTCTTTGCTCTTTCTCCCATCTCCTCAAGTGCTCCATTTTCTTTAGCTCACCTTTCTTTGGGCACTTGGTGTGATAGTGTCCAAGCTCACCACATGTGAAGTATCGAATCCTTCTCTTCTTCTCTTGGGATTCTCTATTCCTACACCTCATATTAGATTTAAAAAGAATTGAACTTGGTTTAGATTTTATCTCCATTTTACCTTTTGGGCACTTGTCTTTGTAGTGCCCCTTTTCTTTGCAACCAAAGCATATAATATGCTCTTTCGATTTGGCTTTGGTGGAGGTGGAGGCTAGGTTGACTTCTTCTTCAACCTTGGATGAAAAGGATGCTTCTTCTTGTTCTCTTGAAGAGGTTGATGATCTTTCACTTAATTCCTCCTCCTCACTTAAAGAGATTGACACTTCTTCTTCTTTTTCGTCTTCGGATGTCGAATTCTTGTCCTCATTCAAATGGTCCTTTTCCTCTTCTTAGACCATTGACCTTACTTCTTCGAGCTCTTCAACTCTTTGAATTGATGTAGGATTCTTATGATATCTTTTCAACTTGCTCCATAATTCAGATGCATTTTGGTACGCTCCTACGTCACTCAAAATATTGTCAAGCAAAAGATTTACTAAGATACTAATTACTTTTTCATTCGCTTTTGCTTGGTCTTGTTGTTCTTGATTCCAATACCTAGACCTATGCCTCGTCCCGTGCTTATCCTTTGGAATCTCATATGGCTCTTCAAGCGCGATTCGACATGCTCACTCCATTCGAAACCAAGTCTCGATTCTCGCCCTCCAAAAATTTAAGTCTTCATGATCGTAGGACGGTGGAGTGTAGATGTTGTCCCCGAATTTATCTTCCATGTTCTTCTCCTCTAGCGTATGCTCCCTCGGAGGTTAGTCCGATCAAGAGCGGTCCTTTGCTCTGATACCAATTGATAGATCGATGACGTTGCTAGAGGGGGTGAATAGCAATTCTTCCACGTTTTCTCTACAAAATTGTTAGCGCAGCGGAATATACAATAAAAACAATAAAATAAATACTAACCAATGCTAACACTGAAGGTTTACTTGGTATCCACCCCGGACGGGTGACTAATCCAAGAATCTGTCGGTGGATCAATCCCCGGATAACCTCCGGCTAGTCCTCGTCACTCCTTGTGGGTGGAGAAACCTCGCCACAAACTCAAACAAAGCACTGAGCACAAAGACTACTATCTTGCCTTTAACCAAGACAAGATTCGTCAAGAATCTCAGCCCAAACCGAGTTCTCTTTAAATAGAACTCGGGCTGAAAACCTCGCTGGCAGTCGACTGCCCCCAGGGCCAAATCCATTGACAGCCCCAACGTTCGAATCCAGTTGTACACTAGTCGACTGCTCCCAGAGCAGTCGACTGGTCCAGGGCCAAATCCATTCTGTGAGTTTTGGCAGTCGACTGGACAATCCCTAGTCGACTGTCCAGCTTACCACAACACTCCTACTCACTTTCTCGACCCTCCTCCACGTGTGCCTTCAGGTCCACTCCCTTGGCTTGCCCCTTGAAGTCTTCTTCCACTGGCTATCGTCCCTCGGATGCGCACGCAAGTCCTCGACTTCCCTCCATGCCACCCTTCGCGTGTGCCCTTTGAAGTTCACTTTCCGGCTTGCCCTTAGAGTCCTCCTCCCTTGACTCTTGTCCCTTGCCTTAGCTGACTTTTTACCAGCAGCCTTGACTATTGCCTTTGCACCTCTTTATCTTCGGCCCTCGTCCCTCGGATGCACACAAGCCTCCAGCTTGTCTCCATGCCATCCTTCACGTACGCCTCGAAGTCCGAGCCCCTCGGCTCATCATCCCTGCCATACCGAAGCCGTCCAACCGAGTCAATATGTGTAAACATGTACAACCTGCACACTCAACATACACATATTAGAACACAAGGGAAACATAACTTAAACCCTTTGCCCAAACATCAAAACTCATGATCACTCCGGATCACAGATTGCCTCAACATAGACTTCCGAGAGAAATCCTCCCGGGATCCATACCATGGGTCCCAACTTGTCTCCTAAAGCTCCCCCTTGAGCTCTTAGCCTTAGCCACCTCCTTAGGTGACTCAACAAATGCTAGACCACACCAGTGCACCTCCGGTGACTCTTGGTCTACAACCCTAACCTTCTTAACTTTGGACCCCTTGTCCTTAGTTAAGACTTTCTTCTTGCTTTTGCATGGCACCCCCTTGCCATTTTTGGACTTCCCCTCCTTGCCATAGTTTTATGCTACCCTAGCATATTTCTTTTCATTGGCATCGGAGAACTTAGATCGGTATCCTAGACCCGATCTATCATTGTTGGGTTTTGACTACCCAACCTCATACCTAAACTCTTAGATCCAATAGTGAATCTATCTAGGGTTTTCTCCATTTCTTCAAGTCTTGCCCTTAAGACTTGATTTTTCAACTCTATAGCTCTAACCCTAGAGTCAACATGTCCACCTTGGACATTCCTAGACCTTCCCACCTTTCTAGGCATGTGTCTCCCCTTCTTCGGATTTGTGTCTTGAGCCTTAGGTCTAGAGGTTCTAGGTTTATTATGATGCATGAATAACCTAGGCTTTTGATATACAACATTAATCCTATTTTTATCATGATATCTAAAACCAAAACTATGCATGGATAAATAGTTTTCATTATTTCTTACATGCTTGGAAGAGTTTAAATTTGAATTACATTTAAACTTAATGTTAGGGATTACCTCCCTTACCCTTGTAGCTCCCTCTTGATATGAGCTTTTTTCTTCTCCTCTTTCTCCCATTTCCTCAAATGCTCTAATTTCTTGAATTCTCCTAAGCATTTGGTGTGGTAGTGTTCTAGCTCACCATACGTGAAGCGCCTTATATGCTTCTTATCCTTTTTTGCTCTACCCCTACAACTCGTGTTAGTTTCCAAATTATTTGAATTGAGTTTAGGGTTTACCTCCTTTTTCTTACCCAATGGACACTTGTCCTTGTAGTGTCCCTTTTGATTGCACCCAAAGTAAATTATGTGATCCTTTGACTTTGCTTTGATGGAGGTGGAAGCTTCTTCTTGCTCCGGTATCAAGGGTGGTCTCTCCTCCCCCTCAATCATTGACATAGAGAATTCTTCTTCCCCCTTTGACGAAGTGGATGGTTCTTCAATTTCTTGTGCTCCTTCACTTAAGCATATGGATGAATCTTTTTGTTCTTTCTCCTCGTCTTCGGATGTTGAGCCTCTTTCCTCATCCGATGGGTCCTTCTCCTCTTCTTGGACCATTAAGCTCATTTCTTCCGGCTCTTCTACTACTTAAGCTTGTGTAAGATTTTGATGTAAAGTTATCATCTTGCTCCATAGCTCATGAGCATTCTTATATTGACCTACGCTACTAATTATATCGTTAGGAAAAACCTCACGTAATATTGAAATTACCTTCTCATTTTCCTTTGATTGTGTTTGTTGCTCCTTGGTCCAATATCTTGGTCGGAGCTTCTTCCCATGCTTATCCTTCAAGGCTTCAAATGGATATGTTAGTGTGATCATTAAATCCCAATCCATGTTGAATCATACCTCTATTCGCATCCTCCAATAGTCAAAACTTTCTCGGTCGTAAGGAGGTGGAATGTTGATGTCGTCCCCTAATCTTTCTTCAATCGTCATCTCCTCTAGCTTTTTGCTCTCTCGGCGGGTAGTCCGTAGATGAACGAACCTCGCTCTGATACCACTTGTTAGGATCTTGTCATTCTAGCTAGAGGGAGGGGTGAATAGCTAATCTTTGATTCTTCTTCCTACACGTGTTAGCAAGCGCAAACGAAATAACAAAAACTAAACAAAACAATGCTAACATATCACCTTTACGTGGTTCGGAGAAAAAGCTCCTACTCCACGGCTGTCCGTAAGGTGGACGATCCCGATTCGTCGGTGGATGACTCCCCGGAAGACCTCCGGTTAGCTCGTGTAGCTCCTTGTGGGTGGAGAAACCTTGCCACAATCCAAACAACACTTCTGAGCACAAAGACTACTAATTGACCTTTAACCAAAGCCTATTTCGTCAAGAACACTTCAACCAAAACTGAGTCCCTTTAAATAGTGCTCTAGACTGAAATGACTGTTACCAGTCGACTGGCCCTGGGGCAGTCGACTGGTCCCACTCAGATTCGACCGTTGCAACCCCAACGTTCGAATTTCCAGCCACCACCAGTCGACTAGTCGCTGACCAGTCGAATGATCTTTCGGTGGACCTTACCAGTCGACTGATCAAGCATCAGTCGACTGGTCCACCTCTATACCTAAGGTTTCCCTTCTCCGAGTACATTTCTCTCAGCACTCAAACCCTAGGATTTCCCGAGTACATTCCCCTCAGCACTCGACCCCTCACAACTCAGCTGACTCTTCACCCAGCAGCCTCGATCTGTTGCCTTCAAGCCCTTTTCATCTTTGGCTCTCGTCCCTCAGATGCGCACACAAGCCGACGGCTTACCTCCATGCCATCCTTCACGTATGCCACGAAGTCCGCTTCCTTCGGCTCATCGTTCCTGCTCCAGCAGCCTCGACCTGTTGCCTTCAAGCCATCTTCAACTTTGGCTCTCGTCCCTCAGATGCGCACACAAACCCTTTGGCTTGCCTTCATGCCATCCTTCACGTCTGCCTCGAAGTTTCCGCTTCCCTCGGCTCATCGTTCCTATTTTGTCCACTACCCCTCGAATGCATGCAAGCCCACGGCTTGTCTCCCATGCCATCCTTCACCGGCCCCAAAGCCGTCCAGCTAAGTCCATGTGTATCCTGCAAACCTGCACACTCAAATACACACATCAAATACTAGGGTGAACCTAACTTAAACCCTTTGTCCAAACATCAAAACACATGGTCACTCCGGACCATAGATTGCCCCCAACAGACGCCTCCTTCGACTAGACTCGAAGAGGTTGGCTTGCTCCAGACTCTCACCCCCACGAGTTATAAGTGGGCATGCTCCCACGAACCCCTCGGCTCAGCTCCCAGTCTGGACGCGTGGAGACCCACGCTCCCTAGGTATGACCCGATCGAGTATCCCAGACTCTCGCTCCCCGCGAGTTATAAGTGGGCATGCTCCCATGAACCCCTCGGCTCGACTCCCCATCTTGACGCGTGGCGACCCACGCTCCCTAGGTACAATCCGACCGAGTGTCTAGACTCTCACCTTTGTGTGAGTTATAAGCGGGCATGCCCCCGTGCCCCTTGGCTCGGCTCCCAGTCGGATGCGTGGCCACCTACGGTCCCCGGGTACAATCCGACCGAGTGTCCAGACTCTCGCCTTCGTGCGAGTTATAAGCGGGCATGCCCCCACGCGCCCCTTGGCTCGACTCCCAGTCGGACGCGTGGCGGCCCACGCTCCCTGGTTACAATCTGACCTAGTGTCTAGACTCTCGCCTTCGTGCGAGTTATATGCGGGCATGCCCCCGAGCACCCCTCAGCTTGGCTCCCAGTCGGACGCGTGGCGGCCCACGCTTCCTGGGTACAATCCGACCGAGTGTCCAGACTCTCGCTTTTGTGTGAGTTATAAGCAGCATGCCCTCGTGCTCCCCTCGGCTCGATTCCCAGTCGGGCGCGTGGCAGCCCACGCTCCATGGGTGCAATCCGACTGAGTGTCCAGACTCTCGACTTTGTGCGAGTTATAAGCAGGCATGCCCCCGCGCGCCCCTCGGCTCGGCTCCTAGTCGGACGCGTGGTGGCCCACGCTCCCTGGGTACAATTCAACCAAGTGTCCAGACTCTCACCTTCGTGCGAGTTATAAGCGGGCATGCCCCCCGTGCACCCCTCGGCTCGACTCCCAGTCGGATGTGTGGCGGCCCATGCTCCCTGGGTATAATCCTACCGAGTGTCCAGACTCTTGCTTTTATGTGAGTTGCAAGAGGGCAGGTTCCCGCAATCCCCTTGGCTTGGCCCATGACCTGGGCGTAGGGAGACCCGCGTGCCTCGGGATTAAGCCGACCTAATGGAAAGGCCCTGGACCTCCCGAGCCAGCAGCTTTACATACTCAGCTTGGTTCCCTTCGCCAGATTCTTTGTTAATTTCCCTGAGTGGCCAACACTTAGAAACAATCGCGCTCGAATGTTTAACCTAGTCACTTATGAAGCTGAGTTGCTCAATCATTATGTCACCTAAATGGACCTCACTAACGCTTGCTCGAGCCATTAACACTCAGAAGTAAATACAATTACATTGGAAGAAGCATAGCAAAAGAAGACTCGTATTAAAAGTGAAAGTAGTACAAAAACTGAGGCAAGCCTCTACAAGATAACAGAAAAAGAAAGACAAAAACCCGACCCTTACTTGAAGGGTCGGAGGACCTCCTCGGGCATGTTCTTGTAGGACCGGTGCCGTCGATAGAGGGGGGTGAATATCAACCGTGAAAATTCTCGTGGAAATCTTCGTAAAACTTTCTAACTATTTTCTAGACTCAGAGCGTTAGTAGCACAGCGGAAAAGTAAATACAGAAAAATAAAAGCAAGACGACAGACACGCGGGATTTATTCACTTGGTTCCCGACCCCCCAGGGTCAGTACGTCCAAGGCCTATGTACTCGGCGTGAGTCCACTATTGGTCTCCTTTCCAGAATTTCCGGAGGTGGAGAAAACCCATCTTATAGTTGATTTACAAGCAAAAAGATAAGTAAATTGAATTACAGAATGTAAATCGAACCAAAACAATTTATGTCGACGCGTCTGCCGATCTGGACCTCCGAAGTGCCGCGCACTTCCTCCTGGAGCCTCCCGGACGTAGAACCTCGTCTTTAGCACGTTGTCGTCGGTCAGAATGCTCAGAATCACTCTTGGAAGTTGTGTTTAAAGCAAAGGGGTTGAAGCCCCTTATATAGGCTTCATACGGGCGCTTGATACGTTGGGGGCGCCCCTATAGACTTGGTCAAACCTTATCCCCGCGCCGACCTCGCCGCAGCTGATAAATCCTTTGACCAGGGTGCCTCGGACCTCCTAGGTGCCTGAGTGAAGGCTTATCTGTGTTTCGACCTCGAAACAACAAATACAACTTTCAACTTGGGCGCCCGTATCATCCCGGGCACCTAACTGGAAGCCTATTCTGCTTACTTCACGAAACTGTCATTTTCTTCTTTGGCTTGGGTGCCCGCATCATACTGGGTGCCTGGCTTCAAGGCTTTCGACCCAACACTGGGGTTTAGCCTTTGATTTGGGCGCCCCCATCAATAGGGGCGCCTGGGTTGGCTGCTTTCCAGCCTCTCGCCTGCTTTGTCTCTGGTTCTTGGTACCTGCAAGATACACAAACACAAAGCAAATATACATACAATATTAGCCTTAAAGACTTGGTTCAGACTTCGAATTTCCACACAACCCTAGGTTGAACCGACGCAAGTTCCCACCCCCGAGAACGCGCCTTTCACCTACTCCATTCAGGAGACGGTTGCCACCCAGTCTTTCGGGTGGACTTTTGCTTAGCTTCCGATACTTTCGGATCTCAAGACGTCTGAACCCTAACCCGTCTCTACTTCTGTCCTTAGTCATCGCTCAGTTAAGTTGCTCAGTCCCTCAGACCAAGACTTCGTACCCAAACCCTAAGTCCAGGACTTCGGTGCCCAACCCTCGGCCAGGTCTTCTTGCCCAGTCCTCGACCAGGACTTCGTGCCCACCTTCCGAGCAGGTCTTCGGTGCCCAGCCCTTTGTCAGGACTTAGTGCCTAGGTTAACTAGGATTTTTCTTCCACTTAGGTTACTCCTTCTTTGCTCACCCTCCCTTGTTCTATGTATCACTGACTTACAGGAGGACATCACTGATGCAACTTGCACCAACAGTTCTGAGCCATACCCGAAAGCTTGACCACGAGGGGGGTAGGTCGGGAGCTATATGCCCGCCCTGTCGTAGTTGCTCGAATATGCTACGCATCTAATGCTTCAACATGGCTCGAAGCCGCTCGGACACTTGCCGGTTGAACTCCATAGAGTTGATATACTCAACTCTATGGGCATCCCACCGGCCGACCTCCCCCTCCTTGTAGGCTCGGAGCTCGTCAAGCTCCAACCGGGCTGCCTCCCAGGCGGACTGTTGCACGTGCAACCGACCCAACTCTTCCGCTTGTGCTCGAAGTTCGGCGTCCCGACTGGCCAGTTGACTTGCCAGAGAGCTAGCCTCCTGCTCCTTGGCCGCCAGCTCGACACAAAGGGGTTCAGAGGCCTGGGTCACCTCGAGGAGCTTGGCCTGGGTCTTCTGCATCTTTTCCTTCGCCTGCTCCCGAAGAGCCCAAGCCTTACGCTCCGTGTGTTCGACTTGGGCAACCTGGAGGCGCGTTGGGCTACCGCTGCATCGGCTGAAGTAATTGCGCCTTGGAGACCTTCAGCTGCTCCTCCGCGTGGTCCAACCGATCTTGCAGCCGATAACTTCGGCCCTCATGCCGTTGAGAGAGGCTTCGTCGACAGTCAGCCGAGTGTGCCAGAGTCGAGCCTTCAAGTCCTCCACTCGGCGCTCCACTCGATATCGAGCCTTAGCGTGCGCCAGCATGGTCATGGACATGGTATAGCTAGCACCCCAAAGCTACAAAAGCGTAAAAGGAGCTAGTCAGCACCAAGTTGAAGAAGTCATAAGGGAGAAAACAAAGTAAGCTTAGAATACCTGGGTGGCGGCCTACATAAAGGCGTCCGCTCGGACGCTCGGGCCTCGATAGTTGACTTCCTGAAGGCCGTGGAGGAAGTGGTCGACGAGTGGGCCGTGTAGGTGAATTTCTTGTGACCAGTCGGAGGTTACTCCACTCGGCACCTCCAGACTCATCTTGAGGTCGGAGATTGAAGGTGGCAGGAGATGCATCGGAGGATGCCCTAGTGAATCCCCCAACCGGGGAGAGCCCAACTCCCCCAATGACGCCCGGTGCAAAGAAGATGGTGGCATGGAAGGCTCAGCGTCGGGCCTTTTTCCCTTCTGCCTTTTCCGCGCTTGGCTGGTAGAAGCCTTCACGGGGTAGGTGGGTAGAGGCCCCGACTCAGCCTCGCGCGCTTACCTACATCGGAGAATGAGGGGCTGGTCATCTTCTGACTTGGACCTGGGGACAGCAACAGCTGTCGACACAGGCGCGGGAGCAGGAGAGTGTGATAGCTTGAGTGATGGGGGACCCGTCTCCCACTGAGCTAGCTGCTCCACCGCGCGAGCCTCTAGCTCGGCATCCTCCAAGCCGAAGCCCTCTTCCAAAGCCGCCTAGCATCATGTTAGCTATAAAATAAGCAACGCTTAGTCAGCAATACAAGAGCAAGGGACTAAAACAGTGAACTTACCGAGTGAGGCAGGTCGGCGGAACGACACAGTGCTGAGCCCGAACACGTATAGGATGTCCTCGCTCAGAAGGTGTCCACCGTGGAAGTGTCAGCCCCCAATTTTAGAAAGGGCTGACAGATAGGAAGGAAGGGATCAATAGTTCTTGGGGAGAGGAGGAGAAGGAGGAAGGTCAGAGATCCAGTTGGTCGGCCAGCTCGGGGCCGGGGTGGTGCTGACAAAGCAGTATCGCTCCTTCCAACCTTGTTAGAGGTCGAAAGTTTCGATAGGAAAGATGTTTTGGCTCGGGCTTGGAAAAAGAAATCGCCCGACTCTTATTTTTTTGGATAGAAGAAGTAATAGAAAACTTCACGCTGGAGAGGAATTTTGTACAGAGAAAAGATGACCACCGACCCACAGATTAGGCGGATGGCGTTCGGGGCTAGCTGAGACAAAGGAATTTGGAAGAACTGGCAAATAGAGGTGATGAATGGGTGAATAGGAAAGCGCAGCCCGGCCTACAGATGGTCCTGGAGATCATAATATAACTAAGAGGAGGGGTCGAAGGTCGGTCGGTGGAACGGGGTATGCAAAGACGGTGGGCGGAGGAGATGTGGTAGTTGGCGCGGATCTCCTCAAGGTTTTGATGGTCGAGTTCGGACACCATGGTAAGGTACCAAGGGTCCGAGTGGGAAGATGAGGAAGCCATAAGGGGAAAGGAGAAGGGACTGACCGAGTGAAATTGGGTTCGCCGGGGAAGATGACCGGAAAGCACGCGCCACCAAAACTCGTCGGAACCCTAGAACAGAACGCAAGAACAGTAGCTCAGCGTCAGGTGCGAAAAGGCAATGGTAAAAACTGAAGGGTAAAGGCCTATTTATAGGGTCCGAGAAACGATCTCCGCCGTCCGATGACGAGCCGGAGGAGAAGCGAGAGAAGATGCGAACGTCCGATCAGGCCCAGAGTAACCCCCGAGGCGACGCGGTACACGTGTAGGCTAATCATTTATGAGGACGGGCGGCAGGCTCCTCATTGCTCGGGGAAGCAATAGGCAAAGGGCACGTGGTCGGGTGGTTAAATGCAATAATTAATGGTAGGGATACGAATCGTCTCAACTCGGACAAAGGATGAGATAGAAAATGACATGAGGTGACTGGGTCTGCCGGTCGGGCGACCCGCACAGGTGCGGCTGCTAGAGTCGCAAGGAAGATTAAGCCACTCGAGCGCTCCAGGCTCTCTCTAAAATAGCAGTCCAGTCAGTCGGATTAGGCGCCTCCTTCGACTAGACTTGAAGGGGATGCTTATGATCCCAGCCTAGCCCACGGGTGGCTTGGCCGGCCAGCCTGGCGCCGCATCTGGAGGGGATAGAGGCTGAGGACCCCGAAGTCCAGGAGGACCGAGGGGCTCAGAAGTCAAGTTGATAGGACTCGGCCCGGCCTGACCCACTCAAGGACACGGAGGATCTGACCCTGACTTGAATGACACACGACAGTCGATGAAGGCCTGGATCAGGGAGTTCCCGAGCCTGGGATGTTGGGGCAATCGACCCAAGGATGATCGGAAGATCATGGTTTTGATGTGTGTGTCAACATGGTTAAGGTTAGGGTGTTATCTTGTTATTTGATATGTGTGATTGAGTTTGCAGGACTTGGAGAATCACACATGGAGGACTTATCCGAGGGACGAGAGCTGAGGGAAGAGGACTCCAAGGGCAAGCCGGGAAGTGGACTTCAAAGGGCACACGTGAAGGGTGGCATGGAGGCAAGCCAAGGGAAGGCTTGTGTGCGCATCCGAGGGATGATAGCCGGTGGAAGAAGACTTCAAGGGGCAAGCCAAGGGAGTGTACTTGAAGGCACACGTGAAGGAGGGTCTTCGGAGTGAGGAAGAGAGTTTGTATAAGCTGGGCAGTCGACTGGGAGAAAGGCAGTCGACTGCCAGCAAGATCTCAAACTCACAGAATGTTTTCGACCCTGGACCAGTCGACTGCCCCAGGTGCAGTCGACTGATAACCTCGAAAACTAGCCGTTGGCTAGCAGTTCGACTGGTGTCGGGATGGATGACTCTAGGAGTTGTCCTTTACTCTTATTTAAAGGGTGACTTTTTGGCACGACAAAGGTACGGTTCTAGGGGGTACCAAAGTGCTGTTAGTGCAAAAATTCTCCTGCTCTTCCTCTCATTCTCAATTCTATTTTGTAAGAGGAAGAGGACAACCTTGTAAAGGTTTTCTCCACCTTGAAGGAGGCTTTTCATAGTGGAGTGTGTGCTCGCGCGTGGATCCTTGGATTAGTCACCTCTCGGAGGTGGATACCAAGTAAACTCTCGATGTTAGCATTGGTTTTCATATTTTTCATTATATTGTTTGTATTGTGCTAACCTTCTTGTAGAGAAAGTTCAAGAAAAGTGCTATTCACCCCCCCCTCTAGCAAGCGCCACGATCTAACAAGTGGTATCAGAGTCGGTTCGCTTCGGGAGAACTCACCATCGACCGGAGTATCAAGAAATGGTGTTTCAAGAGGGCTATAGCACCGCAAGGCCACCGTTCTTCGATGACAATGACTTCGCCTATTGGAAAGGTAGGATGGAGTATTACCTAATGAACGATATTGAAAATTGGATGTGTTGTAGAAGGATTCGAAGTGCCAAGGAGCAAGGAGGAGAGCCTCTTTCGATGAGAAATTGGTCAAAAGAAATCATGAAGAAGGCGCAAGCAAATGCGAAGGCCACCACAACGCTTCAATGTGGATTGTCAAAAGAGCAACTCAACAAAGTGGGGCCTTTCAAGAGCGCAAAGGAACTTTGGGAGAAGCTTGTTGAACTCAATGAAGGATCAAATGAGTCGAGAAGAGCAAAGAAGGACCTCTTGGTTGCCCAACTACAATCGCTCTCAATGAAGACCAACGAGATGGTAAGCCAATTACATGGAAGGGTCAAAGAAATAATCAACGAGCTCCATGTAATTGGTGAAAAGGTTGAGAACCGAGATCTCGTGAGGTATGTTCTACAATCATTCCCTAGGACTACATTGTGGGCATCAATGGTTGATGTCTATAAAGTATCAAGGGATCTCTCTACGGTAAAGTTAGATGATTTATTTTGTGAATTTGAGTTACATGAGCAAGCTAACATTTCTTCTAAAGAAAAAGATGTATCATTTATTGTAGAAAAGGAAAAGAAAAAGAAGAAGGAGAAGAAGAAGATCATCTACTCCTCATCATCCGAGTCAGAGGAGTCTAGTGCCTCCATGGATAGTGACTGAGAAACTTACATGGTAAGGAAAATGAGAAGAGCTTTTAAAAGTTTTTCTAACAAGTCTTATGGTAGGAAAGGGTCAAGAAGCAAGAGTAAAGGGAAGGACATTATTTTCTACAATTGTCATCAAGAGGGCTACATGAAGAATGAGTGTCTACAATTAAAGAAAAGAGAAGAAAAGAAGGAGGAGAAAAAGAAGAGGAAGTCAAAAGAAAAAGGGAAGAGTGCCACAAACTTAAAAGTTACTTGGGATGATCCATCATCGTCTAAGAAAGAAGAAGATCATGTGTCACACTTCGCATTAATGGAAGTGGACAACTTGGAGTCATCCGAAGATGAGAGGAGTTCAAGTAGTGAAGATGAAAGTGAAGGCTCATCATCCGAGTCTGATGTATCGATAAGTGAGGTATATAGCTTACCCTCCTCTACTCTTGTCAAAATTATTACTAGTACAAATGATGATTTGGCTAAGGCTAGGAGAAAAGTTAAAGAATTGCAAAAAGAAGTTTGCATGCTCAAATTAGAATCCATGAAACTTAAGGAAAATTTGCATGTGTCCTCTACCATGTCAAATGATTCATGTTTGGAAAAAGAAAATAGGGAACTAAGGGAAAAGGTAGAAGACCTAACCAAGGCACTTAGGAAATTTCAAGTTGGCTCTAGCAACCTTGATATGATCATAAATAGCCAAAGAGCCGTGTATAACAAAGCCGGGATAGGTTATAGGCCAAAAACCAAGGAGGTAGCATTTGTTTCACTTATGGGTAGAAAGGGTGCCTCTAGGAGACAAGGTGTTAAGGGAAATGCAAAGAATGCTTGGGTACCAAAGAAATATTTAAATGATTCTTGTGGAACTAACATTTGGGTACCAAAAGCTTGTATTTTTCGTGTTGCTTAGGTAAAGGTGAAGGAAGCCTAAAAAATGTGGATAGTGGATAGTAGGTGTTCAAGACACATGACCGGAGATGTGAGCAAATTCACCACTATTAGCTATCTAAGAGAAGGAACCGCGTCATTCGGAAATAGTGGGAAACTCAAAATAATTGGTAGGGGCATCATTGAGGTATCTCCTGCAATCACTATCCATAAAGTTCTTTTGATTAAGGGTATGGAGTTTAATTTACTTAGTATAAGTCAACTTTGTGATGCCGGATATAGGATTGAGTTTCATGCTAGAAAGTGCTTAATTAGACAAAATGGATCCGAAAATATTATGTTAGAAGGATATAGAGAAGCTAATCTTTATTATCTTAATCTTGCTTATGCTTCTAACAATTTGCCTAAGTGTCTCATATCTAAAGAAGAAGAGGGATGGTTGTGGCACCGGCGACTTGGGCACATCAACATGAAGAATATTGCAAGAGTGGCAAAGGAGGAGTTGGTGAAGGGGCTCCCCATGATCAAGTATGAAAAGACTAAAATGTGTGATGCATACCAAGAGGGTAAGCTATCTAAATCATCACACAAAGGTAAAACCTTAACTAGCACTACTTTACCATTAGAATTATTACATATGGACCTATTTGATTGTCATAACACTCCCTCACTAGTAGGGAGTAAATATTGTTTGGTAATTGTAGATGATTTTTCTAGATTTACCTTCCCCTTTGTCAAGTTTGATGTTATTGAGTTGAGATCGGAGAAGATCTCTCTTTGCCATTTTTGCCACCAAAGTGCCCTCATGAAGCTCTATTAGCTTATCCCATAGGTCTTTGGCACTTGAGTAGCTCCCAATTCTTGTGACTTCTTATTGGGGGAGCACACTTAGTAGATGGTGCAAGGCCTTAGAATTTGCCAAGTAGTCATCCCTTTGCATCTTGCTCCATCTTATTTTCTCAAGCAATTTGTTGTCTTGATCCCTAGGCACTTCAAACCCATTTTTCATGATTAGCATTATATCAAAATTGGTATTGAAAAATACCTCCATCCTTTTCTTCCACCATGAAAATTCTCCCTCAAACTTTGGCGGTTGGATGTGCGAGCCAACCATTTTCGATGATTTTGCTCTTCTCGGTGGTTAGTCCGTTGAAGGCGTCCTCGCATTCTGATACCACTTGTTGGGATCGATGGCACGACTGGAGGGAGGTGAATAGCTCAATCACCCCAATTCGATTTCTCTCCCTACAATATTAGCACACACGGAAGCTTAAACTAATAATTGAATCAATGCTAACACATTACCGGTTACGTGGTTCGAAGATTGCTTGCTCCTACTCCACGACGTGTCATTGAGGTGGACGAACCCTTGATCCTTCGGTGGATCACGCCCCGGCAATCTCCGGCTAAATCTTTCTCCTTCTCGGTGGAGAACAACCTCTCACAATCCTTCCTCCTTACAAGATGGAGCTAGGGGTTGGGAGGAAGATTGAGAATTTGGAGCTTGAGCACTTGATCACTTAGGAGAAGATCTTACAATGAAGAGCTAACCATCCCCTAGTCTCAAGCTCCACTTTAAATAGTGGAGAGAGTTGTTAACAAACAACTCAGCCCCGACACCAATCGACTGCCCCAGGGGCCAGTCGACTGATGCCTAGTCAACGGCTAGCCTTACGGCTCTAGTTTTTAGCAGACCAGTCGACTGGTGCCTGGACCAGTCGACTGATCATTCTGTGAGTTTCCACTTTGCGCTAGCAGTCGACTGCTTCCTCTGGCAGCCGATTGCCCAGCTTACAAACTCACTCAACCTCACTTCGAAGTCCATCCTTCGCGTATGTCTTGAAGTCCACTCCCTTGGCTTGCCCCTTAAAGTTTTCTTCCTTCGGCTCTCATCCCTCGAATGCGCATACAAGCCTACGGCTTACCTCCATGTCATCATTCGCGTATGCCTTTGAAGTCTACTTCCCCGGCTTGCCCTTGAAGTCCTCTTCCTTGGCTCTCGTCCCTCGGATGCTTCACTCCATTGCTCTATGTGTGACCCACAAAGTCCTACACGACTCAAACACACATATCAAATCATAATAAAAACCTAACTTAATCATATTGACACACACATCAAAACTCATGATCTACCCGATCACACTTGGGTCGATTGCACCAACATTACATGGATTGGAGTTGCTGTGAGGTTTGAGATTTTTCAAACTTAATTATAGATCTGGGATTTATCCAATTGTGGATGAGTTTAGCCTAGTGTTTTTTACCTTGGTAATGCCCTGTTGTATGCTACATTTGACCTTGGATTTAAATCCTATTTTGTATGAATTCTTGAGATTGATCTTTTTGCTCTTACTACTACTGTTGTATACTAGATGAGATTTAGGAATTGAGTTCTATTTTAGAGTGAGTTTGGGTTGGCTTAGTTGTTTTTGGACGTTGGGATGGAAGCAAAGTTGTGTTTTGTGGTGGAGATGGGCTACTTTCTGATTGGATTTGTTGTTTAGTGTTCTCGTATGGGTTTTGTTCTTGTTTTCATTGTATTAGCTTTGTAGCTTAATGCATCAATTTTGGTTGAGTAGATGTTGTGATTTTTGATTTGGTGTGAATTTCTTGTCGTGGGTCACTAGGCCAGAATTAGGGTGATTGGGTTGTAAGGATTGAATGGTAGATTTTGATAAAAGGATCTACTTGGAGGAAGTAATGGATGAACCTTTTGATTTTGTTATCATGAGCTATAAATTGATGATGGGGTTATTGGTAGCATTTGATAAGTGGATGTGAGAAGAGGATGATTTAGTGTATAGCAAGGATGTTTGGTCGATAGATAGGAGTAAGAGTGTGTTGCTTCAACTCAAGGATTGAAATTGAGTTTAGTTGTTAACGTCGTTTGGGCTTGGGATTTATTTAGGGGTTGATCGTTGGTTAATGAATAAATTACTTAGAATGAACCTACTTGTGTTTAGTAGTTAGTTTAGCTATTTTATTAATCGTATAAATAGCTAAACCTTGTCTTTGGCACAGGACTTTGATCGGTTACGTGCGTTTGATCATAGGAGGTTATATCTGACACGCATACTTCATTTTTAAGGTGGGTACTTCTTACTTGCTTCTGTAGAACCGTTTATCTTAAATGCATGATTATCTTATTATCTGGGTAGGTTTATTTACCTTAACTTTATTTTGTTTGTTTTCCTACTTGATACTTTTCGTGCTTGATCCTTAAGTTAAATCAATGTTTTCATGTGTACAGTTTCAACTCTTGTTTTCTGATCTAAAGAGTATCACTTGTACAGAAGCATTTTAGAACTATCATGAGACTTATCTAGGGTGTGATTTGCATTAGATATACTCTACCCAATAGATTAGTAGCATGTTTATTTATCATCATATTAAGTGGATACATACGTATCATACTTGTTGCATGGTTGTTGACCGGGTTAAGGTTGTGCATATTAGTATCATGCACCATCTTTATATTGGCTGCATGCTAATGACTACTAACTCACTTGTAGTTGAAACGGGTCATCGGTCACATTTTCTATTGTGCCACGCTCACCTAGAGTTGTGTGCAGATACTTAATACCCTCTAGGTGCTCGGGGTCCCCACAGGTACTTTTGGGATTTTATAGTCATAGGTGTTGGACTTTTCTACATAGACATAGGTGTTAGGGGCTTGTATCTTGTCCACCCGGCTACCCAATGTGGTGGTAATTGGAGTGTGTACAAATTAGGTCATTGCATCATGTGCATATGATGCATCGTGCATTTTGCTTGTGTTTGCTACATTTGTTTGAGCTATGATTTATTACATTTGATTGACATGCATATAAGAATTATGATTTGCATTCATATATGATTTGGATTTACCTCGTAGTCCGAGCAACTTATTGATATATTCATGGAGATTTTCTAATCATGCCCCTGCATGATATATGGGTGTCAGATATGTTTTTACATATAGAGGTTGTATTGGATTTATACTCTATATGCTGGAGATTATATTTCATTGTTTCTTTCTACTTGTTATATCCTTTTATTATCATGAATTTATCTATTCTTATACTCCGTCTGGACTCACCACTCTTTATGTTTAATTTTGTTACCGGTAGTTGATAGCTGCGATATGTGGTGCCCGAGGAGGATCCATCTACCAATCCCATAGTATAGAGTTTTTGGTAGTTTCGTAATTTCTGCATTAGACTTGTATTTAATTGATTGTCTTCTAGAGTTGATACTATGTACTTATAGAATTTATGTGCATGTCGTGGGATTTGAGTTTTCTTCGAAGTTATGTGGTTTCCTTCCATATTATTAATTGCGTCGTTGTGATATCTGATCATTTTGTTTCTATTGCCAGCCGTGTTGGCTAGACTTTTTATTGATTATGTTGAGATATATGTATAAATATTTTAGATTATCTATCGTATAGGAAAGGTACTATTTGATTTTCTATCGGACATGGTGTCGGTGATCGTGCGGTAAACAAAACGGGGTGAATTGTCTCTACAAATAAAAATCTATATTTTATCTTGCTTAAACAAAGATGGAGGTTAGTTAACATAAATAAATATCATAAACAAAAACAAATTAATAACATAAATAGCAAAAGGTAGAGGAACAAACAACGGCAATTTACCAAAGGGCGTATCCAACTATTCGTAATTACCGAAAGGAGTACCATGGTTTCTATTATACCAAAGGGCGCATCCCATATAGTGAAGTTACTTTTATACCCCTCCCACCAAAGAATGACTTTATCAAACACAGTTTCGAGACAACCGAACCACTTTATCAATAAAATATTAATTTGTGGTTCGGATGGGTAGCAGTGAAAATTTTCTCAGCCAATATATATATGTGAAATGATTTGCACAAGTCGAATGATCACGAATGTACGTATATATTGCTTCCTTGCACAACTCGATATATCACCAAAGCACCTGAGGAAAATAGGTTGTCGAAGGAGAAAAAGGAAGCAACAAAATAGGTTGTCGAAGGAGAAAAAGGAAGCAACAGATTGGTAACTAAGAGAAATAGGAATGTACGTATGATTGTCATCTTTGATATGGTATCAGATATAGTTTTAATCAAGTTAAACTCTTTGTACTATTTTTATTTTGGAGGAGGCTTAGGGTGATATGCATTATATGATATCAGGCCCTGAGAGTGCATGATGTCATTAGATTTCAGGCAATAGGAGAGGCTGAAAAATTTTGTTTCAGGCCCTCGGAGGGACTGAAATAAAAGAAATTCAGGCCCTCCCAGGACCTGGCCTGAATTTATTTTATTTCAGGTCCAAGGAGGGGCTGAAATCAAATGATTTCAGGCCCTCCCTGGGCCTGAAATGTAATGATTCAGGCCCGGAGTGGGCCTGAAAGGAAATGATTTCAGGCCCTGCCTGGGCCTGAAATAATTTTATTTCAGGCCCGACCTGGGCCTGAAATAAAATGATTTCAGGCCCTGGTAGGGCCTGAATCAAATCCCTGGGCCTGAATCAAATGATTTCAGGCCCTCAGGGGCTCCTAGGGCCTTTATTATCAATTTCAAAGTTTGATAAAGTTAATTGTAATTTTTTTCAGGGATGATAATGTTGTTGACGAAATTCTCTCTGAGATATGGAATACTCTTGATGATAATGTGGCTACGGGGAAAGGATTAGAAATAACTAGTAATAATATTCCATTATCTTCCAAGTATGGTGATAATAGCATTACAAGGAATTTGGCAATTGATCTAAATGAAGAAGCAAATAATTTAGAAGATGAGGGTTTGAATTCTTCTACAAGAGTAGTTGAAATCTTTCAGCCAACCTGGAGTGGGGAGGAAGAAATTGAAATCTGGAATGCAGAAGAATTTGTACCCAGTACAAGTGTACTAGAATTCCAAGCTGATGATATGCAGATTGAGCAATATGAATTCCCCCCAGATCAGTACAGTGACCTAGAGGAGGAGTTTCCATTAGCTGAAGATCCATATATTTTGAATTCTCGATTGCTTGCTGGGCCAATTCGAGAGCTAGAGGCAAGAGATGAGCATGAATTTTTTGTGGGGCAGATATTTCCATCTAGAGAAGAATTCAAGAATGCACTTGTTAAACATGCGATGGTTAAGCATATGAGATATAACCCAGTTGACACCCGGAAAAACAGAGTTAAAGCAGTGTGTTTTAACCAACCATGTACATGGAGAGTAGTAGGAAGGGGGGAAGTAGAGTTCACTGTTACAAAATATATAAAGGAACACCAATGTCGAAGTGTTAGGGAAAGTGCTGATCATCATGCATGCTCTTCATCATTTGTTGCTTCTTTTGTTGAAGAGCAATTTCTTCATAATGAACAATACAAACCAAGTATGATTATTTCAGATATTAAAGCTAGATTTGGAGTGACGATATCATACAGAAAAGCATACATAGCTAGGGAGAAAGCATTGAAAAAGGTTGTTGGAGATTATGATGAGGCATACAGAGATCTCCCACAATATCTGCGTGAGTTAAGAGCTAGAGATCCTGAAACTTATGTGGCACTATGCACGAATGGTGACAATCAGTTCCAGAGGTGTTTTTGGGCTTTTGGTGCTTGCCGAAGGGTGTTCAGGTCTTATTTGCGTAGACTTATCGGAATTGATGCGACACACCTAAGAGGAAAGTATCCAGGAGTATTGTTGATTGCAACGGCGATTGATGGTAATGACAATGTTCTCCCAGTTGCCTTTGCAATAGCTGAAGTAGAATGTGGGTCTGCTTGGGAGTGGTTTTTGGATCATACAAAGAGGTTTTTTGCTGTTGATGATCACTCACTCACCATAGTATCAGATAGACATCGGGGCATTATATCAGCAGTCAGAAAAGTATTCACAAACGCGCATCATGCTTTTTTTGCCACCACATGTCTTGTAATATGGTAACTGATACTGGAAGTAGAGCTGGTGTAGGTTTGTTTTGGGCAGCAGCACGAGCCAACACAACACTCCAATATGATATGATAATGCAGACAATGCTCGAAAAACATCCAAATGCTCATAAGTGGCTTCAGAACATTGACCCTAAAAGGTGGGCAAATGCACACTTTACTGGGAGAAGGTACAGAATGCTTACCACGAATTGTGTGGAGAGCTTGAATGCTTTGTTTAAGTGTACACGTGAGCTTCCCATAAATAGGTTAATTGATAATACAAGAAGAAAGGTAGCTCAATGGTTCTATAACCGTAGAGAGGAAGTTTCCAAATGGCATGTTGCTTTGACACCTCATGCTACAGAAGAAATGGAATCAAGGAGAGAGAAAGCTAGAGCTTATAAGGTTCACCCTTACTCTCAATCAGAAATGGAGGTAGAAACATGGGGCACTTCATACATTGTTGATTTAGAAAAAAACTTTTGTCATTGTGGGGAGTTTCAAATTTCAGGACTCCCTTGCTCACATGCTATAGCTGTAACAGTTCACAGGAATATCGATACACTCCGATATTGTGAGCATTATTTTTATTCTGAAACTTGGAAGTGGGTTTACATGGATCGTATTTACCCTTGTAGAAGCAAGCAGTTTTGGCCTAGTGGAGTAAACAACATTACAGTTCGATGTCCCCGTAGCCTTGTGCAGCCTGGTAGACGAAAGAAGGCACGGATTGAGTCAAGACACAATGGCAAGGTGAAACTTAAATGCAGCCGGTGCAAACAACTTGGCCATAATAAAAGGACATGTAGAATGCCGCCAGCCCCAAGGTCTTGAGTTAATTGGTTTATGAATTGCAGAAATTTTCTGATGGAAGTGTTTATTTTGTAAGGAGGATAACTGAATGTATAGTATTCTTTAAAAAAACTAGTTGTTAATGTTGTGACTTATAGAAGTATTTCAATATTATGATACATTTTACCTTGTGTTATAAGCAGAATATATCAGAATCGAAGTCGTATCATTTGTAAATCCAAAATAATGTTATTTCAGGAACTTGAAGTCCTGAAGTCCTGTGTTTTCTGAAAATCTGTTGTTTAACCCCCTCTGATTTTTGCTTTGTTAAATGAGTGTTGTGTGCCAACTGGTACTGTATCAACAGAGTTTTAGATAATAATTAGGACTTTGTTTGGAGACGAAAAATAGCATATCCTAGCTAAAATACCAATAATTAGGTAAAGTCTGAGAACTGATAATGAGGTTTGAAAAATCCAAATATGCTAGGTCCATCATACAAACCTCCTGATGTGCCAAATTCTGATAATATGAGGTTTTGATGTTAATGGAATTCAATTGTGGTGTGCAATGTGTATTTAGGTACTCTCCTTCTTGTTTATCTTTTAAAAATGTGGTCACAACATGTTCATTTATTTAAAAGATTGGCGTATAAAAATTTAATCATACTGTAAATAATTTTTTTGCAACCAGAGGCGTGGGCTTGAAACAATATGTTTCAGGCCTAGCTTGGGCCAGAAATGATAGCATTTCAGTCCCAGATAGGGCCTGAAATAATATCATTTCAGGCCCTTCTTGGGCCTGAAATACTAGCATTTTAGGCCCAGTGTGGGCCTGAAATAAATCATTTCAGGCCCCCTTTGGGCCTGAAATAATGTCATTTCAGGCCCACCGTGAGCCTGAAATCAAAATAGTTCCCTAAAAAATTACTGATGTAATTAACAACAATTACAGTTTAAAGATTAGAGATTACAAAAAAACCATGGATCGAAAGAAATGATCCATTGATTTCAATATCAATTACATACATTATAACTACAAATATACAATGTTTGTAATTACACTTACATATATGGATTGTAGCAACAAAAAAAAATTACAGATTTAGAGGACAGAACTTGTCTCTCATTATTTTGTATCCCAATTGAAAACGATAAGGGTTCATTTGTTTTTGGCTATTTTTGGTAGATCGTTGAAAGACCATACTTTCAGCAAACAGCATGATGAAGAAAGCACAATCCAACCTGAAACAAGCATTATGAGTCAGTGTTGTTAGCATATAAATTAAAGATGTGACAGAATATTCTATATTTACCTACAAGATATGACAGAATAGATCATTTGACACACAACATGGCAGCAACTAGCACACAACAGTGCATTGTCAGTTATTATATCTGATCGTATCACTTGGTACACAACAGTGCAGCAACTGGATTTGAATAAACATCACTCAATTGTTTTGTTTTTGTTGACAATATATTATATAGAATAACAACATCTACATAATCATAACAACATCGACATAATGAGATTTTTCCATACAAATGGAGGTCAATCGACAGCAATGGATTTTTACATCACCAATACAGCATTCAGATTATCTCAAGTTTTACAAAATATGTCCCTCAGAATATTAACTATCAGCTCAAATCTGATTCTACTCATGTCTCCTTGTTTGAAATCCATCTTCACATCGAACTAGTTGTTAATGTTGTGACTTATAGAAGTATTTCAATATTATGATACATTTTACCTTGTGTTATATGCAGAATATATCAGAATTGAAGTTGTATCATTTGTAAACCCAAAATAATGTTATTTCAGGAACTTGAAGTCCTGTGTTTTCTGAAAATCTGTTGTTTAACCCCCTCTGATTTTTTTTTGTTAAATCATTGTTGTGTGGCAACTGGTACTGTATCAACACAGTTTTAGATAATAATTAGGACTTTGTTTGGAGACGAAAAATAGCATATCCTAGCTAAAATACCAATAATTAGGTAAAGTCTGAGAACTGATAATGAGGTTTGAAAAATCCAAATATGCTAGGTCCATCATACAAACCTCCTGATGTGCCAAATTCTGATAATATGAGGTTTTGATGTTAATGGAATTCAATTGTGGTGTGCAATGTGTATTTAGGTACTCTCCTTCTTGTTTATCTTTTAAAAATGTGGTCACAACATGTTCATTTATTTAAAAGATTGGCGTATAAAAATTTAATCATACTGTAAATAATTTTTTTGCAACCAGAGGCGTGGGCTTGAAACAATATGTTTCAGGCCCAGCTTGGGCCTGAAATGATAGCATTTCAGGCCCAGTGTGGGCCTGAAATAACTCATTTCAGGCCCAATCTGGGCCTGAAATAACTCATTTCAGTCCCAGATAGGGCCTGAAATAATATCATTTCAGGCCCTTCTTGGGCCTGAAATACTAGCATTTCAGGCCCAGTGTGGGCCTGAAATAAATCATTTTAGGCCCCCTCTGGACCTGAAATAATGTCATTTCAGGCCCACCGTGGGCCTGAAATCAAAATAGTTCCCTAAAAAATTATTGATGTAATTGACAACAATTACAATTTAAAGATTAGAGATTACAAAAAAACCATGGATCGAAAGAAATGCTCCATTGATTTCAATATCAATTACATACATTATAACTACAAATATACAATGTTTGTCATTACACTTACATATATGGATTGTAGCAACAAAACAAAAAATTACAGAGTTTGCTTCCAGAACTTGTCTCTCATTATTTTGTATCCCACCTGAAAACGATAAGGTTTCATTTGTTTTTGGCTAAAATTGGTAGAGCGTTGAAAGACCAAACTTTCAGCAAATCGCATGATGAAGAAAGCACAATCCAACCTGAAACAAGCATTATGAGTCAGTGTTGTTAGCATATAAATTCAAGCATGAAAGATTAGGTAGTGTTAAACCAAAATACAAAAAACATTAGCTTACGATCTGCTTTGGGTGGGTCCTTGTACTACAATTTGATTAAACTCTTTCCCCGATATTTCTGGCAAACCTTTATTCCAATTCAAATAATATGACCAGTTCAAATTTTTGAAAAACGCCACCTACATAGAAATTACATTAGTCAAAATTCTAGCTCATCACATAGTTTTTGTAAACGTTTATATATCAAATAGAAAACTTACAGTTTTTTCATATTTGGCTGTGTACCCTTCTGTGGCGCCGAGAGAATTATAATGAAGGAAACTACTTTCCTCCAGGTCAATAATCAATAGATGCCAGTGATCATCTGCATTATTTAGAGGACAGAAGATATATCTAATTGGCTTATTTGTATCAGTAGCAATTGTTTGTTCAAATGCTGCAGCATGTATCACCTCAAACAATTCCTATGTTTATTAAAAAGGAAGTGTTAGTTGACTCAATCCTATAAAATAAACATAAACCAAGTTGCTAATTTACTTACCTCAAAACCCACCCCACAGAATATGGAGGGGTGGTAAGGTGAGTTACAGGATTTGGCTTCATTTACAATAATAGTCCAGTAAGTATTTATGCAATCCCCGGAGGTGTAGTCATTCCAATCAAATATTGTAAAAAATGATTGCATATCTAATGTAAAGGTCCCATTGGACCATACTGGTTGCAATTGATACCTACATCAACATAATGTAAGCACCTTATTTAAAAGTGAATGAATAAATTTTATTAATGAATGACAATAACCATCATTGTTTTACAAATAGATGCAACCGCAATAGCAACTAACTCACTTTAATTTACTAAGCTTTAATAATGTTTCTGCAATCTCCGCATCTTTATTCTTCTTAAAAAATGCCTTGGCTTTCTTCAAGATGTTGCTTTTGACCTTTTGGAGTTCTTTCCCTTTAGCAACTTGTTGATCAGATAAATTTGTTTGAGTAGAGGTTGCAGATTGTGTTGTTTGCGATGTAGATTGTGACATTGATTGGGCAGGAGCCTCCTCATCTTCAGCTTCATCCTCTCCCTCATCCTCGTCCTCATCCTGAACAATTTCTTTTTCTTTGCCTTTGTCCTCGTTGGGTGGTCTTACCTGAGTTAATTTTATTTTTTTTGGAAGTGGCTGAGGGTCATCTGAGCCTTTGCTTTCTAATTGTATACTCAGTTGTCGGATTGTCTCGTCAGGCTTATCTTTGATTATATCTTGATCAACTATCATTCTTTTCAACTGATCATCTTTCTCCTTAAGCTGGGAATCCTTATCAGCAATTATTGTCTCCTTCTGAGCAATTATTTCATCTTTTTCTTTGACCAGGGAATCCTTTTCAGCAAGTAGTCTATGGCTCTGAGCATTTATTTGATCCTTGTCCCTGAGGGCTGTTGCCAACTCAATTTTTACATCCTCCAAACTTTTAAGAGCTACATTTAATTGTTGCTGTAAGGTATCAATATGTTCTTGCTTTTGTATACATTCATTGCAGCTTTCCTTCTCTAAGGCCTGTAGTCTATCTTCTGCAGCCTGGCTTCCTTCGGTTGCCTGCTTTAATACCTCACTGTGTACCTCAAGTGCTTCAGTTGGAGGAGAGTAGTGAGGTACTAAATCCAGTTCTATATCAAATGGGATTAAATCAACCAGAATTAAATTTGTTGGCACACGGTCGATCATCCTTTTGATACTCTCTACATGAGCCTTAGGCCAATTCCACCGAAGAATTCTTGGCAATCTATGAGGATGATGAGGAGCAGCAATACTAATATGTTCAGTAACCCAAACCTGCAACATGATTATATTCAGTAATTAGTATCCATCATATCATATATTAGCAGGCAGATGCACTCTAACTTACAGCCAAAATATTTGGAAATCCCTTGAGCAAGGGAGCCTTGGCCGGTTGGCTTGTATCACCTACATGTGTTGTACGCCTCAATGTGACCTCCTTTCCAATGGCTTCCAACTGAGGAGCCATGAAATTGTACAGAGCATTGCACCAATTATAGTTTGGTAGATTGTCAAAATCATCAACGCAATCAATGAGTGACATTGCTGGAATGGGAAGTGTGCTGCTTGTACCACAAAAAAGAACTGTGGAAAAAAAATACAGTATATACATCTGACAGTACAGCTTGTCATTGGATGTAGACTTCGTTATCAGTTTCTCCAAATGCTTTGCAGAACAACTGGAATCTTCAAAATATTCCTTGTACAGTGGGCTAGAGGCCTCATTGAAATCAAGTTGGATTACCTCTCCATTGTCAGGTAGCCCTAGAATAAGTGATAGGTCAACCTTTGTGAAATTGAGTTTTTTCCCATGGAACACAAAGCTCTTTTCTTCTTCATCCCAATTATCAAACATATTTTGAACCTGAGGTCTTACACAAGAACTAGTGGGGAGGTCGAGGACCCATGAAAAGGGTGTTTGTCGAAGCAATTGTTCTTGTGCTGGTGTGGGTGGAACAGAATCTATAAAATTTTTGAAATGGCAAAGGCTACTTTTCCAGTTCATTCGTTTAGTTCGACCTCTGTTGGCAAAACTCATATACTGGTTTGGCAATTTGATTTTTCGTTGTGGTTGTTGTTTTTTCCCATGACTTCTCCCAGGACCTTGATGTTTCTTTGAATTTTTAGCAGCAGCTTCCTTTGAAGATGATCTTTTCGGAGCCATCCCGAACTTAGGAACCATCAAACAAAAATTATGCGAAACTGATGCAAAAATGACACTTAGATTTCGTTCGTCAAGGGTATCCTCACATTCGGTCATTGAGTGGCAACAATCGGTAACCCTAGGTCAGAAGCAAAAACTACACTGAAATGAAAAAAACAAAAAATTTTGTTACGTACCTTTCGACTAGTCCGATGAAGAGGATGTCGGCCACCACAACTCCAATGGAGGTAAGCACGCTAACTTCAAAGCTATAGGCAACAAATCACGATCTACGAGACGATTGCTTACCACTAGGGACCCAAGGACCCTATATAGCTCACTAACTGCTGGGCCTGATAATAGAGGATTTCAGGCCCTAAACGGTAACTTTTTTTTTACAGTTATTTTACAAATAACTTAGGTATATTTTTTGTATTTCAAATATATAACACATATCAAAATTAAAAGGAAATTTTTAATTCTCAAATATTTATCTGATTTTCCACAAATCAACCTGAAAATTAGAGGGATTAGAGGAATTTGTTTTTTATCAAATATTTCAGGCCCTCGGATGATTTTCACAAATTTACCGAGGACCTGAAATATCTTTATTTCAGGCCCACGTCGGGCCTGAAATAACTTTATTTCAGGCCCAAGGTGGGCCTGAATAAAGTTATTTCAGGCCCAACGTGGGCCTGAAATACATTTATTTCAGGCCCACGGTGGGCCTGAAAGAAGACAATTCAGGCCCAGCGTGGGCCTGAAATAAAAATATTATTTGAGGACCACCCTTAACCATATAATATTTTGACTTCATCCCCCAAGTTGGATTACATATTTTATCCCTAAACCCTAAAATACTCTCTCCAAACCTCACCCCTAACTACTGATAATGGTTTTGTAGAAATCCAGATATGGGAGGTCAGCAAAACACACTGATGGAACTAAACTACACCTATAGCTTTGGACAAAATTATAATTTGAGGTTTAGGACACCTAAAATACTTTCTCCAACCTCAACCCTAACTACTGATAATGGATTTTCAGAAATCCAGATATGGGAGGTCCATCAGTGGGTTTTGAGCAAAACCCACTGATGGAACTAAACTACACCTATAGCTTTGGAAAAATTATATATTTTAGGTTATGGACACCTAAAATACTTTCTCCAACCTCATCCCTAACTGTTGATAATAGTTTTTCAGAAATCCAGATATGGGAGGTCCATCAGTGGGTTTTGAGCAAAACCCACTGATGGACCTCCCATATATGGATTTCTGAAAAACCATTATCAGTAGTTAGGGTTCAGGTTGGAGAATGTAGATTAGGTGTCCGAAACCTCAAATTATAATTTTGTTCAAAGTTATAGGTCTAGTTTAGTTCCATCAGTGGGTTTTGCTGACCTCCCATATTTGGATTTCTACAAAACCATTATCAGTAGTTAGGGGTGAGGTTTGGAGAAAGTATTTTAGGCTTTAGGGATAAAATATG
Organism: Boesenbergia rotunda; assembly: GCA_024364735.1. NCBI lineage: Eukaryota > Viridiplantae > Streptophyta > Magnoliopsida > Zingiberales > Zingiberaceae > Boesenbergia > Boesenbergia rotunda. Next base: position 392,307 of record JAGFNQ010000791.1, on the reverse strand, counting down.
TAATCCAACTTGGGGGAAGAGGTCAAAATATTATATGGTTAAGGGTGGTCCTCAAATAATATTTAATTCAGGCCCACTGTGGGCCTGAAATTTTTTTATTTCAGGTCCACGGTGGGCCTGAAATAAATGTATTTCAGGCCCACTATGGGCCTGAAATATCTTTATTTCAGGCCCACCTTGGGCCTGAAATAAAGTTATTTCAGGCCCAACGTGGGCCTGAAATAAAGATATTTCAGGCCCGAGGTGGGCCTGAAATAAAGCTATAGGTTGGAGAAAGTAGGGATGAGGTTGGAGAAAGTATTTTAGGTTGGAGAAAGTATTATCAACAGTTAGGGATGAGGTTGGAGAAAGTATTTTAGGTGTCCTAAACCTCAAATTATAATTTTTCCAAACTATAGGTGTAGTTTAGTTCCATCAGTGGGTTTTGAGCAAAACCCACTGATGGACCTCCCATATCTGGATTTCTGAAAATCCATTATCAGTAGTTAGGGTTCAGGTTCTAGAAAGTATTTTAGGTGTCAGTAACCTCAAATTATAAATTTTTCCAAAGCTATAGGGTGTTTAGTTCCATCAGTGGGTTTTGAGCAAAACCCACTGATGGACCTCCCATATCTTGATTTGTGAAAAACATTATCAACAGTTAGGGATGAGGTTGGAGAAAGTATTTTAGGTGTCCTAAACCTCAAATTATAATTTTCTCCAAAACTATAGGTGTAGTTTAGTTCCATCAGTGGGTTTTGAGCAAAACCCACTGATGGACCTCCCATATCTGGATTTCTGAAAATCCATTATCAGTAGTTAGGGTTGAGGTTCTAGAAAGTATTTTAGGTGTCGAAACCTCAAATTATAATTTTTTCCAAAGCTATAGGTTAGTTTAGTTCCATCAGTGGGTTTTGAGCAAAACCCACTGATGGACCTCCCATATCTTGATTTGTGAAAAACATTATCAACAGTTAGGGATGAGGTTGGAGAAAGTATTTTAGGTGTCCTAAACCTCAAATTATAATTTTTTCCAAACTATAGGTGTAGTTTAGTTCCATCAGTGGGTTTTGAGCAAAACCCACTGATGGACCTCCCATATCTGGATTTCTGAAAATCCATTATCAGTAGTTAGGGTTCAGGTTCTAGAAAGTATTTTAGGTGTCGAAACATCAAATTATAATTTTTTCCAAACCTATAGGTTAGTTTAGTTCCATCAGTGGGTTTTGAGCAAAACCCACTGATGGACCTCCCATATCTTGATTTGTGAAAAACATTATCAACAGTTAGGGATGAGGTTGGAGAAAGTATTTTAGGTGTCCTAAACCTCAAATTATAATTTTTCCAAACTATAGGTGTAGTTTAGTTCCATCAGTGGGTTTTGAGCAAAACCCACTGATGGACCTCCCATATCTGGATTTCTGAAAATCCATTATCAGTAGTTAGGGTTAGGTTCTAGAAAGTATTTTAGGTGTCGAAACATCAAATTATAATTTTTTCCAAACCTATAGGTTAGTTTAGTTCCATCAGTGGGTTTTGAGCAAAACCCACTGATGGACCTCCCATATCTTGATTTGTGAAAAACATTATCAACAGTTAGGGATGAGGTTGGAGAAAGTATTTTAGGTGTCCTAAACCTCAAATTATAATTTTCTCCAAACTATAGGTGTAGTTTAGTTCCATCAGTGGGTTTTGAGCAAAACCCACTGATGGACCTCCCATATCTGGATTTCTGAAAATCCATTATCAGTAGTTAGGGTTCAGGTTCTAGAAAGTATTTTAGGTGTCGAAACCTCAAATTATAATTTTTCCAAACCTATAGGTTAGTTTAGTTCCATCAGTGGGTTTTGAGCAAAACCCACTGATGGACCTCCCATATCTTGATTTGTGAAAAACATTATCAACAGTTAGGGATGAGGTTGGAGAAAGTATTTTAGGTGTCCTAAACCTCAAATTATAATTTTTCCAAACTATAGGTGTAGTTTAGTTCCATCAGTGGGTTTTGAGCAAAACCCACTGATGGACCTCCCATATCTGGATTTCTGAAAATCCATTATCAGTAGTTAGGGTTAGGTTCTAGAAAGTATTTTAGGTGTCGGAAACATCAAATTATAATTTTTTCCAAACCTATAGGTATAGTTTAGTTCCATCAGTGGGTTTTGAGCAAAACCCACTGATGGACCTCCCATATCTTGATTTGTGAAAAAACATTATCAACAGTTAGGGATGAGGTTGGAGAAAGTATTTTAGGTGTCCTAAACCTCAAATTATAATTTTTTCCAAAACTATAGGTGTAGTTTAGTTCCATCAGTGGGTTTTGAGCAAAACCCACTGATGGACCTCCCATATCTGGATTTCTGAAAATCCATTATCAGTAGTTAGGGTTCAGGTTCTAGAAAGTATTTTAGGTGTCAGTAACCTCAAATTATAAATTTTTCCAAAGCTATAGGGCTAGTTTAGTTCCATCAGTGGGTTTTGAGCAAAACCCACTGATGGACCTCCCATATCTTGATTTGTGAAAAAACATTATCAACAGTTAGGGATGAGGTTGGAGAAAGTATTTTAGGTGTCCTAAACCTCAAATTATAATTTTTTCCAAACCTATAGGTGTAGTTTAGTTCCATCAGTGGGTTTTGAGCAAAACCCACTGATGGACCTCCCATATCTGGATTTCTGAAAATCCATTATCAGTAGTTAGGGTTCAGGTTCTAGAAAGTATTTTAGGTGTCCTAAACCTCAAATGATAATTTTTTTCAAAGCTATAGGTCTAGTTTATTTCCATCAGTGGGTTTTGCTGAAAACCCACAAATGGACCTCCGATATCTGGATTTCTACAAAACCATTATCAGTATTTAGGGGTGAGGTTGGAGAGAGTATTTTAGGGTTTAGGGATAAAATATGTAATCCAACTTGGGGGATGAAGTCAAAATATTATATGGTTAAGGGTGGTCCTCAAATAATATTTTTATTTCAGGCCCACGCTGGGCCTGAATTGTCTTCTTTCAGGCCCACCGTGGGCCTGAAATAAATGTATTTCAGGCCCACGTTGGGCCTGAAATAACTTTATTCAGGCCCACCTTGGGCCTGAAATAAAGTTATTTCAGGCCCAACGTGGGCCTCAAAATTATAATTTGAGGTTTGTAACACCTCAACTCCACTGAAGGACCCATTGATGAGGTTGGAGAAAGTATTTTAGGTGTCGGAAACATCAAATTATAATTTTTTCCAAACCTATAGGTGTAATTTAGTTCCATCAGTGGGTTTTGAGCAAAACCCACTGATGGACATCCCATATCTGGATTAATGAAAAAAAATTATCAACAGTTAGGGATCAGGTTGGAGAAAGTATTTTAGGTGTCGGAAACCTCAAATTATAATTTTCTCCAAAGTATAGGTGTAGTTTAGTTCCATCAGTGGGTTTTGAGCAAAACCCACTGATGGACCTCCCATATCTGGATTTCTGAAAATCCATTATCAGTAGTTAGGGTTAGGTTCTAGAAAGTATTTTAGGTGTCGGAAAACCTCAAATTATAATTTTTTCCAAAGCTATAGGGCTAGTTTAGGTTCCATCAGTGGGTTTTGAGCAA